>OX375872.1:37987128-38067267 GCA_947359465.1 Metellina segmentata
AAAACGTCCAGAAAAATTTATTATTCGAGAAATTCTCAAAGTTGTTTTATTGTTTTGTGAATCTCCAGAAGTCTCGAGTCTTTTCTGTCTTGTGTTTGTCTCAGCATGACCAAACGTAGCTCTTGCGACCTGAAACCCAATCAACCAGAAGTTCTTGTACTCTGATAAGACTTAGGGCAAGTTAAAACGGTTTAATCTGATAGCTTTTAACATTCTGATTCCCATGCACACAAAGTTGAAATGTCTCATTGATTTACATTTTTGTATTGCTCATACATTTTCAACATTGTTTGCCTCTTACCGGGCTTTGCAGAACATTAAACAGGATATTTTTAAAATTTTCTTGTTGAAAACCGATTTTACACATTTGATTCCTTTGTACGTCCAAAATCTTTAGGTATGAATTATAGATAGCTGTCACATGAAATTTTTTTCCGATTTATTTTCAAAAATAAAAACATAAAAAATATACAAAATATCATCTGAAGCTATTTAAAAATTTTTTAAAGTAAATTTTATTGTTATTGTTTTCTTTTTTTGCTGTTCGGTAAGCATTTAAGTTTTCCAAGTCCTTGGAAAACGAAACAAGTTGGCTCAAATTTCGAAAACACGAAAAACTTAATTTTCAAAACATACTTACGGAATCCAAGTTCTATTTTGAAAATGGGATATGGTAGTTACGAAATGGTGAGTTGTTCGAGGCTATGCTCATGTTATCGTTGAATGGCGGAGAATGATTTGTTGTGCTGATGAAGTCATTCCTAGGAGATATTATAGTATCTATGGTCATAGGATAGTTTAAATTCAGTGCATTCTTTGTGAAAAAAATTATAGCCGAAAACAAATTTTAGAATGAAGTGTGATATATTCTGTGTTACTTCGTGAGAGTTCTACAATTAACTGGGTTATTTTCTTCAGTGACGCTAGTGACGGCTGTGTTTCAGTAACCTTCTCGGTCAGCTCAGTATATCCCAGGATGTAATAAATTTTTACAATATTTAATTGTTTCATACATAAGTGAAAATGAAAGTTTTAACCAATTCTGACCACTGTGGCATCTACTACGTACCTGAAATTGTGAATCATTCTGTGTTACTAAGTGTTAACGATCCTAATGTTTGTATACCGATCGAGTATCAGCTGAGAAGTAGCACTAAGCCTACCTCCTCATAGAATAAGCTGAAAATAGGAGCTCAATCTGCTTTGTTGACATACTGTATTGCTGTGAATTTAAGCTTTTTTTTCAATGAAAACATTTTGATCAGCTTCAGATATTATTAGGCAAATTCTCAGCTACTTAATAAAGGTATGTTTATCATTATTTGAATTTTTTTTTGCACGAAAATCGGAGAATAAAAATAAGTATCCGTTGGTTCTGTAGAATGCTAGTATACATACCATTCCAAAAACTTGAGATATATCAAGGAGAATGTAACCAATATTACACAACTCATTTAATTTTGGGGAAATTCATAACACAAAAGGGGTTATTATTGTTGACGCACTTTCGAAACTTGTCCGTTTCTGAACTTCATGCAATTTTAAATAATTTTTTGTCTTGAAGCATTGTTTGTAAGTGACCTCCAAATGGTTATAGTGTTTCGATAAAAGTTTTGCAAATCTCAAAAGAAAATCTTTTTGAGCGAACGTTAAGGTTTTAATTTTTCTCGGAACACCGTTATCAGGCTAGCGCCGAAAAGGCTACTGGCCCTGATTGAATTCATGGTCGAAACGGAGATTTTTTTCTTTGTGCTCGCTTTACGGTTGCTAAAAAGAAGAGTAGATTCCCTTTCACAATTCTTTTGTAGAATTTAAATTAGATTTCATGTAATCCCGTTTTGTTGTTGTGACTTGAATAGATTGTCATCGGTTCGAAAAATAAAACATCAATAAATCGTTCTTTCTCAAACCAAATATAAACATTGGAAATTTTTTTTTTTTCATTTTTTTTTTTTTGTCACTTGGGACGATATTCCGATCTCAACTTTTATCTAATGGAAACTTTTTACATGTTCCTTTTTTTATTAATAAACATTTATTTATATTTTTGAATCGGACATTCATATTAAATACAAATGCTACATATACATGGTAAATGAATCAGTTTACTTAAATTAACTGCTTTTGTTAAAATTATGCATGTTTCTAATTTTTTTTGTTGAGGAAAACTATTTAAAACAAAGTTATGATCCAGAGATTATTCTCAGTTATGATAAAATTTCATATCCTGGTTTTGGATGCACACTTAAATGGGGTTCTTTTAGTACTTATATTACTATTCACCAAATCTGTTACATTTAAAGATGCAGCCTCTCAGAATAAGTACTTTATGTGTCAACAACATAATATTCTATTTTTGTGTACTTTAATATTGTCAACATTTTCAGATCCACATAAAAACATGGAATTATTTACATCATCTTTTGATGGGAGGGGCATGTTTGTTTACAATTTTCATTTTGATGAGCTCCAATAGATTCACATTAGAATTCAAATGTTTACCAGTTAATATGCTTATCTCAGCTATGCTAAATCTAGAAAATGCAGATGACTTTAGTATTTAAGAATATATATGGCCGAATACAATTAAAACACTTGACCAAAATTTTCAAGATGAGGGTTTTAGCTTTTAGGACCAGTATGGGGTGATCTTTAGACCTGAGAAACATGTTTAGTGGGGTGAATATTCCCCTTAATTTTCTCAACCATTTTTTTTTTTGTATGTTTCAGTTTTCTGACAATATATGAATGCATTAATAAATGAGACTAATTAGACCCCTCCAATATTTATCCATAGTCTGTTATGTTGCTCTAGTACAATATTAATTAAAAATTACCAATATTTATCCCTTCCTGTTGACACTAATGTTAGATAGGATGAGTATTTTTATAGTGCAATGAGAGCTATACATTTACATTAATGTTGAGTGTACCAGTTCAAGTTACGGATGATTTTAACAAAGCTGTTTCAAATTCTTTCATAATGTATTTAATTGAATGTGATGTAAAATTGAATCTGATTTCATTAATTTAAGTTTATTAAATTTTAACTTTAAATTGATTTATTTCAAATAATTGATTTATATGTATACTCACTTTTACTGTAATAGAAACCACATATATTCTTCATGC
The DNA here is from genome assembly GCA_947359465.1 of Metellina segmentata. Classification (NCBI taxonomy): domain Eukaryota; kingdom Metazoa; phylum Arthropoda; class Arachnida; order Araneae; family Tetragnathidae; genus Metellina; species Metellina segmentata. The sequence continues at coordinate 37,990,261 of OX375872.1, forward strand.
ATTCCCTTGAATATACATTATTCTGGTACTGATCTTGATACCTTAGATTAGATATTAATGTTCCTGTTAACTTTCCATATCTGTATCCACAACAAAGATAAAAGCCAAGCAATTTATTCGAAATTTTTTTTTTCTATAAAAATGTCACTATATATTTTCTGGGTGTTACTAAATTTCTTTCAGTAAACCAGTAAATTAAAAAAAATCTTCAAGAGTGATATAAACTCTTAATATCCACAGTCACTTCATGATTATAACCAAATTTACATAATAATCTCAAGAACAATTTCAATGAAGTATCTAGTGAAAATAAGTGAAAGTTTATCAATTCTTTGTATGTTGAAACAATGTTAGAACTTGACAAAGTAAAATAGACTTGCAATTTGGAGAACAATTGTGAATTTCAAGATATAGTTTGAATTCCCTTGAAAATCTGCAGTTTTTCATTGCTTGCATGCCATTTTTCTAATTTTTATTTTGAGTAACAAATAGTACTGTTTCAAAACAAAAACATTTCATAAATATGAGAAATATTGCTAACCTGGTGACACTTGCCTTAATTAGCCAAAAAATAATTTTTCTGAAAAATTATTCACTATATAATGACCAAAATTCCTTATCTTAATGAAATAAGTAATTCTGGGGTTGATGGCTGTGAGGTGATTCCATATGTAATGGACGTATCATTAAGACAATAAAAGCATTTCTCTCATTTACATAATTCAGATATGTGAATTTTTATGGAATTTATATAGAGGATAACTCTAAAAGTATCACTAAATAAATATTTTTATTTTAAAAGCAGAACTAGAGGTAATACTTACTTTGTAGGTGTAGCAGACAAATCCCTTTAGGAAAAAATTGTGTCATTGTACTCAAATGACAAATAGTATGATGTTTAAAAAGGAAAATGACCATTTGTTATTCATGAATGAGGAAGATTCAAAGATATTACAAATACATAGATTATCTAATTTGCAGACAACTTAATTTTTAATAAAACTTTCATATTGTAACGGACATATTATGTAGTGTAATGCACGTATCATCTTCTGAAATACTTAACACTGCTTTATGATTACTTATTATACAAAATATGTTACAATAAATTACCACAAATAAAGAAGAAAAAATAAGTAAACATTACCCTAATAAATGGCAGTATAAAAAAATCATAATTTAATGAAATTTTTAAAAATTTTGTGGTACTACACAATGACCAATCATTTTTAATTAAAAATTTTTATAGATTAAATAACATGCCAAATGTCAATCTAAATCAATTATCGACTGTGGGTTCATCATTTATGTTCACAAAATATGCTATATTCACAACTTAAGTATTAGCATTTTCCAGACAAAAAAAACTTTTTGTCCAGACCTTTTTTTTTAAACTACACTGATTGGACTATACCGAATTTACTTGTCCAACAGTCTTTTTTTTGTTCCTGTTTTCTGTAGTCGCCTTTATAATGACCCATGAGCCGAAAGTTATACTTTCATTATTGGATACAGATTTATATTGGTCTTGCATTTTTGTTAACTTTTTCAGAAAAATGTTTTTCATCTATAAAGTGAAAAGAAGATCCATATTTTCGAGAAATTTCAGAAACACACAATATTTTTAGAATTTGCCAATTTCACTGGATTGAGTGAGTCTTTGGAATTGTTTGTATGTCTTTAAATTGCTCATTCACGTTGTTAATGTTGCTTTTAATTTTTTCCTCACTTACAAAAATGATATTTGTTTTCTGAGTGTTCCTTGAGCACAGCAATAAAATTTTCTGCACTCAGAATTGTTGTCATGATTTAATATTATGCCACAGTTTAAATTTCATCTTCTCCTTATGTATTATTGAGCCAATTAAACTTCTGTTTGAAATACTGTGAAACACCATCTAAAAATATATAATTTCCTTTAATTTTGGAAGTTTAGTCTTCAAGTCTTTAGTTATTGCTTCATGGAAAGAAAGGACTGCATATTTAACATGTTACATATAGTTAGATATCATGGCATGTGATTCAACAGCTTTGCATGGAAAACAAACAACCACAGTGTTATTATTCTAATGGGCTAATTGAACTTCATCTTGAAAGTTTTTAGAAATTTTTCACGAAAATCAACTTGCAGAAATGTAGAATATTTTGATAAATTTTCTTTTCCTTTTGTAAAGAATTGAAACTATTCTTTCTTAAAACAATGCTTTAAAAATCGTCAAGCTTTTCCTTAATGATTTCAAGAACATTTCCTATAGTGCCACTTTTTTAGTTTTAACAACTCCACAATCCACTGAATTCCATTGATACCATGTTACATTGCTTTTTTTCTTCTAAAATTTGATTTGCGAGATTTCACCTTTCAGACACATATGTTTAACATGCATTCTTCTGAATATGTACAACAGATTTTTTGAAGAAGGTCCGTAGTACTTTTTGGAAAATTGTGATGAATTAAAGCATACAATGCTAATGTGGTCTTATAATTTTAACAATCCAATCTTTTGTTCAGGATTTTTTGTTTTGAAAAAGCTTGTGACTTGTCAAATATTAGTAAATATATGTAATGGTAAGGCACAAATTGTCTTTTTCTTGATTAAAAAAATTATTTCCACTTAAATTTTTTTTTTACTAGTACGCATTAATAATTTTTTGTTTATGAATCCATACATGGTTATTTTTTCCTATAACAAATTTGTAGAACCACTGTCCATGTTATTCAAATGATGTGTTCATTACACAGTTGTGATACGTCCGTTACATATCAATAATATGTCTGTTACACATTAAAAAAAATACATATTAAAATTTTTTTTTATCATACATTATACTTGTTGTGATTGCTGTACTTTAATTATGTTAAAGGTCTACTTGTTAATACTTTCATTTTTATCAGTATTTTTTTATAGTATACTATCATATTATTACTGGAGTTTTAAAAGATTCAGATATTCAGGGATGAGAATCTTCTGCGGATTTCCACTTTTTGTGTTTTCTTATAAACATGATTTTGGCAGTTTTTAAGACTATGACGTCAACAGTGTTTGGCTAATGAGAGTATATTTCAAGCTTTGAAGATCCTGATGTCCTAGTGACGTTTTTATATACGAGGGGGCTCCGCCCTGCTTGCAAACCAACAGCCCTTTCGCCAATCCCATTTAGTTTGCTTCACAAACCAACACTCTTTTTACCGAGTCAATCTATTGCGATGGCAAAACCTCCGCCCCCTGCTCGCCTCTGTTCATTGACAACACGGCGAGTTTCATCAAGGCTTTCATTCCCATGAGCTTCAGTTTCATGAAGGCAGGTTGACGTTGGATGTCTGTGTGAGGAGCAATTTGTACACTATTTCAAAATTATACTTTTCATCGCATCGAATTTATTTATGAACCAATTTCAAAAATAACTGTCCCATACAAAAGAGTACATTCTGAGGTTTTCTGCAATGTTTACAAATTTAAAAACTAATAGTAATAAGATACAGATATGACAATTTTTAAAGTGAATGAAAATGTCCCAATTTTTCCCAAACTAAATTGAAATTAAAAAAAAAATTTGGCGTGTGAAAAAAATTTACATTTAGAGGTACTGTAAAAAAAATCACGGCTGAAGACTGAAAATTGGTACATCTTTTGCTCACTCGCTTTAGATGTTTCACTTTTTACGATTTTAACACTTAATGCACCCTAAAATAATAACTGCATCGGAAAAATATCTTTTTCACCTTGTTCCCTGTAGAATTTTGAATAAACTATGTTAGTTTTGTAATTTCCTTATCCTTACTTTCTTGGAAACTGTCTAAGATTCTAGCAAAAAAGCAAGTTTTCAATCCTGCTGCAGTGGCAGTAACTTTTTTTAGTATCAAGAGACATCTACCTTGATGTTGTTATTTCGGATATTTAGCCACTGCTTGCAATTCACCGCTTTTACTGATTTATGGTCTTCCATCAATTATTTATCATTTCATAATCAATTATAGCTCTGGGCTAATGTTAATTTTTACTATTGCGAAGTCCTGTGCGCAGACCTGACTCTCATGTATTTAATTTCACATTTTGGTTTTCTTTTTTAAAATTTGCATCCTCATTTTTTGATATTATGTTTCTTAATCAGAAATATAGTAATAAATATGATATGCTTAAACCAGGTGCTATATATAGTAAATATTTTTTATACAAATTTAAATGACTTCTGCGGTCACACAGAGGTAAAAATTACTATTCCTTGATTGATTCAAATAGCCAAAAAATTACCTTTATTTTGATGTATAACACTTATTATTTCACATGTTTTGTTTGGTCTTCTGGTTTACTTAAGTATGGAATTGTCCCATTGGTATCAATTCTTTTATCTTTAAATCTGTTTGTACCTATATTCTATGAAGCATCCTGTTTTCATTTGATTAATTTATCAGGTCTAATGTATACATATTTCCAGTGTCTTTTCAATCTAGTTATTAAACTTGGATTTCATTGGGATAGCTGGTACCTACTCTATCTTTAACAGTCTAGGAGATAGAACAAAGAACTATATAACTAAAGTTAAAACTGTTTCTTATTGTCTACTGGAAAATCATTCCTTCACGCAAAATGAAAACGGAAAAAATAAATTTAGAATCTGTCATATCTTTATGCTGTTGCCATTCCAAAGAAAATAAAAACTAAATTCATTTTAAAATGTTCTGGATTGAATTTTAAAATTCGCTGCTACCCTAAAATTGCAAAAATATGCAGACTACCTGTGAACCAAATCCCATTTCTGTAAGTGCCATAGATTAATCAGGACATTGCGTGCAAGAAACAAACACTTCCTTTTATTAATATTAGAGATGATATGTCCATTACATATGGAATTACCTTGTAGCATTCACATGTTAATTTAGTTTATTTACAAGATAAAATAGGGTATTACATAAAATCGTAACACATAGCATCAACATACACAATAGCACACAAAAAGACTGCTACATGCAGTGCATCCAATCCTTTATATATATAGATATAGTTATTAAACAGTTACAGTTATAACAAACAGATGTAGTTATAACACATGTGACACCCACCCCTTTGAAGATTTTAATTGCATACAAGCATTCAGATTTTTCAGTCTTATACTGAATCATGTTTGTTTTCTCAATATATTTGGTAGGGTAATCATTGGAGAGCTACTAAATTATTGTTTGAGCTACATGGTGCTCAGGTATATCAACATCAGGTTCTGTTTTGATTTTAAAGAGAATTTCCAAAGATCTTAAATGTAATCTGATTTTTACCAAATTTTATGCAAATTATTTTGGATAACATGATCTAGGACATTTTTTAGAGATTATCTTGGTTGGTTTTTACAAATATTTTGATATAAAGTGTGTGCTGATATACTATCTCCATAACAAATATCTCTGAGTCTAGCTAATACAGAATTTAATTTTTTGTGTTTGGAAAATTATGTTTTGAACCTATGATCGTATAACAGCTTTATTGGGGATAAATTTAATTCTGTAATTGGGGTATTATTCCATTAATCCTACAATTCACTCTTTATTGTCTTCAAAAGCTTTTCTAAGTATGCTTTTGCCATACCTATAGTCATACCATCTGTCATCTTTCAATCGTACCATTGTTTTGGGGATAATGTGGACTCGCAAAACTTTACTCAAAATCCCATTATTTTGAAAAGGCCTTTAATGCAAAACAATTGAACAGAACATTGCCCCTAACAACTACAGAAAGAATGCCATACCTAGAAAAGCAAACCTTTGATCCATGATTAGTTTAAGCTATAGTTTTGCTATTATATTTAAATTATAGTTTTTCTATCAATCCGCTTTGAAAAACATGTAATAACTAATTACTGATATTTCTATGTTCCACATTATCAATACCTAATTTTTCAAATGATCTATGTAAAATTGTGTGTAATTGAAGAGGCTCTGTAATATTTACCCTTTGAAACTTATGACATACTTCGCATTTTGTTATCATAGATTCTATACTTTTAGAACCTGGCTAATACATTACCTTTCTCGCCCTATTTTTATTCTTTAAAGGAAGAAGATATTACAATTTTGGTATCTTGGAACAAAATACCAAATGCAGATCCTTTTTGAATGTAAAGAATTATTTTATGTTAGCAGGAACGTGATGTATATTGACAGGCCATTCTTGCATACTATTTTTAGCTCAGTATCATATTGAATGACATTCTTAAATTGAGTTAACCTTCATTCACTTTTTGGCAACTGTCTAACAGTATGTACACTCAACATCTTGGGTTATCAGTGACCTTATCTTTAAGATATGCTGAGAAAGTACCTGCAGTAAACATCTCAAATCTGGTTTACATACTTATTATTTTATCATTACAGCTTTGAAAATACTCCCACGACAGCACCTTTTGATGTAATATTTTCATGAGTATTTACACTACAATTTAGAAACAATTCACCTTCTGGTTTAAACTTAAAATTTCCATGACACTAATATAACATTGGTTTTACTCAATTTGATGTTTTGTGGTATAGTCACTCACACACACAAACAGATATCGGAAACACATTAGGTTTTTGCTTTCAAGAAGTCTCACTTTCTCTAAGATGAGATCTGGGTCTCCGCAGTTCAATAATATAGATATTCTGCTGTCGATTAGTATATGCTAAACTATGAATTTTTCTAGTAATTTTTCAATATTTATAGATATTAATGGCAATTTATATTGCAATGTATTTAGGCACAATAATACATATATAATAAAAATTTCTCCATCTTGATTGCTTGTGGAAGAAATAGAATAGGGTGCAAGAAGGATCCCAAAAAATGTATCGAATATGGGATTTCTCAGGAAATACAAGATAGTTTGGTCACTATCTAACCTGCTTGATTAATAATTTCTGTTCCTTACTGCTTCAAGCTTTGATCAGTTCTGAATCTCCTATACCAGTCATCCAAATTATGTATTGAATTTTATTCTTGTGTCTTAAAAATCTGATTTCCTGTAAGGAATTTTTTCTGTTGATCTGCTGTTGCATTTTGTGTGAACCACAAATTTTTTAACTGAAAATTTTTATTTGAAAGTAATTAATTTTATTTTTTAATCTCTGATGAGTACATAAGCTGCCTTGCAGTGAATGTTCTGTTGTGATGTCCAGTCAGGGATATTTCTTTGTGCACTTGTAAACTATATCTACTTATGTTAAAATTATCCTACTTCAAGTATCTGAAATTACTACATCAGATGTGCAAAGTATACCAATACCCTTTTTAAATTATAAATGCCCTTCGAGAATAACCTAACTCTTAAATGTCACCTTTTTAGAACAAGTGCCACGTAATTAAAAAACAAGATTCTCTCAGTGATCTACTATTAATAGTAACATTCCACTTTTTCCAAGTGAAAACTGCTTACATGTTTTCAGCTAGTTAATTAGTATTTGTTCTGTAGTATTTGTTTAATACATTCTTATACATGAATGTTATAATTGCTGTACTAGCTGTCACATTTAGGTTAAGCTCTTAAATTGTCAATCCTCATTTTAAATGAAAAATTTCTTAAGTTGAAAAATAAATTATTGTAATCATGGCCTTTTCCCCCTTGTAGTTTACATACTTTTTCCGTTTCTGTTAAGCCTCTTATAGTTTAAATTGTCTTGTATGTAAAGGTAAAAAATAGAATGCACTTTTCCCAAATCACCAATAGTATCAATTTTGTTACATGTGAAATACTAAAACACTTAAATATTGTAAACTTAGTTTTCTTTAAAAAAGATTTAATTGATACTTGGTGAAGATGAGGAAGAAAAACTTCAGCTCATTTGTAAATGAAATTAATGCCTTGCCACTTATTTTCCCATTATTTACTCAACTTTTTCTGTACTCCTAAATGTCCCTAGGGATATACTGGGTTGCATATCCCTAAGGATACAGCAACTCTAAGTGTGGAATCACTGAATTAATATAATATTTTGTATATTTAGTCAAAGTTGATTATATATATTTGTAAATATCATGTATTAGTAGGGATGTAAATTTCTCTGTAATAATCATTAGAGAGTATTCTCAAACATTTTTTCCACATGAGCAGAATAATGATAATTTTCTTCTAAAAACATAAAATGTCTTGCAATGTATATTTTAACTGAATGAATACATAAATGAAAGTTTAAAACTAGTACTTCTCTGAAGCTAATAGAAATAAAGAAAAAAACATTTCAGTCATTTTTGTACCTGGCTCTTTTTAACAATTTTGCTCAAAGTGTGAATTATTTACTTTGATATGTGTGCAGTTATTTTCAAGTTCACTTAAAGAGTTTGTTTTTAATATATTCACAACTAATAAGTAATTAATGTAATGGGGTATGAGGTGTTGCTTATCATATCTTTTAGACTCCAGCATTATCAATAATTTTTTAATAGATAGCTTCTTAAATATCCTCCAAATTTTTATGTCTGCAGAATAATCTCTTCAGAATAGCTAACAACTCTGTATCAATGTAATTTTTTCTTAGTAGTTCAATCATTTACCATTATCTCATGTTCCTTATAGGTGAAATCCCAAATACATCCAAATTCTAATTCTGTGGATTTTGATTGCTCTTTATGGGAAATTGCTGAACATCATGCCTCGAAACCCGTATTGAGTTATAATTAACAGTGCTTGCTATTGTGATAGAAAATTCTCAGGTAAAATGAAAATTTTTTTTGTTAATACAATGCAAATCATTTCACATCCCAAACCAAGACTTAGATGTTTAAATATTTTGTGCATCATATTTAAGTATTGTAATTATAATACAAACACCTGCTTTTAAAATATTGTATAGCAAGCTGGAAATCAGCGTAATTTAATGTCTACCAAAAAGTACTTCATGGTAGAGTTGGGGGGGGGGGTTACGCTAATATTTATACTACCCAATCGTAAATTAAGTTTAAAGTTTAGGAATGGTAGCTACGCTTGCTACAATACTCCCCCTCCAGAATTTAGCAGTTGCCGAAATTCGATAGATGATGTCACTAGTTGATTGATTGCCATTTTGCATCAGACTGTTAGAGCTGTATTAAGATCACAGTTGCTGTGTTACCTTTGTCAGCCGAAGTCTGAGCAGCAATGTACAGATGGAGGCCATGATATGACATCAGAAGTGTCTGCTATCACAGCGCCCCCTAGTGATTGAAAGTAATAAGCATCAACCATAGCGATTTCTACTGTACATCATGGGTCATCCATCGAATTTGTAAATTATTCCGTGTTTAAATCTCGTCTGGGTCACCACTATGTAGAAAATCTTATGTTATTCTTGTACTATTAGCAAATGCTTAACTGAAGCATTTGAGAGATTTATGTTGGTCCTGAGATTTGTAAAATCAGAATACAGATGATAGATATGATCAAATCCTTGGTCTGTCAAAGCTTAATCTTCAAGTTTAATTAAGTTGGAGGCCAAATACCATATTAAACCTAAATTGAATGCCTGTAATAGAATGTTTACCCTCTGAAATTGTTCTGCAACATCAGTTGGGGTTAAAAATCATGATGATATTATATTGTATGCAGTAGTAGTAGCACTAGTATACCTATACGAGGCGTAAGTAATAAAGCAAGGCCTTGAAAAATTACGACCTGTTATTGCACTCTACTACTATAAGGTTACTTAGAATTAACATTTTTGTTAAGTGGTTAAATTTAATCTTAGTTAATTTCATCATTTCAGTCTTATGGGGACATGAATACAGCCATTAAAGAACAACTATAGTCTACAGAATGTATAATAATTACTGTACAGTGTTGACAGTAATCAATATGAAACAAGAATAAACAGCACTAATCTAATGTATACACTAATAAACTATACAGTATCAATATTTCTAAAATAGTATTTTTCTGCTTTTTCCTTCACTAAAATCTTCAATGAGCTTCTTATAAATCTAAACTGGAAGCAATGTGTGCTTCAATTGATAAAACAGCAAGTGAAGAAAGCCTTTCTCGAGTCATTGTTATGCACAAGTAATTTTTCTCAAGCTTCAACTTGGAGAAACATGACTCTGCTACAGCTGTGCTTACAGGAATTGTCAAAATTATTCTCATAGTTATGAAGGCGTTCAGTTACAAGTCTTGGAAGTGATTTTCCAAGGTACTTAAAAAAAATCCCAGACATTATCAACTACTGTTGGAATATTGTTTTTAGTGACAGTTTGAAGGTTGTCCTACACTGTTAATTCCTCAATCAATGTTGCAGCATCTATATTACAATTTCCATCAACACTAAGAATTGAAGCTAAGTCACTGCAACAGTTTTCTTCAGATTCTCTTTTGTCCATGTTTTTCAGAGCTATTAAATTTTTTCAAGAATCCAAAATTATATTTGTGTTCCTTTAGTGCTTCAAATCTATCTCCAATACCAACTATTATTCCATCCAAGGTGTAAAAAATCATTATTTTTTTTTTAAATTTCTGTCAGCCCTATACATTGTTTTTATAATACCTATATATAAATTTGTTAAGTAAAAAATTGAGTTTTTGACATGACATGTAAACCAATATTTATTTTAAGTTAAATATCAGAATTTTTGACAGGGTAAATTAATATTTTACTAAAAATCATAGTTTGTTACATGGTAATACATTTAAAAAATGAATTTTCAAAACAAAAGCTAAAGGTAAAACATTTGTTTAACTTTAAAACACAAATTAACATCCTACATAGTTTTTCTTGAGTAAATTACCTCATCATGTGAACAAATTTGTCAGTAAGTGTAAGTGACAGACTTAATTTATAGTCTGATTAAAAAATCATAAATATAGTTAGAGAGAGAGAGAGAGAGAGAGAGTAGAAAAATCACTATAGTTAAGTCATTGGGCACACAATCAATTAAAGAGGTAACAAGTAGTTTAAGCCTACTAGTGGGGTTTTTCTTTGGCTGTCTTGATATTTAGAAGTAGGCCTGGTCATGATTTAAATGTTACTGGTCATGGACCATACCATGTTACTTGTCATGGACAGTATAAAGAGCTATAGACTTTTTTTAAAGTATAACATTAATGTAAATATTTTCCCATGCTTCCCACACTTGTATGAATTGAGTGCTTTATGAATGAATGCTTTATTGTTCATAACATATAAAATTATGCATGAACATTGTCAAACCTTTCAAATAGATGTCAACTTGTTTTTTACTTTACTGTGTGGCAGAATCCCTGACTTACACTCAACAGATTACTTAGTCCATAGGTACCTCAGATTATTTGCAAGTGTCCAGACATTCATTTTTTAAAAAGCTGATCAGTACTGGGAGTAGCCACTAGTGCTGAAATCACCATGAGTGCAGAAAGTTTAAAGCATTTGACTAGTTCTGTGATTTTCCTAGGGTGTATTTACTTAGTTATAAAAATGTAAGATTGGTTGTGATTTAAATCAATGATTTAAAAGAAAATAATGATTTTAATCGTTGATTTAAATTTTGACACCCTGATTCCATCGAGAGTTGTAAAAATATTCATTGTAAAATGGTCCTGTGCAGTAATTGGCTGATCTGGAGTTTCATAGTCAAAATGTTTTCTTCTCAAGTGAAACATGTTTCTCTTTAAAATGAAAGTTAATATCGTATTGACTTTTCTTAATAAACTTAAATGCAGCTTTGATTGTTACATCCAATCCCATTTCAGGGTATTCTTTAATCCATTTGCATAAGTTATTCAAGTAATCAACAGAAACAGTCATCTGATTTTGTGAAGATTGCCAAACTTTACTAATTTTCGTAATTCAAAGTAGTTCATACCATACATGCAAAGAGACAATGAATTTGTTAACATTTCATTCAAGACCGACTTACATTTGCTGAGAGTATCTGAATCTGGTGAAGCAGCTTGTATGTATTCTTGTACAATCAATTACTTCATCAAATTGAAATAATATTGCTTTTACAGCTTCAATTCTGAAGTCTTTATTGTTAACTTTAATTTGCCTCTGATGATATCCCATCGTTTTGATGATGCAGAAAGTAGAGTATAATTTTTGAATGAATCCAAAAAATGTTTTTGCTATTGTTGAGGAACTAGCAGCATCCACGAGTAATAAATTCCAGCTGTTACAGCCACAAAGTGTGAAAAGCACTTGGATTAATAGTAACATACTCTAACAGAGCGCAAAATAATATTAATCACCATGTGTTTCAATTTATGTCAGAGCAGAGATGTGCTTTGGTTCTAGCCTTTTAATCAATATTCTGTTCAAATATTTCTAAAGAAAAGTCTTTAAGAGTAGTCCTTGCCAAAAATAAGGAACATTTAATGTTTTTCGTAATATAGAACGAGCCTCGCAAATTGTCAGATTTTCTGCAAGGCCCTTTTTCCAACATAAAGCACGAGGCCGTCAGTGTAACTTTTCAAAGCATTCTTATGATTGATGCAGCATTTTATGTATTACATCTTATTTGCTATCATGTGCTTAAATTTTAGAAAATCCTTAATTTGAATGAATATCCAGCATTTTTCCTAGGTGAAATTTTAAAGAAAAAATGTTGCCATCATATTTTGTCATTATCATTGAATGACAAGAAATATCAAAGGTTATTTTAAAGATTAATTTCAGTTAAATTATTAATGTGCAAAAATGTTACAAGAATTTGCCAAGCACTTTTTTTAGATGCGTTTAGACTTTTTTAACTTGCAATTGTTTTGTAGTAACTTATAATATTTATGGTAATTTTAGTTTTGATCTAGATTAAAGAAGCATTGTGCATTTGATTTGATAATTACTTGTAATTTAATGACTAAATTGGGAATATTCTATGTAAAATAGCATCATTTTATGAGGACCCTTTTAAAAAGATCAAAAGATTTATATGTATTACATTAAAAAAATTAAACGATTTTAGTTCAAATTTTACATAGCAAAAAATGTTGTGGTTATGCACATATATGTAACTAATATTAATCTATTCATTTTTAAGGTTTAAATTCAAAAAGCTACTGCAGTAAAAAGACCAAAGGAAGAAAATTCTCATCAATAAAATATATGTATATTTGTATGTTCACTCATACATACACTTGTACATATAAATATATTTGAACAACCTAATTTAAATTTCTTCATTCACTCTTAGGTAAGAATTTGTTCTTTTTTTAAGTGTGTCAATGCAGTACTAGCTTTATTCATATTTTACTTATTGTATATTTTTCTAAAAATAGGAAATTTTGCAATAGTCGTGTTCATAAAGAACTGATTAAAAAATTTCGCAGCTATATTTCCTGATAGCTATCTGATAGACATCTAGTAATATGTATAAGAGTCAAGCCAAAAAATCTTAAATGCATTGAATTTTAAGCTTTTAATTGTTTAAAGTAAGTTAAGACTTTTAACATATATATATACAAGGGTAAGTCAAAAATTACTTACACTTTTTGTTCTACAACTTTTTAAACTTAAGATAGGTGTGAAACAGATACATTATTTTCTTATATAGTCTCCACCTTGAGTAATGTATTTGGTCCAGCGAGGCACAAACTTCCATATGCCTTCCTGGTATAAGGTTTTTGGTTGGTCGTGAAGCCACTTTTGCACTGCATCCCGAACGTCCATGTCTGAGGCAAATCGATGACCTCTCAATGCTTCCTTGAGCGGGGCTGTAGGGAGGGTGTTCCTGGGTCTCAAAGCCCGACCTGTTGATTGTTTCTATGGTTTTATGGGCTGTGTGCAGCCGTGCGTCGTCTTGCAACAATAAAACTTTCTTTGAGTGTAGACTACTGTGTTTGTTTCGAATTGCTTGTTTCAGCTTATTGGCCAACAAATCACTGTACCTCGCACTATTTACGGTAGTACCCCTGTCCAAATAGTCCAGTTTAGGGCCTTTTTCGTACCTTCCCAGCCGATGGCGATGTCTTGATTTTTTTCGTTGTAGGGCTTTCTGGCGTATACTCTGGCTTTTCAATTCAGGCTCGTAGTGGTGAACCCACGTTTCATCAACGATCACTATTCTGCTTAAAAATGTGTTGTCTTCCGTGTTGAAGCGACCCAGTAAACATTAACAGATGTCGAAACCTTTGTTTTTGTTTGCTGCGGTTAGCATTCGTGGCACCCAATGCACACACACTTTACGGAATTTGAGTTCCTTGTGGATAATTTGATAGGCAGAACCGTGACTGATGTTTTAAGACGCTGTGGCGTCATCTATGGTAACGCACCTATCTGCTGTAACCATCTCTCGAGCTTTTTGAATGTTGTATTCAGTGGTCGAGGTTGACGTTCGCCCAGCTCCCTCTTTTTGTGTTACGCTCGTTCTGACACTTTTAAATATTTCGATATACAAAAGAACGGTTTTACAAGATAAAGCACTTTCTCTGTATTGTGACAAAAGTCTCCAGTGAATTTCAGCACCTTTCACATCCTCCGACCACAAAAATCTGATCACTCCTCTTTGGTGCAATGTGATAGCAGAGCTGACATGCTTACGCTGTTGTAGCTGGAAGACGACTGACATGATCGTGATTACAGTACATACATTACACATGACCACAGACGTGCCAATTCAACGCATGCACATGCAGCCGCCACCTATGTTTGTTAATAAAGTTGTAGAACAAAAAAAGGTAAGTAATTTTTGACTTACCCTCGTATATATATTTGTGGTAAACAATTTTTGACCTTCTGCATCAGAGCATTGCTCTTTTAAAATTGTTGTCTTTCAACCACCAAAATGCTTCCCATAGAATTTCAAATAATTAATTAACATTTTGAAAAGTTGCAATGTAAAATCTTCTAATTCATACTTATCTACTGCCATAAGATGTAGTTCTGCAACAAAACATTTTATGCTTATGCTACCTAAATTTCAGTTTTAATATTTTATTTATTAATAGTTATTAAATTTATTGTAGTCTCAGGTCATTTTGTTCACAAGCACTTGCCTTGGGGGTTTCAGTCATGATTAATTTAGTTTTTGAAATCATGTGTTCTGTCAAAGAAAATTTTTTTTTTACTAAATTGACTTGCACTTTTAGAAAAAAATGTAAGAATTATTAAATTAAGGTACCGCTTGGTTAAAGAAATTCTACCTTATACTAAGCATAAGCAAAAAAATTAATTTTCTTCCTTTGAAGTTTGCTTATTTATGTTTTCATTTGGTAGGTTTTTGTGTATATTTGCAACAACTCTACATACTTGTAACATTCCATTGTGCTGTCATAGCAAAAGCAGTTTCCAGAAAGGTTTACTCTTGAACCAAGGTCAATACATTAATGTGGTGAGTGTGGCATGTGTTTTAAAAATTTACAATCTACTGAACTTATGAATAGTCTAAAAAGTTTATGGGGATACTTAACTATTTTTGCTTTCTGATATTTTGTATACCTGCTTCAGGTACTCAAAACTTTTGGGCCGCTTAATTTCATACATAGCTACCAAACCTTCCGGATTACCCGGAAACTTTCCGATTTTTCATAATTTTTCCAGTTTTCCGGCCGGAAACAAGTTTTTTCCGCTTTTTGCATTTTTTAAAGATTATCGCTAGATTATAGATTACCGATCATTCCCAACTTACGTGTTACCCAAGTAATGTGTAAATAAATATTATAGCCAAGAATAGAAATATTATATTCAAGAATTGTGCATTTAAATTATGCTATTATAAATGCTATTATTAAGATACAAACAGAAACCTGATGTATGTTAAACTATTAAGTATACAACTTAAGGTTTATAGTTATTTTCTAAAATTAGTTTATATAGATCGGAAGATTCCTGGTTCGAAGCCGGGTTCGGGCATGGATGTTTGTAAACGTATGGTGTAGAGGCGGCTGGTGCATCTTCAATCTGTCGTGGCCGAAAGTCCTCATGTTGGGTTGGCGTGGAAGTTTGGAGAGTGGGGTGCCAGCTCAGGTGTTGCTTCGTCATCTGACCGTGGTTCAAAATTACGAGGTGTTGTCCTCGGATCTTTTCCTTAAGGGACTGATCCCGGACCGTCGTCAATAGCCCGTTGTGTTGCTCTAGTACGACGTTAAAAAAAATTACCATTACCTAAAATTAGTTTAAACTGAGGTTAGTTTAAGTTTTCTAAAGGTTGTTTTAATACTGATATTACTAAAATTTTTAATTTAAATCATAAATTTCTGCCCTTTGGTTCATAAATAATAAATTCTTCTGTTTTTTACCCAAAATCTTCTGTTTTTTTACTTTATCCAGTTGGCAGCTATGTTCATACATATGTCTGCAAAAGTTAACTAGGATTCTTATATTTCAATAAAATCTTAAAATATTCCCTTAAGACATTAACATACACATTTAATTTTTAGACTATAATTGGACACCTGTGACAAATTAAGTGCCCAATTTCTGATTCTATTTTATGTTAAATAATTGATGAACTAAATTACTGTATTATGTGTATTGAATGTATTTTAGTTCATCAATTATTTAATTACTCCCACTTGGATTAAACTAGTCAACCAATTTACCATTGTTATGATTAATAACCTCATGCTTGTTACTTATAAACTATCTTCATGCATAGTTTGATCTATTTGTGAACACTGATTTCTTATGTATAGTATAATTTTTTAAATTAAAATTTCAAGTATATTAACCTACAATGATGAACAGTGTATGGATATTAAAACTAGTTGACTTGAAATTAATTTTTTGTAGGAAGAACATTAAACGATTGGTTAATATTTTATATAATTTTTAAGTTCATCTAGATCAGTTATCAAAATTTGTGATATAATGGCATGGTAAATTATTGTTTTTATGAGAAAGATCTGGTTCCCAAAATGTATTCTTAAATACTTTTCCAATATTTTTGTAAAGTTCATACTTGAAACTAATATTAGTTAATTTTTTATGGCATAATCGTTAAGAATACTACGGCACTTATGTATGTGGTGTGCATTGTGACAAAATTAATCATTAAGTCCCATGTCTCTTACTCATATGAAAAGAAAATCTATGAACTTGCTTTTTAAAAATCATGGCACTCAGGATTTTAAACAAACACTGCAATGTGAACGTATGAAAATTACTCGGTTTGAAAATCAGATACTGGCTGCTTTGACTTCAGTTTCAGTGGAGAAAATTTCTTCCTTGCTGTCAGTGACTTTTGCTACTGATTTTATTTAGGCATTCCAAGGTTGAGCTTTATGTTACATCACAATTATTCTCACCATAATATTTCAGGTATAAAATTTTAACTAAAAAAAATGTTAGAGAAACTAAAATGACCAAATTCCAGACCCTCATGACCTGGTATAAGTGGTGGCAAGCATCTGGCAAGTAGCCTGATATTTGAGAAACACCAATCCAGATTTCAGTCTTGGATCAATTTCAGTAGTATTTCATCTTTAAAAATTGTCTTGATTGGTAAATAATTTTTGGATGTTAACTTTCAAGATAAATTTTCCTATTTCACTTACTATACTTAGAATTCGTTGTCTTGGAAGTTTTTCGAAGCAATCATAATTGATTTTATGTTTTGGAAGATGTCTCGATATGTATAAATTTGACTTGGAATAAATTAGTCAAAAGATGAGTATTTATATGCACTTCATGTATTTATTTTTAGGTGTTTCCTTTGTTTTCATTGCAAAACTATTATTTGATATATAAGTATTCCTGTTTACTTTTAGTGTTTTCCTTGAAGTATTTGCAATGCTATGTGAAGAAGAAAGATGGGCTAGATGTATGCATCTAACTTTTAATGCACCTGCTAAATGGCAGCAGACGTAATACGAATGTTAGATTGGTAAGTTGGGTTAAATATGTTAAATCACTTATTTTATCTGATGTCTTTTATCACAAGGGTTGTACATAAACAAGGAGTGTAGTGTCAGGAATTGCACAGGAACTATATCTTAAATAAACATGCAAAATGATTAGCAATAGTAATCTAAGTTAAAATTGTTAAATAGATTGAAATTGCAATAGGAGTGAGTTAATTTGAAAATAAAAAAATGCAATAAAAATACATACATATAATGCTAAAAGGGCATTAATATCATTTAAAGAGAGAAGGTAAAATAAATATTTTGCTTTTTTTGCTATTCAAATCTGATAAATAGTGAGTTTGTTCTTGCATGTCTCAATTCCTTTTATTCTAGACATATTTACAGTATGTGATCAAGTTATTTGAGCCTTTGTGCAATAATGGGGCTTTTTGAGGCATGGATAAAAATGACTAGTTGCTATGTCAAATTGTGAAATCAACAGTGTTTCTAACTATTTATTAAAAATTTACTAATATAAGTATGTCAAAATGTAACCACAGGTTTTCTGTATAATTGGTTGAAATGTAAAATTGTTCATATAAAGATGGCTCCAGTATATCCAAGCTTCCATGTTAACCATGTAATATTGTACTTCATTTTTATGCATCCTTACTACTGAGTCTTATCAGCTTTTTCTATAGTTTGAAGTTTTATGAATTTCCCAATTTTCACAAATGCCATTCATTATGGAACAAATGTGTGGGAGTCATTCTTTAGGGGAATAATTGAGTCTGCAAATTTTAAAATGTTTTGACCTTTAAAGACTCCATGCTAGGTGCTCCACATTTGTTGAATATTGTTTTATATTTCTTGATTCCAAACCAAGACACCAGTCAATCTAAATCCGGTAGCGGGTGGGTGCACTTTGTGTTTCCTTTTTAATTTCATAATGATGTCAAGTTCTATGAATTCCCAGTTTCCATTGGAAAATATTCCATACTAAATAGACTGGGAAACATTTCACTGAAAATATAAATTTTCCATTCTAACTATTTTATAAATATAAAGTATTCCCTCCCACCTGTATCTGTTGCATCTCCCCAACATTTATAACTGCATTAATCCAAGAAACCTATTTCTGCATTCTTATGTTAATCTTTGCATTTGGTTAAATATTCTTGATTTTCATGTTATGCTGCAAGCAAACAAATCATCACTATTGTGAACCAACTCTTCAAAACAAACTTTGTAAATGTATGTAATTACTGTCATTGTAGATTTAATGTCAAGAATATTTTGTGCTCAAGTTCAAGTAGAATATGCTCCAAAATCAGTTACACTTCTGCTATATGTCTGGCCATATTATAATGTTGGACTGCTCTAAATTATTATACTCATTTGAAAAGAGGATTCTTAACTAACTGAATTATTGTTCTGCATTATTCCATTAATAAAAAGTGGTCATATAGGGCTGTCTTCCAATCAACACCATGAACTTTATTAATATTAAAAGTTTTCTTTAGTACTGGTAGACGATTATTACCATCCCACCGTATGAAACTCGTTAGATTTTGTTAGCTCTCTTCTGAAACATTCACATTTATGACAAATAGCATTGTTTTAGTAGTATGATGAGATAATAGTTTTAATAGTTCTTAAGTATTTTATGTTCACACTACCCTACAATAATAGACTGGACTCCAGTGGATTTGCATTAAATCCAGTTCTTGCACGTGACCTGTTTAGGTTAAATACAATATGCGAAGTGGTAACGTCGTTAGTTCTGTATGAAATTGTGACAATATGTTGAAACAAAAGGAACTTGGTGCAACATTAGTGGTAAATTTATTCACGCAATTGTGGTAGAATTATCACAGCCATGATAAATTGTTGGTGGTGTCATGAAGAAGTGGAAGACTATGGGAGTTGGGACACAAACTGACAAGCTGGTCGTCCCCGTAAATTGACCAAACGGGATCGGCGTGAGGTTCGTAATAACCGCAAGAAACCACTCCAAATCATCAATAGTGAGTTTCAACAGGAAGCAGGGGTTACGGTGCACCCCAATACTTTATGGAAAGAACTGAACGCCCTCAATATCCACGGATGTGTTACCAGACATCACCACATCCTACAAAGCCAGCGCCGACCAACTGGTATAGTGGTTAAGGTGTTAGCCTCTAGATCGGAAGGTTCCTGGTTCGAATCTGGGTCCGGGCATGGATGTTTGTAAACGTATGGTGTAGAGGCGGCTGGTGCACCTTAAATCTGTCGTGGCCGAAAGTCCTCACGTTGGGTTGGCGTGGAAGTTTGGAGAGTGGGGTGTTGCTTCGTCATCTGACCGTGGTTCAAAATTACGAGGTGTTGTCCTCGAATCTTTCCCTTAAGGGACTGATTCCGGACCATCGTCAATAGCCCGTTGTGTTGCTCTAGTACGACGTTAACTAAAATTACCATTACCATTACCTACAAAGCCAGCAGACTTGGTGTTTGCAAAGTCGCAACTGGACTTACACCACTGGACAACTGTTTTAAGGAGCGATGAGTCACACTACTCGCTCTTCCATTCTGATGGCGGTTGCACTCCGGCTGTTGGGTGTTTGTTTTAAAAATGTTTTGCATATATATGTATATATTATTATATATACAATATATGTATATATACATATGTATATATACATATGTATATATATATTCATGTATATATATTATATATGTATAGATTTTTTTACACCTAATTCTGTCTTTATGTGATAGATATGCCCCTGAAGAATGCGTGTTTTTAGAGACACTGTATCTATGGTAGAAAAGAAAATTAGTTCCATATCTAAAAAATTCAGTAAAAATATTTTAAAAAAACCTAAGAAAATATTCGTTTTAACCGTATTGTTTTGTTTTAACAAAATACACATGTAATGAAAATGTATGAAGTAAATTTACATTTCTAATGAAAAAATTCTTCATGAACAAAAATCTGTTTTACAACTAACAAGATTTTATTCATATTCACTTTCTGACAATAAACGATGCATATGTTTGTGTACGACTGGAATATCCCTACTATCACTAGAAATGTTGTGGACATAGTCTTCCTCTATTGATAAATTTCTCATTGTTATCTCAAGCAAAATCAGCATGAGTCTCTTCTGGTGCTGACGTTTCACTGGTTTTATGAACGAATTCAGTAATAAATCATCGTGTTCAGGTTTTTGTTTGTCCATTATAATACTCTGTAATAGGCTGTAAACAACTTCATTTCACATTAAAACTTACAAGTGCGTTCCTCATTAGGGTCATGTATGACAAAATGATTACCTAATTTTCTGGCCCGTTCCAGACCTTTTATTATTACTGCACACACTAGCTGTTAGGCTATCAGTTCATGCATGTAATATAGAAATGATACTACTATGCCAAAAAAAAAAAGTTTTTTAAAAATTTTGGCAAAAAAAATTCTTAGACGATGGCTTGGTCCACCTGTGTTAAATCAAAATGACTCGCGTAAAAATAGAATGAAATATTTGTTTTGAAATTGTGTTAAATCATATATGTGTAAAAAGGTTCATGCAAAAACAGAATTAGGTGTATATGTGTGTATATAGATTTGAAACTGAGCCTTTTGCATTTGAACTTTTCTTTTGAAAAGAATGACAATATCACTACCTATTTTGTGAGAATTATTAACTATGTTTTTCAGATGCAAAATTTTATGCTAAATGAGCTGCTTACAAATATCTTGAGCTGTTACATTACACCCAGTATCTGAAATGAAACATCTAATGCTTCTCCCAGCATTTGACCCCGCTATCTCAAAACTTTTTTCTGTGTGGAAGAGATTCAGAGGCTCAAAATATGAGTTATGAGATAAAAAAAAACTACTTATACAAAAGATTCAACCCGTCCTCTATGTTTATGTACGTATATAACACTTACCTTATACATTCCAATTTGATTAGGATTTTTTTTGTAGTGTTACAAAGCTTATATTTTAGGTAGACTTTTACTAAAGAAGTTACTTTACAGAGTGTCCCAATACTCTAGACCAGGGATTCTCAACCTTTTTTATGTCGTGGCACACTTTTAACGATTTCAAAATTTGGCGTCACACAAAGAAAAAGATAAGTTTAAAAGTTGTTTACTTACCTATAATACACTGTGTAAAATAATTTGATAATAATTTTGAATGTAAAATAAAAGTAATATATGTACTACAAAAACAACAGTATGTTTATTAAGGAATTAATTACAAGGTAAGAATTAATTATAAGAATACTTTTAATGAGAAATTTGAGCTTGATGTTTTTTGATAATTTCGTCTATATTTGGTCATAAAAAGGACAATGCTTCTCTCATATAATCTTCTACATTTAACAGTCTCGATCTTTTTTTCTTTTTTATGTTGGTTAATACTGAAAATCCGAATTCACACAAATAAGATGTAGAAAATTGTAATAATATTTTTAAAGCTTTTTTGGCAATCATGGGATAATCACATAACGTTGGGGCGAATATTTCACTTTATGAAAGGTCACAGTAATCAGAGATAAAAACAGTTAAAAATATGGTATTTAACTGTAAAAACAACAGTTTTCTTTTACAATGCACTTTTCTTTAATTTAAACAATTTTTACTCATAATAAAAAAAAACATTATGATTTTTATTATATACATTTCTAATATTTGGCGGCACAGTGGTTGAGAATCACTGCTCTAGACCTTTGAATTCACGAAAATTGGCAAAATTAGCAAATTAAAGTGCAGTTTGCATGAAGAATGTTGTTTTTTTGTTATGGAGAAAATTAGTTCCAAATTTCACCAATACCAAATGCAATACCACATCTCTACTATTATAAAAGGAAGTGTTTGCGTATGTCTGTATCTCTGTGTGCAGTGTCCTGATGAATCTATGGGACTTAACATAGTGAAATTTGGCACACAGGTAGTCCTAATTTTTTGTGAATTTAATGTCCAGCCCAAATTTTAAAATTGAATCTAGAACATTTTAAAATTAATTTATTAGTTTTCCCCCTTTGTTCCATTCTTTTCGTGGCTTCACAGATCCTCAATTGAAAAAAGCAAAGGATTTTACGTTTTTCGTCCTTTGCAACTGCCAAGATATGATGTCACTTGCAGAGCTGAATTCACAATTCCTCAGTTGAAGAAAGCAAAGGATTTTTCATTTTCATCCTTTGGAACTGCAAGTTATAATGTCATGTTTTGAGAGAGTGCCTCTGATTCTACCGTGGTGTCGCCTCACCATTTGACTGTGGTTCAAATTATGTGGTGCTGTCCTCGATCTTTCCATTTGGGATTGTCCCAACTGTTGTCAATAGCCCGTTGTATTGCTCTAGTTCTTGATATGTTAAACATGTAAATGAGCCCTATTAAACGTTGGTAGTTCATGAGAAAGGTACTCCTGTTAGTTTTGTGGAGAGAATTATAAGAGTTTTTACTGATATTGGCTGATAAGCAATTATTTTTTAAGCTGTACATAAGCAGGTAATTGTGTCAGTGCAGTCAACCGATAAAGGATAGAGAAAAGTTGAAGGTCTGATAACTTCTAGTAACAAGTTGGTTCATTTCTGGTTCAAGAGACATTGGCCCCTAGTTCTAGGGGCAAAAATTTGATTTTTCAAGACATGTTATGTGCTGTCTACATCGTAGACCCTCAACTTGCATTTTTCTTTCATCAAACATTCTTATTTTGGCCTCTTAGAGAAAATTAACTCACTACTTTTTTAAAAACCAATTAAATTCAAAACATTTTGTAGTCTAATCCAGTTTTATAGTTAGAATACCTTCACAAATCATATGTAGTGCATAGCAAGTCCAAGAGTAGGTACAAAAATTTTAATTCCACTTGGTGGTGAATGCACTGAAAATTAATTCCTGTGATGTAATGTTATCCCATACGAATGTAATTTCTGTGCCATTCTGAGAGCATTACTGCCCTCTATTTGTGAAAATATGAAATAATTATTTTTTTATGTCCAAAAAACCATTATTCTTATTGTGCTAACTGCACTTTAATATGCCCATTTTTTCTCTTTTTATGAACTTTGAACTACCTACTAACTTTTAGGACACTCTGTATAAGTATGTCTGAAATTTATATCAAGTGATGTACTGTGTGATAAAATAGTTTATAAACTTGTACCAAAATTATTTAATGAACAATTTAAGATCAATTTTGAGAACTAGTATTTAAGACTTTCTAATTGGTTGTCTATTGTTTCTTTTATAAACAATGTATAATCTTATAATCAAATTAACTGTTGACTAATTTTTTGCTTTTTGTTTCGAAATGGGGTCTTAGTACATTATTCTAAACCACAATTTCATCAAACACAACATGTTGTTTTTATGTATGTATAAGATAAGAGATAGAAACTTTTTTTCATTTAAAATGATGAGTTAATTAAACTTAAGTACTTATTCAAGCATTTCTGTTTTAATTTATCCCTTTCTAAAAAGCACATTGATCAATTAAAATTACAGTGCAGCATGCTCCTTCATTCAAAAATGAGTGCCCACTCATGAATTAACTGAAAAGACAAGATCAACACTTATGTTATTTAGATTATTATGTCACATTTGCAAATGATGGTAATGAAGAATTTAATAAAACCATTAATAGTTGCAATTGAATTCTTGAATATTTTGCTTTTTCTTAAGATCAGGCAATTTAGTCATGTGGTATGAAAAAAAACTAACAATGACAAGCCCATATATAACTTAAAACTACAACAAGTAACAATATATTCATAAGTAAACACCAATTCAAGAATGAGTTATTACAAGTCACTTTAATTTGACAAATTTTCTTAACAAAATTTAATTAAATTTGGGTTACTGCTATAAATGTTAAGCTACATTTTGAAGTTCTTATCAATAAGTAAATTTGCTAAACTTGTGAAATCTGCAGTCAAAGACAAAAAGTAGTTCCAGTCTGTTTTTGTGCAGCAGAAGAAAAATTATGACAAGCAAGTTTCTCACAAATAAATCAACAAATGAAATTGTCTTATTTAAAAAATTTTTTGACTGTCATGCATTTATCCTTGCACAGTATTGCTTTATTAAAATTTCAGTTCTATGGAATCCAATTTCTATAAGGCTTATCTCAAATAAGAGGAAGTGTAGACCATTTTTTGAATCTATAAAGCCTGTGTTTCTCTTAACTTCTACACAAAAGTAAAAAAATTATCAATTGATCATTTAAATGACAAAATTTTTTAAATAATAAATTTGTTTTATAATAAATGCCAGAAATGTAAGTTACCATTGCAGAATTTTAAAAATTATAACTTTTCAACTCACATTTAGACAGATTAAAAATATTTTAAAATCCTTATTTTAACAGCAAAGCAGACAATACTCAAAAGCAATTTTATTCCTGATAATTTTTCTTCCATGACAGGACAATACAATTTTGGTTTTTGTAAGAGCATTCAAAAAATAAGGCTTGATTGTCTTAGTATATATCGATGCTGTTTGAAATATTCCATCAAAACTTGGGGATTCATTTTTTCTCAGAAAAACTTTCTGTTTAGCTTCCATTGTAGTCACGACTGATAGGGTGTGTTTATATTTTAAGTTTTGTCATAGAATTTTGAAACTGCATGAAACGTATTAGTTCCCTTGTAGATGATAATTTCTGTTGTGAAATGAAAATTTGAATGATTTCCTCAAATCCTTTTTATCTTGGATAAATCTAATTGAACTAAGTCGTAATAATTTCTATAAACTATTCCTCTTCTATTCCATAATATTGGATATTGTTAGATATTTACTGCATATGTTAGCTGTGTTAGCTATGTGGCGAACTAAAATAGTTCAAAAAAATATTTTGACATGACAAATATCTTGTGTGTAGATTGGATTATCTAATTTTGATTGTGTGTGTTGTCTTTAACAAGAAGTGTAGAAAGAAATCTTTCTATATATACATCCTACCAACGTTTTAAACATGAGTAACAATTTCTTGGATGAACCAACAACTTTCGTATCAAATTTATCATGCAGTATGATAATATACTACAGAACAAAATATCATTACTGTACTGAGATAGTTTTGTCATAAAAATTAATGCACTAATATCTATTCGAAAATAAATTTATACATTATACATGAAACCTTATAATGGTTAACAATTTTTTCTTTGATTAAACCAATAACAAATATTTTAGCTTTGTATGTATATTCACAATCATTCTTTTTATATTCAAAACTCACCAGTCTACCTGCAACAAGACTTTAAAACAGAACTAAATCTTATGCCTGCCTTTTTTTCATTTTGCCCCAGATGACCATTAACAATTTAAAAGCTTGGTATGACTTAAAAATTCATAATTTGTTACAATTTGTGTTTGATGTAATTAGTTTCATGTATTTTTTCTACAAGCAGAGAAAAAATTAATTACAATTAAAATTTAACAGTATGCAATATAATATGTGATGTATATTAGTTTTCAAAATTGACCTAAATTTCAATATTTTTGGCTATTCTAATAAATATAAGTTTTTACCCACACATTTTTATGATCAGGATAATCTCCAATCCCTCTGGGAACTGAATTGTTATTATAATTTTAATTAATTTCTGAATTGGTTTTTCTTATATCTTGTTTGGGAATTTTAGGGTGTATATCCTGCTCTCAGATTTGATTTCATTTTACTGTGCAAAAAATAATTTCTTTTTTGGTTAGCTACCAGTTGCCAAGCAAACCAAACCTATTTCTACACAAACATCGTGTCAGAATACTTTTATAACGTATTGGTTGTTGATAACGTTTATTCTTTTTTTCTATTTATGTAAAACTGCAAATTAAATGCAAAATTTTACTGTATAACATTTAAAAATCATATAGCAGATTAAGTGTTTTTGAAATTTTTAATAAAAGTGTAAAAATGACGCAAAATAATGATTACTGGTATGTGAAAGTTTTTAAAGCTGTATTTGGTTAAAGTTGTAAGTATAACAGATGCTACAAATTTTTGACCTAGATGTTTTTTTTTGTTGTATTTTGTTACAAGTTTTAGATTTTTAATTGTTTGAAAATTTATTCCAAATACTCTTTATTTTTCAATACAGTTAGCATTCTCTTTTTCTCAAAGAGAAACTTACTGTATTGAACTATAAGATGACAAACTCTGCAATACAATTAATTTCACTAATTAATAAAAACGGTTATTTTCACAATAAATTCCAATTTGAATTTTTACAAAGTTAAGATTGAGTTTTGATGTTAAGCTTGTTACTGAATTGTCAAAATATTTTTTTAAATATAGTTCACATCTCCTGCTCATGTCCTATTTTTTTTAAATATAGCTCACATCTCCTGAAAATCTGCAAAAGGAGATGGTAAAAGGAAATTCACATAAGATTTCAAACTGACTTAAAATTTTATAATAGTTTGCTTGAAATCAAGTTCTATGCTAAATTTTGAGATATTCAATCTTGTTTAAATTTCTTAGCAAGCACCATAATAATTGTAAATTTGTTTTACATAAATAGGAATGAGCTTTACCATTCCAATTGCTACAGAACATCTTTGGTGGTATGTATTCCGAATTCCATAAGAAATTTGAGTAAAATTTAAAAATTTGAGCAGTCTACAGAAATTTATTTTGTATAATGAAATAATTTGCTTTTCATGTTAATTTTTAAAATTTATTTCTGTATATCTCATGCACACCTTCAGTTCTATGTCAAGATAAATGTCACTCAAACCTTTATAATATCCTTCAAAATCTTTGATTTGTGCAATATGAAATATCTGATGCAGAAAATTGCTTGTTTTAACAATTAACCAATTAAAGTATATGGGTATAAAACTCCAAAAACTTATGCCTTTTCATATGTATAGTGTAAAAACCTTTTGTTTGATTTAGTGCAGTTAATGAGTATAGTTAGAAATTAAATGCATATTTAATTTATCTTTTCAGAAAATGTGCAATCAAAAATTTTCTGGTGACTGGAGTCTGTATGTTTTCAAATGTTCTTACCGCAGAATGTAAGTGTTCTTAATAATAATGATATGATAACCATGCTTGAATTGACAAAACACTGGACTAATATAGAGAGATGTTTAAAAAATTCATTTGCACTCTTCTTTCAGTGAAATACTTCACTCAACTTCAGAATGATATGTCACTAAAAAGTGATAAAGTGTGCTTGGCGATTGCTATAACATGAGAAAGAAATTATAAAATTTTAAGGTAGATAGTATATAAATATGTGCAGTTACATTTAGCTTAAAAAATGTTCGTTTAACCAATGATTTTATTTTGGTTCAAACTGTTTATTTTACCATAATTTCATGCTTCATGAGGCTTAATTGGAATCAAACCTATGACTAAGTTGATTTTAAAATACTGCACATCAATCCCCTTACTGAGATTTGAATCCAGAGCTGTTAAACCAAATGCCAGAGACTAACTACTTGGCTACCAGGACAGCTAATGTGATTTTAAATTTCCTAATTACAAATTGAATACCTGTATTCAATTCCTCATTTTAATAAGTTGTACATATTCATTTGTAATCATCAATTTAACACCTTATTATACATTATAAGAATTTCTTTGAAATATACTTAATACTTACCATGATACCACTAAATTAAGTAATTATTTCCAGTTCTTAGCTCATTCTAGTTTTTTTTTTTACAGATCAATCATAATTTTGTGAAAGGATTTAAACATCTATATTTTTCAGTAAGTAAATCTATACTTGTAAATAAGACTAATGCTCAGAGAAGGTTGAAGAAAATTCATATTGTTTAATATTGATATCTATTCTTAAAATAGGAATTGTTGAACTAATATGAAAATATTTTGTGTTGCTGAATACAAAATAATTCATTATTTTTGCCATGAAATCTGAAATGTATTTGTATCTAAAATACATCAGTGTTCATGTTATATGTATGGTATGAGGCCTTTTAAAATATAATTTCAAGGGCCTCACGTTCCTTGAAAATCTTCAGAAGTTCATGGATCCACAGTAGTTGGAAAAGCAATAGATTAGAAACACAAGAGTTGAGAGTTCAAAACTAAAGACATGGTTTTCATGGAAAGAGTTTCAGCTAAAGACATGGGCTGGTGCACTTTAATTCTGCTGTGGCCTCAAATGTCCTCATATTAGTATGGTGTGGAAGTTTGGAGAGTGGGGTGCCAGTTCAGGTGTTGTTCTCGTCATCTGACTGGCTCAAAATTACGAAGCTTTGTCCTTGGATCTCTCCCTTTGGGATTGATCCTTGACTGCCAGCAATAGCGCATTTTGTTGTTTCAGTGTGACCTTCCACTTTTCACAATCTGCTTACACTGTATAATTCTATTTAAATTAATTTTTTCTGTGAAAAACTAAAATTAATGCTACTTTGTATTGCTAATTTACTGTGTGTTTGGCGGTTTCCGATTTTTTAAAGCTGCTTGTATGCATTCCTTTTTGTTGTATAGTGTGTTAAGCAACTGTATTACTTTAAAATTGCAGCAACTTATCGTAATTATTATTATCTTAAACTTAAGAAACTGTATTATCTTATTAAATTTTAATTTCCTTTGTCAATTTTATAAATTTATTCAAATGGCAGAAAACCTTGAAATATTTTTTTGGAAGTTCTTAAAAAGTTCTGTAAAATGTTTTATTGTTTTTGTTGGAACACACACTCAATTGGTTATTTGCAGATATAAGTTAAATATTCTGTTTTAAGTTTTCTGTTTGAAAGAAGGCTTTGGATGTATTTTTATGATTATTTTATGAAGTGATAATTTTGTGTAATGATACTTTTGAAGCAGGGGTGCAAAAAAAATAAAAGTATTTGATATTGTTTTCATACTGTTGAATGAAATCTGTTTCATAACTCAGCAAGCCTATGATGTTTAAATAATTTTTTAATGCTTGTCTTACAGAGTATTCAAGTAAAAAACATCAAGAAAAAGAAGAAATCGAAGAAAAAATGAAATGACTTTAAAAAGCTATTTTGTTGGAAATAATTGAGCTTGAATACTCTTGATTAAAACACTTGATTAATAGAGTGAGTTGATTAGTACATTCTTCTGATTAATTAGAAAATAAATCTCAGAAATATATTAAATGTTCTGGTTGTAAGATCGGTTTTCTCAAACTTTTTGGGTCAGATCTCCTTTTAAAAGTAAATCTGAGTACCTGTTATAAAAAATAGCATTTTGATGAAATTTAGTTTTTAAATTTCTTAAGATTTGCATTTTTGGTGTAAAAATATGTATGAACTCGTGAATATATAATGACAGTTTTTAAGTCAATCAACTAGAACAAACTGACTTTACCATTTCTATCATAGGTATTTCTTTAAATTAAGGTACAAGTTTGAAAATCCTAATTGGATCTTTATTGACATGTAAGTACAGCTTTAGTTTTGACAAGACAAGGAGGAAATGATAACTTTTAGGTATATTTTTACCTATATCCAGATCCTGTGACCTCATCAAACTCCAAAACGTAAGACAGAAAAGGAAATTTGACTTAAATCTAAAAACTAAATTTCAATACCATATGTATCCCAAATTGCATCTTGAGCATGTGTCTTGAAGTCACTGAATTTCAAGTTGCTTTCCAATCAGGGTTCATGATTAGATATTAGTAACAAAATGTCAAGTGTCGATATCTTAAACATATTTCCAATAGTTGCTAAAATGTTCTGAGATACAATTTAAAAAATATTTTTGTATGGATGTGTTAAAACACAGTAAGGGATCTGGATGGAGATCATCATTTGTATTTTGGTCTTTTTCTCTCTATTCTCTCAAGCGTATTATTTGTTAATATTGTAGGTCATTGTTTTGCATTTTCTGCCATTTCCTTTTAAATATTAAATTTCCATGAAGAGAACGTTTTTTTAATGTTACTCTAAAAGGCCAAGTTTTTGACAGATGATCAAAATAAAAACATGGAACAAACGATTTTGTATCTACCTTTCAAGTGCCAAAATTATGAATTACTGGAATTTATACTTTTTCAGAAGTGTTTTCAAACTATTTAGGAATTTTTTAATAGAACTAGGGGGCTTTGCCTCCTGCTCGCCTACGCTCGCTAACCTCAGGGGATTGCTATACAATACCATTTGGTTTGCTTCGCAAACCAACACTCCTTTCGCAGAGTCAATCTCCTGCGATGACGAAACTATCTTTATAATTTGTATAATCCTGATTGACTTTCCGGTCTATGATGTCACAACAGGGGCTCCGCCCTCTGCTTTCAAACGCTCGCCAAATCCTGGTGATTGCTTAGCAAACAAATACTCCTTTTGCAAGTAATTTAGCATGTTTTACTTTAACACTTAATGAGCCCTAAACTAATAATCATATCAGTAAAAACCACCTCCATCTTGTTCCCTGTACAATATTGAATAAACCATGTTAACCTTGTAATTATCTGATTTGTACTTAATCGGCAAATCGTCTGAGAATCGAGCGAAAAAACGAGCATGACGTCACAGCGAGTTTCAAGGGCATCTGGCAAACCCATTCATCAGAAAATATAACCTGTATTTCCATGAAGATGAGTGAACGCAATCGCTCTGCTGTCTATAAAGTATGAAATTTGTATGACCAACTTTTGATCACATCAAATTTATTTATTAACTGATTTAAAAAATAATTATACCGTAAGAAAGAGTACATTCTAAGGTTTTCTGCGATGTTTTCAAATTTAAAAACAAATAGTTATGACAGTTTTAACAAAAAAATAATGAAAATGTTCAGTTTTTTCCTGAATTTCAAAATAATATAATAAACATATTCAAATTTCTAAAAAAACTCGATGAGCTGCAAAAATTCATGTTTAGAGGTACTCTGAAAAAACACCTCACGACTGAATTTGTATGTGTTTTGCTCACTCGCAGTAGAAATTTTGCTGTTTTCTATTTGACTTTTAATAAACCCTAAACTAATAGCTGCATCGAAAAAAATTCTTCATGATCTTCCCTGTACAATTTTGAACAAACCATGTTAATTTCGTATTTTTTTTATTGGTACTTTCTCAGGAAACCGTCTTAGAATTGAGCGGGGAAAAAAAAACAGTTTTTAATCCTGCAGTGGCGGTAACTTTTTTTAATATAGAGATATATAAATGGGTGAAATGCAGTGTTGTTCCTTGTGTGGTGTGCTGTTAGTGGTCTTGGATGTATAGTTAGGATAAGACTCGATTAAAAATAAAAACAGGTAGTATTGTTAAAAGTGGTCAAAGGATGCAGCTAATAGATTCTGGAAAATATTTATAGTGGTAAATGATATTTTTATGGATGGTAAATGATCTGTTTGGAAAATGTATGACGGGCATGTGATATACTATCCTTTTTTAAAGTTTGGAAGTGTGAATTTTAAAACTTAAAGGTAAATAACTGGAGATTTTTTCCATTGTCATATATATTATATTATGTTATGGTAGTATACAGGGCCCAAATTTACTCAATGTGATAACAAACAATGTAGTTAGCTTTTCTAAGCAGGTAGAATTTTCTTGATAACGGTCTGAAAGGTAACAATATAATTTCAAATACAAATGCTGTTAACTATAAATATCTATTTTCAGTTTTGCATATGCAAATAGCTGCATCTTCATACAATGTTGCATAGATATTTTAAATTGTATGGAAACTGGAAATATTTTGCAGCCTAATTGGGCTTCATGCAAAAGTCATCCATATATGTAGATAGAAAATTTATTAAAAATTTCTGAATTTTCAATTGTAAAGAAATACAGTAACTGGAAAAATATGCATTTGTGCAAAGGAAACAAAAAATATTTGTCAACTATTTTATTATGAAAAATCGATTAACACTTTCAACAGATTTTCCACATAGTGAAATCACCACTAGTCATCTTTAATATATGAAATTATTTAATAATCACTTTGTATTTGTTCTGTCTTATATTTACAGGCAAATAAAATAATTTTAACTTGGGATGTATTGTTCTATTTGTGTGTTTAAGCTTTGGCATAACACTTAGATTTTTAGATTTCCATTTGTGATAGGTTTTATGAATCAGTATTGCATTTAATTATTCCTGTTATATATTTCAAACTATTTTGAAGCTGTCCTTTCTTAAGAACATAGGAAGTTCTAAGTATTTATAATTTGAGTTCACAACATGTGGTAGTGTTTAGATTGTTAAATAAATGATAAAACTAGAAATTGACTCTGAAACTCGATTCCTCTCAATTTATTACACAAACCACTGGGACATTATATTGGGCTTTATTAACACTGAAGACTGCCAAAGTTGGAAAGGTAATTGAAGACTGATTGCTGTTGGCAAATTAAGTACCGAATACAAATAAAAACACAAACTGAAAAGTGTCAATACAGCTTTATTTCTGTATCACATTTTGAAGCTGTTTTTGTATGTTTTGTTAAATTTTAGTGTCCTTACTCTAAAAAGTGTCTTAATTTTTACTGTTATATTTTGCAGTACTCATGACTTGAATATTATCAAACTGGCTGCAAAATGATCATCAGATAGAACCTGAGCCTCTCATGTATGAGTCATGATGAATGGAGAAGGACCTAGTGTACCTATAACTACATTGGCAGGTATACAAAGCTTGACTGACCTTCTTCTTGAGTTACCTCTTCCTACTCCACTGCCAGGTGTCACAGGGCACCAGAGTTTACTCTCACACTTACGGGACCCTGAAGAAGCTAGAAGACTGTCCGACTCTCAGGAGTCTATATTAATCCCACCGCTCATTGATGCGCTTAGTTGTACAGCCACTGATCATATTGAAGTTAAAGATGGATACTATGGTGGGGGATCCCATAGTGGACAAATATCCCAGCTTCTGCAATATTTGCTTGGTACAAATCCGAGCCTTTTCAAAGGCTCGGTACATGGACCCCAAAGTGGGAATACAGACCACCATGTGCCTCCTGGACAGTGGTTGCAGAGGCAATGCTCTAACATTTCAGTGCATCCACAGCCTCATGCTTTTAGTGCAGCTGCTGTATCACCATGTCAGCCTCGTCCAACTCAAGGCAATAGTCCAAATTATTTTCCACTTGAGCATCCTCCAACGCCACAGGGTGCAAGAATTGTACAAAACAAAACTTTAAATGTAGTGCCACCAAAATCACCAGTGGCATATTCCCCATACACTCATCCTGTGGCTTCATCTGGTCAACATCCTGTCACACCTCTTCATCACAACTCTATATCCCAAGGAACTAATGATTCCTTATCCTCAGGTCTACAAGAAAGCCCACAACTATTTAATTCTCCACTTGTCAATCAACATATTATGAATGTACCTCAACCTTCACCTGCAGTTCATCCATTTAGCAATGGAAATTGTGTTGATGAAGTTGACCTTTCAACAGTTAACACAAAACAAAGTGATAGGACAGAAAATCATATTCTCACTACTGCACAAATGATAGGTGGTTTGGCACCTAATTGTTCGCCTCTTATATCGCCTCTAAATAACCCAAATGATGTGTCCTTGTCATCTCCATCTTCATCATCATCTTCAACACCTCAGCATATTAATTCATCCAGTGTTATAGTTGGACCTGCTGCCACTCAATTACACATGAATTATATGAAGAAACCTCCATTTGAACAGTGGCAGCCTGTACCAAACAACTCATATGATGTTAGTCAATTGGATTCTTATTCTAAAGCAAATGTATATAACACAGCAATGTCAATAGTAGAATCCAATAGTCAGCCAGTATCTGTGCCTGTACCTGAACCACTCAAAGAAAATCAAACAGTCAATCATTTAGAACCAAAAGATAAAAACGAAAATGTTTTTCTACCCATTCTTTCAGATGAAAAGTTGAAAACTGTTGCTGAGCCTGTGGTAGTTTTATCAAAACTAAGTATAGAAGATCAGCTTCTTGCTCAGAAAAGTGTGAGGCAATTTATTAAAACAAAGAAAAATTCTTCTTCTCCTGAGCCAATCAAGCCAGTTTCTCAAAACAAAAATTCTGAACTGAGTATTCGTCGAAGAACCTCTCTCTGTAAGGAATCGGACATCAATAATAAGTCTTCACCACGTAAGAGAGGGAAAAATAACGAATTTGTTCCCAATAACCGTAAAAATTCAGAGGTTGTCAAAGATAAAAAAGATAAAAGAAGTATTAGCACTTTAGAAGACAAAGTTAATCATAATGTTAGCTCTTTAAGTGAAAGAGTGAAAAAAAGACGACGTATAAGCCAGCAGACTAATTACCTAGAATCCCCAACCTCGGACAACGAAAACAGTGATGATTCATATAAAGAAGATTCCCCTCTAGAAACCACCCCCTCTACATCAACTTCTAAAGTCAAAAAATTGAAAAATAAGAAAGTAAAAAAAGAGTTGACTACAGAACCACTTTCTATTGAGGATTTAATGGATACAAATACTTATCAGCATTTTTCCAGGATTGTGGATGTTATTTTTGATTCTATGGAAGATATTGATTTTTCAGCTGTGATAGATGAAGATGCTGAAAGTGCAGCAGAAGCTCTAATACCTTTGGGTCAGTTGCAGGATCTTAGCAATGAAGCAGCAAAACTGAAAAGGCTACATGCAATGAATCAATTTCCTCCAGAACGATTAGTACGATTGCTTTCCATCTTGGAGCGCAACATAGTTGATGGTGCAAAATTGCTTCCTGTTCAAAGTATGGAAGAGCAAGATGAAGATGAAGCAAGATTGTGGTTAGAATTAACAATGGAAAGAGTAATGCGTAGTGCTGATGCTTCCTTAACAGCATTGTATGTGATGACTTCCCCAAAAATGCCTGAAAAAGTATTTTTAGAAGATGTGATAGAAAGAATTGTTCTATTTCTTAAATATCAACTTCAAAATACTGTTTTCCCAGTTTTTGACCCAGCCTACAGACTGGATCCAAAATCAAAGGATGGATATGCTGGCAACATTAAGCAAAAGAGAGCTCATGCTCATAGAGTTAAAGAAAAATCTACTTTGCAATTATATAATAAGTTACACGAAGCTGTCAGTCTAATGGCTGAGCTACTGGAATTGCAAACTTTAACAGATACTATTATTTTACAAGTTTCTACTTTGGGGGTAAGCCCTTTTTTCGTTGAAGGAATAAGCGAATTGCAACTGAACGCTCTTCGTTTAGTTACGACAGTTTTTTCTCGTTATGATAAACATAGGCAGCTTATACTAGAAGATATACTTGCATCAATAGCTCGGCTACCTACCAGCAAAAGAAGTTTACGTAATTATCGCTTAAATTCTGAAGAAAACATTCAGATGTTAACAGCTTTGGTTTTACAACTAATTCACAGTGTTGTGAAATTACCTGAACCAGATCCAGATCCCAAATCAGAATATTCTGCCAATGAGGAGCGTTTAAAAAATCCTGAAATTAAAGAAAAAATTTATGTTGATAAAGATGTTTTAATTACTACATCGTATGAAGCTTCAATGCAAACTGCTGTAAATTTTTTGTCAGTTTTTTTAAAAAAGTGTGGAACAAAAAATGAAGAAATGGACTATCGACCATTATTTGAAAATTTTGTGCAAGATTTGTTGAGTACTGTTAATAAACCAGAGTGGCCAGCATCTGAGCTTTTGCTTTCAGTGTTGGGGAGAATTTTGGTGAGAAATTTTAGTAATAAGTCCATGGAAATGACTCTTAGAGTTGCTTCTCTCGATTACCTAGGAGTTGTAGCAGCGCGATTGCGTAAAGATGCTGTTACTAGTCAAGATCGGAAAGATATGATAAATGATGTTATTCACCGTATCATGTCCGAAATGGATGATCCAGATATTAGCCCATCAAAGAATAAAAAGAAAAACAAAAAGAAACCTATAAAACGTGATGAAGCTCAAATACTTCAGAAAGCTCTTCTTCAATACCTTGATTCCAATGCTGAAAGTGATCCTGCTCTTCAGTTTTCTCGAAGATTCTACATTGCCCAATGGTATCGTGATGCTGCTGCTGAAATCAAGCGTTCTGATAAATCACTAAATTTTCCAAAAGAAGAAAGTGAGAAATTGGATCCAGCTGCTCGTAACAAAATTAAAGGAAATAAATCTCGCACCTCCCGAAGAAGATCATCCCAAGTTACTTATGAGGAAGAAGAGGAGGAGGAAGAAGAAGAGGAAAAAGATAAAGAGGAGGCCAAACTTGAAAATGATGAAGTCAGTGCAAAAGTGCTTGCTTTGGCTGAAGAGCGAAAACGTTTTTTACTCACGGTAATAAAAAAGCAGGAACCACTTAAAGTTAATATGAAAGAGGAAGAGCATATTGATTATAAGACAGCAGAATTAATTTCACAATATTTAGCCTCTACAAGACACTTTTCAAAAAGCTTTGATTTATACTTATCTCAAATTCTGCGTGTTCTTAGTGAGACTGCAGTGGCTGTTCGTACCAAAGCCATGAAATGCTTAACACTGGTTGTTGAAGCTGATCCTAGTATTTTATCTAGGTCAGATATGCAGAAAGGTGTACATGGTAGACTGCTAGATCATTCAACTAGTGTTCGAGAGGCTGCAGTAGACTTGTTGGGCAAATTCATTTTAATCCGTCCTGAGCTCATAAGTCAATATTATGAAATGCTCACTGATAGAATACTTGATACTGGTGTTAGTGTTCGTAAAAGAGTAATCAAAATTTTAAAAGATATTTGCTTAGAGCAACCAGATTTTCCCAAAACGTCTGAAATTTGTGTTAAAATTATTCGTAGAGTTAATGATGAAGATGGAATTAAGAAGTTAGTTGGAGAGGTTTTTCAAAGTATGTGGTTTACACCAATATCAGAAAAAAAACCTGAACGCATTCTTCAGAAAGTAAAAAATATAACTCATGTTGTCGAAGCATGCCGTGATACTGGACTTGAATGGTTTGAACAGCTACTTACAAATCTCTTAAAGAACAAAGAAGATAGCAATTATAAATCTGTTGTAAAATCATGTAAGCAGATTGTTGATTGCCTTGTTGAGAATCTTTTGCAGTTAGAAGAATCATCCCAGAATGTAGATGGGGGTGCAAGTCCCCATCTAGTTGCATGTTTAGCTACTTTGCATTTGTTCAGTAAAATATATCCACCTTTCGTTGTACCACATGCTACAACTATTCAACCATATCTTAGCATGAGATGCAATACACATTCTGATTTTCTTTTGCTAAAAAATGTTGCGCAAACATTGGAATTAGTTGTACCTCTTATAGAACACCCAAGTGAATCTTTTTTAGCTCAAATAGAAGAAGATATGGTAAAACTGATCCTGAGACAACACATGGGATTGCTTCCTAGCTGTGTTAGTTGTCTTGGAGCTGTTGTCAATAGAGTTACTCATAATCATCAACTTGTTAGAGATTGTTTTCAAAAATTCTTTGTTGTTCTATTAGTCTGCAAAAAAGAATATGAAAAAAATCCAGATAACAAAAATCTCAGACCAATGCGTCCTAAATTGCTTCGCTCTCTCTATACTGTAGGATTATTTTGCCGACATTTTGATTTTGATGCAATGGATACATGTCCTGACCCAAATAGTCAAGTTTCATTAAAAGACAGAGTATTTGAAGGTATCATTTATTTTAATCAACATGAAGATGAAGTTGTAAGACTGAAAGCTTTAACAGGTCTTGGCTTTATAATGATTCGCCATTATGAATTCATGCTTGGCCCAGAAGTAAAAACTCTGTACCATTATCTTCTTACATCCCCTGGTGCCTCATGCATTCTAAAATGTCAAGTTTTAAAAAATGTAACAAATTATCTGGTGGAAGAAGAAATGCGTATGATACAAAAAGACGCAGAATGGAGCAAAACATCTAAAACTGAAGATTTGAAGGAAATGGGTGATGTAACATCTGGAATGGCTAGTACTATCATTCAGGTATATTTAAAACAAATTCTTGAATGTGTTCTTCACTGTGAAATAGCTGTACGCAAAGCTTCCCTTCAAGTTATTCAGCTTATTCTTGGACAAGGGTTAGTACATCCAGTACAAATTGTACCATACTTAGTTTGCCTTGGTTCTGATGATGATCCTGTGATTCGAACCAAAGCTGATCAGTTACTCCAAGAGATAGAAAAGAAATACCCAGGTTTCATTCAGATGAAAGCAATGTTAGGAGTTCGAATGTCTTTCAAAATGCAACAGGTTATACAAAGCCAAGATGAGATTCTTCGAGGCTTTAGATCTCCAGATGCACCAACAAGTCGAAATGGATTTTTGTATTCTGTTATGAGGTCAACAAGGCAAAGTAGACGAGCATTTCTCTTTTCTTTACTAAAATTATTTGATGAACAGGCAAGGACACCTTTAATAGAGCTTTTGTACATAGCAGATAATATTGCATATTTTCCATACATGGCACAAGATGAACCTTTGTTTATTATGCATCAATTAGATATTATGCTTTCTGTATCTGGTTCAAATTTGTTACAAACATTTCGTGAGGCTCTTTTGAATAGACAAGGATCTATACCAAATCCTGAACAAACAATAATTCCCAATGATGTTGATGATTATGATGAAGACGAAGATGATTATGATTCCATCTTGGAACGTCTTCCTGAAGAGACATCGATTTTGCAAGAATGTATTATTGCATCACAGGGGTGTGTACTACTCTTGTACCTTAAACAAACATTAAAAGAAATGTATGGCTTCACGGATAATAAAATTCAGCAATATTCTCCAAATGAAGCAGCAAAGGTCTATGAAAGACCTTTGAATCGTAAAGGTCATGTTAGGTTTCATCCAGAAACAGTTCTAGATTTCATTAAAAGTGAAGACTTGGAACTAGATGTAAAGTTGGATGAAAAGGGTAAACAACAGCTAGTTCAACAATATATTCATTTCAAACAATTAATGCTCACCATTGATCCATCTGATGACGAGGATGAGGACAATCAGGCTAAACCTGTAGTGTCCATTACAGTTACCACTGTACCAAATACTGCAGAAAAGACTGCCACTAATGAAAACTCTGAAGGTGAAAATAAGCCATCCCAACCTCCTTTGGAGAAAACAAAGATTGTGATAACAAGGAAGAGTAAATCTCCCTCTCACAGTCGGCATCTCAGAAAAGCTCTCAAAGCATGTAAAGAAAAGGTGAAAAAGAAGCACAAAAAGAAACGGAAGCGGTTAATAGACTCTGCTTCAGAAGATTCAGGTAGTGATCCAGATTACATGGATTCATCGTGATGGGACATAATTAGTTCATCATTTTCAAACCATTTGAGCCTGTTCACTTGCATCACATTCTATGAGGAATGTGTCATGTAAGTAACAGCTAGCATTTTCCTATGCAAATGCTGGAATCGGCTGTGTAGTAAACAGCTCGAATACAGAACCTTCCAGTACAGGGCAGAAGCCATTGCAAGTCTCGTACTGAGCGACTCATTGAACTAAAGCCCACATTCTTCGATATATTTTAACAGTGCTTTGACTAGCGTATCTGGTAGAAGGTGTGGGTTATCATAACATACAAATTGATGTAACTTATTTATTATTAATGAATTGTTTAAAAAATTTACAGATTATAAGAAACTTTTTATGGGGATTACACATCAGTGATGTTTTTATGTACCTGTATAGTCTGTTGGCTAGTTGGGCAGCAGTTTTAAATTTTTTTTCTAATCTACAGTCATTATAAATAATACATTATGCCATACTTTCCCCATTGTTTTTTTAACTCTGTAATTTATACTGTTATTACACCTTGTAAAAAAAGTGACCTGCACAAACATTTTAACTGATTTAAAAAAGGAAGGCAGATTATTTTTCTGCACTAACTGGTCAGAAATTGTAATTTAAGTATGCCACAAAAATGTGTAAAAAGCATCGTTTTGTACTAAACAGTTTTAGCAGCCCACCATGTTAAGTAAATTATTATTTTGAGGTTGTCACAGAATGCTGCTCTCTGTAATAAAAGATAAGTTATAAGGTTATTTTTAGTTTTATAATGAATGTAGTTAGTAATGAATTGCATAATAATTAAGTCACGATATGATCATGTGTACAATAAGAAAGCAAACCCTGCCAATTTCTAACAGTAATGTACTGTGTTTTCAAAATACTCTTACCAAAGAGATTCATTGGCAGGAATTGGTATTTTTGTAGATAAAATAAAGTAAAGTGAATTGTTTTATGTTTTCAAAGTTTTAACAGTTTTTAAGAAGACGTATTTAAAAATGTGTCTGTTTGTTAAATTATTAACTAAAGTACTCTGTTGCCATTTGCTGCCAGTTTTGAACAAGCAAAGCAGAAGAGATTAAAAGTTTTTAATATATTTTCCCCCCAAATATGATCACCTATTCCATGTTTAAAGTTATTATTATTTTTATTATATTAGAACTGAATGTGTTTTTTGTTGAGGAACTTGAAACACTCATGGCCACCTAAATCTTTAAAGTTTAAATTATAACCAACTTAAAAATTAGGATGTGAAAAATTAGTGAATGAAATCTGGAATAAATTTATGCATTATTATAATTTTCCCATACTGGGTACAGATGTTAAAACTTCCCAACTGTGTAGTCTGAAAAACTATAAACCTTAACAAAATTGTTAATATGTACCTGACATTATCTTGAACACTATCTTCTATCTTAATAAAACAGCACCATTTGATTATAACATGTTTACAACTTCCAGCATAGTTTAAAATATATAATTCAATGTGACCTTTAAGAAAGATTGAAAACAACCTTTTTATAACAAATCAATCTCATTGTTCATTTTATTTATATCATATGCGGTGTAATATACTTAGTTTTAAAGAGTGTATTGTACATGATCCCATTAACAGAAATCATAACTTGGATTATACATAGGTTAGAGTAGAAAAGTGGAAATATATTAATTTATTTTGATTGTTAATAGTAAGCATGTTTATATTATACAAAGAAAATATAACAAAACAAGTTTTAAAGATGGAAGTTATTTTATATTTCAGTGTACTGATTTTTCTCCTTTGTATTTATATAATTCTATCTATTTGTAACATTGATAGCCTGTGCTCGAATTGGAATGTTTTTGGCTACTTTTTCCACTTCCAAGCAATACTTTTTTCATTGTGTTCGATAGTATGTGGGGAAATTCTATCAAAATATGCTGAAAAGTACTTTGGTATTAATTTTACTCTTGGCTAACATTTTACACAACACTTTTGTTTGGATTTTATATATTGCTTTTCCTTAGGTAATTCAACAGTATTATAGAAATTGAATCGAAATTTAGCAGCATAGTTTATATAAAAAAGATAGTTTCATCATTCAATAGATACTTAATGCTTTTGAGACCAATTCGAGCACTGCTCATTGCTTCAAATGGATCAATATTCTCGAACATGTTTAGTGCTATGTTCTATAATACATTTTAAGGATATGGTTGGAAAGGTTAGATATCAAATATTTAATTCTCTTTGCTGAATGATCTTTGCTAAAAATAGAGGAATATGAGGGGATTCCTTGTATTTTTATAGTTACATTCTTCATAATATAAATAAAATATGAAAACTGTGCAGTCAAAAACTGACCTTTCTCTTGAAAAACTGGAAAGTTATAAAACAAGTAATATGCAGTTATTGTAGATGCATACTATTTTGATTTTTTCCCATATCGCCCCAATGTATGAGTAAAGTGAGCAATACAAGTGTTTTATATTCAGTAATTGATAAATTTTATATTTTGATATTAAAATTTTTAAACACGGTTTGAATGTTATTTTTAAATAAAAACAATGTTCTTTAAAAATTATAATCTTTAAATAATGTGTTGCTTCAACAACCATTTTCATATACTAACTTTTTCTTTTGACAATCATTTTAAAAATAGGACAGTCAATATACAGTTGTGTTGGAGGAAGGACCAAGGCTTATACTTAACACAAACAATGCTTTGCCAATGGGACATGGTGCATTGATTTAAACTAATGTAATTGTGACACACCAAATTTTGATGTAATCTCTTAAACTATCACAGCTTGGCCAAATATGGCCCTTTTGCCGTAAAACTCAAAAAGAACCAACTTAAATTATCACTACAGAAGCACTATGATATTGATATACTAAAATTTAACTACATAAGACTTTAGCTTATGTTAAATGATAATGCATTAATAAAATGATATTGGAAGAAACATTTTCTATTTAGCAGTGATGCTAATGAGGGAGAGGGGCAAAAGATGATGATACAGCACATTTAAGTTTATTTCAGTCTTGAATGTTTAGATCTAACAATCGTGTGTCTTGTTCATGATAAATAGTTTCTGTGCATAATGTGATAGTTAAACTGGTAATAGATTATAATTGCATTTTCAAATATCAGTGGGAAAGCAGAATTTCCATTTATACTGCTGAAATTTTTAATTGACACTGGGTTTTAGCTTGGTTGTCATACTAGAATAAATTCTCAATTTATCATTCAATTAAAAAAAAAATGTCTTCAGAATTTTTGATTAGGTGAATAATGGATCTCAAAGGACATGGGATGGTAGATTTATCAAAATCGTGCAACCAGCATTTCTGAGAAAAAGTTGTGTTTACAGGTCTCATTTAAATGCACAAATTCCATAAAATTTCACATAAAATTGGTTTTAATGCTAGAAAATGAATTTAGTGAATAATTTACAAAATATCCATTTATATTTATAAATTAAGAATAATTTGTTAAAACATCAATGGAATTAATAATGCAAAAGGTAAGTGAATGAAAAAAACGTAATTTATGAATTTTTCGAAGAAATTTTGTGAGCTATATGGGTTCTAAAAGATGCTTCTTTCAGTTAGTTTTCCACAACAAGAGTGATTATTACTGCCATGAAAGTCAAAATGGTAGTATCAATAATCTAAGAAGTATATCATAATATGCGAGGAAACTAAATTTTCAATCAAAAGTTGGAGTGATCTTATTTGATATTTCTCTACTTCGGAAGGCAAGGACCCTCACATAAAGAAATATTGCCAGGAAAGCAATTTAAAGTTGTTTTTCTACTCGGATTTTTAATGAGGCAAATTTTATTGTTTTATATACCATTAGAGCAAAATATGCAGGAAATGGTTATTTAAAGTCTAAAAGAAATTTGAAATGTCAAGTCCCCAGGTTTTGGTATAAAATATATTTGCTTTTGGCTCATCCTTGTTAGTTTCATAAAATTAGCACAACTATTCATGTTAGGTCGGGGTTATCAAGATGGAAACACCACATGGGGGTTTCTTGGGGCATGGAGTCGTAGAGTTAAACTGGCGTACTAGGGCACACTGCCCTGAGTGCTAATAAGCAGTTTCCATAAAAGTCGAACCAAAAAATATGGCTTCATCAATAACAGTTTTTTTTTTTGGCACCCTCTAGGAAACTCAATTGCCCATGTTATTTGCATCATACCAAAAGTATTCACAATTTGTTATTTGTGCGAAAGTTACACGAAACTAGAACTTCTGGTATAAAGAATAAACCACCAGTTTACCTGAATATCATCATTTGTATTCTGTTGACCGTGAATAAGCACTAATAGTGTCTCACTTGCAGTGCGCCAACTGATAACAGTTCATCACACAATCTGGCAGCAGTCCCCCTAATTGTATTTAAAATCTCGCGTATTGTATTGTTTTGCAAACATGCACAGATTCCTGCCGCTGAAATTGTACAGGTGAAAAATATGCTTAAATACATGCCAACACTTGGTTACGGCTTATTTGTCTTGTTTTTCGATCAATGAGTTGTATTTTGAAACGTATAATTTACTTGCGACAGTGCAACACTAGGTGTCTAGCAAGGATGCACATACCGCGAGTTTCATGCGGCCCTCCTAACCATGTGTTAATTTAACTTAACAAGTCACACGATACTTAATTTAGGTAAAAACGTTGTTAGAATAATGCATTAAAATGCAGATTTCCCCTTTGGGTTAACATATATTTGAACAAACTTTCACTCGTGAAAATTAACAGCAAAAAATCGGCACCACTTGAAGGTAAATTTAGAATTAAATTTTGCGCTTGACTACTGCAAAAATCGATCTAAATATTAAAACAATTGTTAAATCATGATTCTTTATTCAATTTGTATTGAATTTTTTTGTTACAAAATATAAAAAAATTAATATATGATAACATTTATGATTCTTGACCTGCCCTTCCATACGTGTCTGAATCTGTTGCCCTTGGCCGTAACATGTCTGCATCCCTGGCTTAAACAATTTTTAGGTGACATTTTTGGCATGTTTTTGCACCTCAACGCGTGCTAATTCTCCAAGTCAGGTAAGCATGACTTT
Source organism: Metellina segmentata (assembly GCA_947359465.1). Lineage (NCBI taxonomy): Eukaryota > Metazoa > Arthropoda > Arachnida > Araneae > Tetragnathidae > Metellina > Metellina segmentata. The sequence goes on from OX375872.1 coordinate 38,035,183, forward strand.
TTGGCTTACGACCCAACAAAATATATTAAAAGCCTTGATTTGCAAGTCGCACAGGTTGGTAAAGATGCGACACTACAGCATGGCAGGTAACGTATTCCAACGCAGGTAACTAGGCATCCTCAATTATGAATGTTACGCTGCTGAAAATTATTTCCGTATAAATATGACGACTGGAACCCAACAAAACAGAATTGCAACCTTTGCTTTGCAAGGTACAGAAGATGGTATTTGTGCGGTATTTTTTTAAATTAACGTCACACTGGAGTAGCACAACTGGCTATTACACGGCAAAATGGTAAGTGATGTTATATTACTCCATCTGCTGCATCCCACTCATGCTGTCGGTGTATATTCAGAACTTGCGGGGTTCTAAAAGATAACTACTGAAGGGACTCTGTTGTCTTGTAATACTGAAACAAGAGAGTAACTTCCAAGTCCTACAAGGCATTTAATAATTATAAAGAGATCGCAACAGACAAGCATCAGAACGATACGAACAACGTCAAGACTGTGACGACTGACTCACTGCATATCATGGAAAATAATTGCAACATACAACTGAACTAATAAGAATACGTTTTTAGGAAACGGTAATGTAAATACAGGGCATTTCAGAAATGACAACTACAAAATCGTGATAGATAGAAATATGAAACCAGTGGTATATTTAATGGGCAGGTATGGAATTTGAAATAGACCTGTTTGAAAATTAGTTACAATTTTGTCTAATAGATGGCACTGCAGTCATTGCAAACATGACATTTAATTTGGAAGTAGCTATATTTTTGAAACTTGTATTCTATCCACTTTGAAAATGAATCTGGAACAATTACATTAATTTTATTCTCGATTAGTGCTGGATAATACACGTGTATACGTAACTAGGTTGTAGTTACACCTGCCATGTTTGTGGCATGTCTACATTTTGTATACAAGTAGAGCATTAGCTTACTGTATCTTCAATATCTTTGACTAAATTAGGTTACCAAAATAATGATCTGTCAATACTCTTCATGCCTGCAAGTTCTCGATAAGTAGAATGTAATTCACTCAGTCTCAAAACACTTGGAATTATAACTGTTTCCCCAAGGTAAAATTTCTTCCTGCATTATAAGTTCTGGTCATTTCTTGTGTTAAGGCGTAACATCTGAGTTAATGTTTTTGGTGACACTGACCATCCTACTCGAGTGATTCTGGACGCACGAGACAGCACTGGATCTTGCTTCTCGAATTTCTTCAGTTGTAACTGGTCCAACATCTTTCTTTAACTGTAGTACAAGTTTTTCTGTCACTGGTGAGTTAAACGCAGTCTGAGAAGATGGTTACTAAGGGTCTGTAAGAAGCGTAAACTTTTGGCTTGGTATGTAGTCTCGAAATTTAGTGATATCAAAAACTAGTACAAGAGCTCCTTTCTGCAAGTGAGAATAATTTTTTTCTTTTCGGGTGTAAGTACGTGAAGCAAAAGTTACTGGTCTATCTTTTGAATCTTTATTGTGGGATAATACTGCACCCAATTCATATCGATTGGCATCACAAGCAAGAACTAGTTCCTTGGTTGGATCAAATTATATCAAAACCGATGAATCGCAAGGAGCTGATTTTGCATCTTCAAATGCTGATCTTTACACAGTCGACCATTCAAAGGCTGTCTTTTATAGTAATTTGTTGAAGGTAGTGCCAACATTGTACTCATGTTGGGCAGAAACTTTGAATATGTTAACCCCAGAAAAGACCGAAGTTCTGTTAAATACTTAAGTTCAGGTGTGCCCTTAATTTGCCGTCAATTTTTCACCTGTAGGATGAATTCCATCAGCATCAATGACATGACCAAGAAATGTTAGCTTGTAACACAAAAATTCACACTTTTCCTCTATAAGTCTCAGGACTGCTTCATGTAAACGTTTAAGCACTTCCGTAAACCGTGCTGTGTTCGTCTCTAGTTTTTCCAGTCATGATGCAGTCATCCAATGACACAGCTACTCCTGGAATTCCTTGCAGCAACATCTGCCTTTCAAAAATTGCTGGAGCTGATGATATTCCACAGTTTAATCTGATGTACTAGTATTCCTTTGTGAGTTGTTATCACCGTCAATTTCCTGGAATCTTCATCCTACTCAAGTTGATTATGTGCATCTCGTAGATCTAACTTGAATCGCTTACCACCTGCCAGTGTAGCGAAAATATCACCCACCTTTGGCAATGGATACTTTTCTGTGTCAATAGCTGTGTTGGATGTTAATTTGAAATCACCTCAGATCCTCACTAATGTTCGATCAGATTTCGAAACAGGTACGCGATTGGGGTAACACATCTTGTAAATCGAATAGGCTGCATCATGCCAAGGAATCGATCAAGTTCATCGCTAACTTTTTCTTGCAAGGTGAAAGGCAAACTGCCAAACACATCCTTGCATTTTTTTTAATCAGTTGTACTTTTACATCATCTACCTTGACCATGTGTATGAAATTCTAAAATTTTTAACGAGTCAATCCAATTACGACCACATTAATTCTGTCCATTACTGTCTACAACCAACTACGGTAACTTTTGCAATTGCTGTACTCAACTTCTACTGTAATGAAGCCCAGCACACAGATAATTTGACCAGTAAAAATTGAAAGAACTGTTTTATCTGGCTGTAAGGCTGCCAGTTTCGATTTCTCGTAAATTCTCTTAAAAAGTGAAATCGCAACATCAGTATATAATTTCCATATTAATCTGTCGTTTGTTGATTTCCATAGTCAAAACGATGGCTTTAGGTGCACAACTGCGCAGGTTTTTAGTCTGGAATATGTTGTATGTATAATTCTAATGATGAAACATATTAGTAGATTCAGGTGTAGTCAGAGCATGTGTTTGATGAGCTGTAGACATATAATTAAGTCTTACTTTTATTTTTAAAACGTTCGTTATTAGTTTTCAAGCATCTCTTTTTTAAATGACCCGTAACACCACAAGCATGATATCTAGTTTGTAAAAATGGACAATTTGAGGGCATGTGATCGTTTCTACCACATTGGATACCCTTTTACCACCTTACCCTATTACCACATGATTGGATACACCCAGGCCCGTGCTGGGTACCTTCTAATTTCGTACTTACCGTCACACTTATGGTTCATTTTTAATCTAATACTAAATTCTTATAAAAACCACTAAAAATTTGCTTATTTTAAAAATATAATTGAAATAAATAACTAATCAAGCACGATTTCTTCACGAAGCACTTTTATTAATTTCCAGTACTATAAAATATGTTTAGAAATGAAATTATTTAAATATATATATAATTATTTACAATTATTATTTGCTGATTTCTAAATTAGCGTCATTTTTATGATACATCGAAATTTGTTTATCCCCATAAGTTATCATATTATGAAAAAGTATACGTAAATTAGATGATCAAATATGTTTTATGCTAAAAATTAATTGCATTTATTTACACAAAACATTCAAAACGTCTCAGCAATTTCATACTGAAAAAAAAAATGAGTTAATTTATGTGCTAATTTACATCCACTGGTTTTCGATGCTTAAAAATATCTTTTTTTTTCATTTTGACAAGAGGTTGTCTCGTATTGAATTCTGTATTAACCGTTTTGTTGGTTGTGTGCATAACTTACAATCTTAACTTGTAAAGACATGAAAAACAAAATTGTATCAGGTGGTCAGTCTTGGCAGATAAGCTGCTGCATACGTTTAATTTTAACTTTTAAACTCTTAAAACCCCAGCTCATGTAACCGAAATTATGGTAATTAAAAAAAAAGTATACCTGTTTTTTATATGAATTAATTTGAATATTCTAAAAAGAATGGTAATTTTATAAGAAATAAATTCCTAATAACATTTCCTTTGAATGGATCTAAAAATAAAGTAACTTTATATGCTATAATTTTCTATGCACATTTAGTGGATCCCAATAAAGAACTGCTGTCCCTACTGTCTTACAATCCCAAAATCAGCTGGATAAATTCGATTTATTTGTACATTTGAAATTTTTCAGTGTCACCATAGAACTTATTTCGGAACTTGATTCACACAGTTTGATGATTACAAAATCTGGTTCGATGGTGTTTAAAATATCTCTCTCAGTATGCATCAAGACAAATGCTTCCGTAGTTTCATTGGTCATAGATGCTCTTAGTCTGTTTTTAATTAACTTCAATTTCGAAAAAAAAATTTCAGAGCCTACTTGTGTTAATGGTATGGTGAGTAAATACTTATAGACTATATTTCGGTTTATTGAAGACTGAACATATTGAAATCGACTATTATTCCCAATACACACTTGATGCAGTTACATTAATTTTTGAAATTGCAACGAGTAAAGACGCCATCCTCCTCCTCATATTCAGGGTGTTGATATTCTTCTGACTCAGTATAATCTTCATCCAAGGATTATTTGGAAATATTAGGCCAAACATTCACAAAAGAAATAATTTTTTCTTTTAATTTCCCCTTATTCAAAGATGGAATCAAATAGCAGATCTCATCCAATGCATTTATAGGCAACTAGTCAAATTTAGTATAGGCAAATCTTTTAGGATAAAACAAACCCAAATCTAAGTAAATATTTTTATGCATTGTGAATCTTTTTTCCGTTGTTTGTATAATAGTATCCACTATTATATTATATTATATGTATGAATTCGGAACTCATCCTTTGGTGAATATTTACCCTTCTCATCCACACACTTTTCAGAATCCATCCTCTTAATTCTGCGTGGCCTTTTTTTTTTCGAAATCACTTTATATTTATATCTTTTAATAATTTTTTATTGGAAGATTCCTCCACTTTTTCTTTAAACTTCTCAACACAATTTTTTGCTGCGTGTAGAGTTTCGTCGAATTTATCTCTAACATCTTTGAGTCTTGAGACAGCCGACTCAACTGACCACCACGCTTGAGTATAATCTAAATTTTTTGTTTGTAGGTAATCCGACAAGGGAGTTGTAACTTAAAGATCTTCAAAAAAATCACAGCTTTTATAATAATTTCAAATGAAGTAAATTTATGAAAAAGGTCTCCCGCATTCGCTTCTAATTTTGGCATTGAGCTCTGTTGATAAATATATCTTATATATGCAATGCAACAGTAAGTTCGTAGAAAAACATTGTTCTGGGGTTGTGATGAAGTTCTCGACTTTGGTGATACCCAGTCATCAATCCTTCCAAATAAATTTTGTGCAGGCATTACTTTTGCTGCGCCAACGAGTAGATCCAATAGCTTTCAACTTGCATGATGCACTTTCCTCCTGATATTTATGCTGCCTCTTCAGAGATTCTTTCAAGAAAACTTGAGTTTCCTGTAGCAGACCAAAATAAAGTGATCGTACGGGGCAAAACATGAGCATAGCACCACGTATGTATATGATCAGGCACGTGCCAACAGGGGGGGCCGGGGGGGGGTTTGGCCCCTCCTGTCACTGAGGAGGAGGGGCGAAAGCTATATTTCGCCCCTCCACATCCACAATATCAGGGAACATTATTAACATTTTAACTTCAAAAGTAATATTAAACAGTACCGTTAAAGCAAATTTGGACTAATTTCATTTCCTATCAAAAGATGTTAAAGATTATTCATTTCATGTCAATACACGAAGGCTCAGATCAGGAGGAGGGCAAACAGGCACTTGCCAACAGAGGGGCAGGGTGTATTTGGTCACTCCTGTCACTGAGGAGAAGGGGCGAAAGCCATATTTCGCCCCTCCATACACACACACTATCGGGGAACATTATTAACATTTTAACTTCACAAGTAACATTACAAATTACCGTTAAAGCAAATTTGGACTAATTTTATTTCCTATCAAAAGATGCAGGTCCAGATCTAGAGGAGGGCAAACAGGCACTTGCCAACAGAGGGGCAGGGGGTATTTGGTCCCTCCTGTCACTGAGGAGAAAGCCATATTTCGCCCCTGCACACACACACTATCAGGGAACATTATTAAAATTTTAACTTCAAAAGTAACATTAAGTACCGTTAAAGCAAATTTGGACTAATTTCATTTCCTGTCAATACATGCAGGCCCAGATCAGGAGGGCAAACAGGCACGTGCCAACAGGGGGGAAGTGGGTATTTGGTCCCTCCTGTCACTGATGAGAAGGGGGCGAAAGCCATATTTAGCCCCCTACACGCATTTTCAAGGAACATTATTAACATTTTAACTTCAAAAGTAACAGTAAACAGTACCGTTAAAGCAAATTTGGACTAATTTCATTTCCTGTCAATAGATGCAAGCCCAGATCTAGACGAGTGCAAACTTGGCATTTGCTCTGGCCAGCCGATTTCGAGGGTGGGGCTCAAAAATTAGTGTAAAAAAAAATATAATGTATGAAAACAAATACAAAATTATAGGACATGAAGGTTTTCGTACAATGTCAACACTCTGCATGTACTCAAGAAAGTTGGGCGACCCTTCGACGACATTGACAAATTACAGCAGATCATTTAATTAAAATAAAACAATTACCGCAGTCATTTCCATCGTACATCTCCACACACACATGCCTCATTATCCACAAACATAAAAAAACGTCTTACAAAGGTTTTATCAGAAAGGTTTATGACTTTTCTCCAGCGCGTTGTTGAATGGATTTATAAATTGTTTAAATGATAGTTTTAGACATTTTTTGTGTAAAAAAAATGCACGGGGTGGGCGCTTTTTTTTATGAAGTACGCAGTTGGCAGCCCGCCCTTAATATATATTTATACTATATATATATAGAGAGAGAAAAGCACGGATGGGGGCATTCTGAGAGCTTCAATATATACCCCGAAAAGGGTATTAAATGAAGGTTCAAGGGGCAAAAAACACAAAATTAGATTTTGAAAATAACGAATTTGAAAGTTTCCTAACACGTAAATGTATGAAAAGTTTATCAAGAAACTTCGAACAAATTTTATTTGTGTAGTAAAAGTTTATATTTAACAAAAATTGAAAAAAAAATTGTTTCAAAGATCCAAAGTACCAAAAAATAAATTCTTCCTCTGAATATGTGGAGAAAGGTGGCCCAGCATACCGATACTTTATCACTTTGTTTTACGGCTTTAAAGTGGTTCTACCCCCAAAACGAATGCACGTGGTGCTCGCACTTGAATGCTACGAGATGATTATCTCATTTTTGAAGAAATTGCTGTATACTGGTTTCACCTCTGGATACTTTAAATGTATTGGAGGGCTCGACCATATCTTTGACGGCATGTCTTGAGAAAAGCGATTTATTTTTATGACCGACTGACGGATTGCATGTTAGGGCTTTATTGCGCTAGGTCCCAAACTGGACAAGAAGCGCCTGACCAACTGACGGAAATGTCGTTTGAAGATAAGGGCATTCCGGAAATCGCAACAAATCTGCCATTGCTTATTTTGATGATTTACAATATAGGGTCTTTGAATTGTCGGCTTTCTTATTTGAAGTAAATACGGGAAACTGCTTGCAAGTGAACTGTTCTGAATTTTTGCCCGATGGATTATTTAGTTTTACGGATTTCCTTGACGAGTAAGGTTCCGAGCTTAATGTTTTGAAAGTGAACACTTCAATTTGTGAAGTAATTAAGTGACGGATACGTGAGAACAGTGCATTGTTAAAACTTGTTGCTTCGCAAACCAATACTCCTGTCGTAAGTGATTTCGCATTTTTTTTACTTTAACACTTAATGCACCCTAGACTGATAGCCGCATCAGTAAAAAAACCATCTTCATTTTGTTCCCTGCACAATTTTGAATAAACCATGTTAATCTCATAATATTATATACTCAATCGACAAACCATCTTGAGAATCGAGTGAAAAAACCCATTTTTCAATCCTACGAGAGCGGCGGTGGTAACTCTTTTTAATATAGAGAGATTCTTAAATATTTCTAACTTAAAACAACGGTAATACTCAATTATTGAAAAACAGGTTTCCAATAAAAATACATATTCCAAGTTGTAGTTAACAAAAACATTCTTATCTTCATATAAGTAGTATGAACAAAATTTGCGGTCGCTAAGCAGTAAAAATTGCGACTAATTTTTGATAAATGTTAGGCAATTATAAATCTAATAAATTGGCTACCTGAACGATTATATTCCAAATTTTCGTCCGATATATGAGCCGCCTACCAACCCGTATAGTGGTTAAGGTGTTAGCCTCTAGATCGGAAGGTTCCTAGTTCGAATCCGGGTCGAGCATGGATGTTTGTAAGCGTATGGCGTAGAAGCGGCTGGTGCACCTTAAATCTGTTGTTCTCACGTTGGGTTGGTGTGTAAGTTTGGAGAGTGGGGTGCCAGCTCAGGTGTTGCTTCGTCATCTGACCGTGGTTCAAAATTACGAGGTGTTGTCCTCGGATCTTTTCCTTAAGGGATTAATTCCGGACCGTAGTCAATAGCCCGTTGTGTAGCTCAAGTACGACCATTAACTAATAATTACCAACTACCGACACATGAGCCTTAAAATTTAATTAATAGAAAATTTACTCATTTCCCTATTCTCGAAAAACGGGGAATTTTCAATATAATTTTATGCAGGAGTTTATTATTATCTATCATATTTATATTAATATTAATATTGCACTCAGAATTTTAAAACTTTGCCTATGTAAGTTGCAAGTGGTGAAAAAAGTTTTTCCAAATTAAAAATCATCAAAAATTATTTCAGATCCACAATAACTCTACATAGACCAGGCCTCGAAATAGATTTTTTAATACAGGTGCACAAGGTGCACCTAAGATTTTAAATTAGGTGCACAGTTATGTACAGTGGGAAAAAATTAGGTGCACAGTTATATTTTCATGTGCACAGTGCACCTGGGTATTTCGAGCCCTGACATAGACTAAGTAGATTGACTATAACTATCGAAAATGAGTTTTGTAATAAATTGTGTTTTAAAGAATTCATACGAGATTATGCAGAGTAAAAGGTCAGAGGAAAATGTTTCGATTAAAAATGGAATTTTTTATTATTGTCAATTGTGCTTTTTTAAAACCAAATTTTCAAATACTTATTAAAAATTTAATTATTGTTATTAGTTTTTAACTTTTTAAATTAATTTTTTATCTTTGTCTTTCATTGTTTTTTTTTTTTTAATATTGCCTACTGTGCTTCATTGAAACCGAATTTTTAACTATAGATTCTGTTAAAAAAATTATGAGCACTCATAGGCGGCAGAGTCAGAATCGAGATAATTTTTACACATGTGATTCAAGCAAATCAAATATAAATCTAAAAAGTTAAAAAAAATCGAAGGTTTACGAAAAAATCGACGTTTTAATTTCTAATTTAAATGTATTGTTAAGTTTTAAAAATCACCATAAAGTCACTTATTAAATATTGTATAAAGAAAAAAATATGATTTTTTTATAATCAAGTGTTAATTGACGAATATCTTTTTATATAAATTAATCAATTGCTTATAATTTATTATTAATAATGAATCAATATTAAGGGGGTCCGGGACACATAGAAAAAAATTTTTTATTAACTAATTTAGAATTTTGAATTTTTTTGTACTGATTACCCATCTAAATAATAAGCGAGATCACAACACAAAATTTTTCCAAAAGTTTTTTAAAAATTTTAAATTAAAATTTTTTGAAAAAAAGAGGGGTCATTTTAAATTGCTAAAACTCAAAATATTATTAATCAATTTTCAAAATTCTTGCAGTAAATTATTCACAAAATTATAAATTTTAATTTTGATTCAGTAATTTAAAAAATATTAATTTAATAAAAAATAAAATATATTTGAATGAAAATTTTTTTAAATTTTAAGGTACTTTTTTTAAAAAAAGTCATATTTTTAAAAGTAAATATTTGTTTCAAATTTGCTGAATCAAAATTAAAGTATAATGTTTGAAAAAGATATATTCCAAATTTCAACCCTTAAACTTTATCAGTTTTCGACTTATAGCAATTTGAATACAGGAAATCTTGAAAAAAAGTATCATGGAGAACAACGCATTTAAAGTTTTAAAGACAGATGTTGTTGCCATGGCCAACAACTGTTAAGAGAGTTAGATTTTCAAAACAACGCACCACAAAATTTATTATATCTTTAGTTCTAATTAAGATAGAAACATGATTTAGACGTCATTTTAAGCAGAAAAACACAGAGAATTTCTTGAAATAATAAAAAAAATTTCGAAAATTTGACGATTTTTGTGTCCCGGACCCCCTTAATATAATTAATTTATTCTTCCCACTTTTTACAGGGGTGCTTCTTTTCGGGAGAAACCCCCTCCCCATTCAACAACCCTAGTTACGCCTATGCTCGCCCCCCCTCTATTCAAAACGTTGGCACGTCCCTGTATATGATTTGGTATTATATCTGATAGTTTGGATGTAAGACCATTATATGGTCCACTCATATTCGAGGCTCCGTCAAAGGCGTTTGCCACACGGTCTTCAATTGGTATATCCACTTCTTTTTAAAATATTTTTCAAAAAAGTTGAAAGATTATCAGCTGTAATTGATGTTACACATTTTAAAGACAGCGTCCTTTCAAATACTTCATCTCCTTTTACAAAACGCACGACAAATGCACACTGATCGTTGCCCGAAACGTCTATTGTTGTGTCTATTAGAATCGAGAACTTTACTGCTTCCTTTACACTTGTTGATATTTGTTCATTCATTTTTCCAACCATGATTTGAATAACTTTCATGATCGTGTTGTTACTGAGAAAAGTAACAAAACTTCCTCTTTCCGCTAATTTATTCTCAGCAGTTTCTCTAACCTTATGAAGTTGTTCACTTTTAGCTATTACTGCATCCAATTTTTTTTAAAGTTGTGTCATATTTCCCTAGAAATAACACAATTTCAAGGAAATTACCATGGTTAATTGAGCTATCATTCAAAGTATGTTTACATTCGTCTGCTTCTCTGTTCTCCTTGTAAAAACTAATCAAAAGGTTCCAGAGAAATGTACAGAAACCATTTCCAAACGTTCTTGGCACCAGCGTACTGCCGTTAGCTGAGCGTTATAACCTATAATTATTAGTTTGAGGCTTCTTTGTAAATAAATGTAAATTTCTCGTCAGGGCCGTTGACAGCCACCGTGGGTCTGGGGGGCACGTAATGGCTCAAATTACCCCACATGACATGTCCTTTAAATGACAACTCCAAAGTAAAATTATAGAATATTGGTTGGTTGTATGGTTAGATTAGGAACACTAGATATTTAATACAATATTTTCAAAATCTTTAAAGTTACTGGTTTTTCTGAAATATACGGTCATAAAAGTTCTTCATGGCTCCCTCCAAGCACCCAAAGGAAGGACGCCTCAGAAGACGCTTGTCTTTGCTAGAAATTTTTCTCGAATAGAAAATCTGATTCCATATTCCCTTTTTATATACCATAAGAAATTTTAGAGTAGTTTTACACATTTGAGCTATTTTGTATCTCCCCCAAAAAATTTGCATTATAATTATTTCTCTAATTTTGTTTTCAAAACCAATTCTTTCAACAGAGACAGTATTACCAAGTTTAATTTATCTTAAATTCATGCAGACAAAAAAAATCGTGTGCTTTTTAATCGAGTCTTTAAATGGACGCCACGCGATATTATAAAAAGTTCTTAATTAGCTTTTAATGAATTATGAAGCTTTTGCTATATTTGGCGGCGATCCCCTTTAAAAACACCGTCCTTAACAATTTGAGAATCAAGGATATTTATAACAAGTATAACAAAGGGTGACCTGTTAAAGACACTACAGAGCACAACTCGGAAATCACGGATCTTTACCATGTCAGTGTACACGTTTAACAAAAGGCGCCTTATAAAAACACCACGGCGTCCTTGTAATTTCAAAGTACTACCTGTTTAACTGAAGGCTCCCTGAAAAAACAACGCGGCGCCCTTTCATTTTCAAGGTATCCGTTTAATTAAGGGCCTCCTGAAAAAACAACGTGACGCCCTTACAATTTCAAGGTACCTGTTTAATCGAGGGCGCCATGAAAAAACAACGCGGCACCCTTTCAATTTCGAGGTACCCGTTTTAATAAGGGCGCCCTGAAAAAACAACGAGGCGTCCTTGCAATTTCGAGGTACCTGTATAGCTGAGGAGGGCGCCCTTTCAATTTCTAAGTACATGTATAACTAAGGTCGCCCTGTAAATACACCGCAGCGCCCAATTCGAGAAGCAAGAATATTTACAGTGCCTACGTGCACTTTTAAGTGGTGTCCTGTGAAGACACGAAAAACACGGATGTTTACAAATGTGGATGTCTCGTTTCAAAAGGGCGCAGGGGGACACGTCCCCCTGCGCCCTTTGCCCCATGCGTCCCCCTGACCAGCACGGGCCTGGATACAACACCTTAAAGTTTGAACAGTTTTTGACATTTCCCTTGAAATTAGTATTTTGAAAATTTCTCACCTTTTTGTCGATTTAAGCTTGTGCATATGCAGTTCCTTTGGAGCTTTTAAATCCGAAACATCTCAAGCAGGAAGTATGAAGGTTATAACATAAATAGTATTAAGAAAAGGGATTTCGTGTTTATATAATACCCTGTTTTAGATCCATTCGTCAATACTAAAAAAACACGTATCAAATTGACAACGGTGTAAATGACACACAGTTGAGCACCTTTTTATAACGTTTCTCATTTATTCGTCTTTATCATTTACTAGCAAAATACCCGACCTTACTCGGTTTGAATTGGTTTACTCTAGATTGAAGAGATATTCAAAATATATAATGACTTACGTTTTTTGCAGAATAAAAATTTATTTTAACATCTTTCGCCATCTTTATATTTTCTACAACTTACTTTGGACACAAATCCTACACATGCATATCCATTCATGTAATACATTTCACATACATCGCACAATTGCTGTATGACAAAGCTACAAAATGACGAAAGGTGATACTAAGGTTACTACTATAAAAGACGATTTATAGGAAGATTTGGAATTCCCTTTCTTAAGTTCTTTTCATGTTCAACTCAATTAATTAAAATTACGATTTACGGCGAGTGCTCTCGCACTCATAGTCAACAAAACAATATTTTTTACTTGTGGCACTCTTGCCTCCGGTATGCGACATTGTGAAATTTTGCAATCTTCTAATGTCATTATTACAACGAATTTTTTAATGTTTGAAAAAGTTCCAGTTTGGATTAATAAACATTATTATTCTTTCAATAAAGGCATTATTCTTTAAATAACGGCATTATTCTATAAATAACGGCATTATTCTTTCAATAACGGCATTATTCTTTCAATAACGGCATTATTCTTTAAATAACGGCATTATTCTTTCAATAATGGTATTACACTTAAAATTTACTGAAAATTTATACTGACTTACCTAACATTTTTAAGTCTGATACTTTGTGGTGCTGTTGCGTGTGATGAGAAGGAAAACACATTTATTAAAATAATAAATATTTAAAACAGGAAACAGCGAAGTAAAACAAAATAAAAGATGTCGCAAAAAATTGTTCTAAAGATATTAATTTGTGATTCAATTTTATCTCTTGATCTCGCACAGTTGCCACAACTTACAACTAAAAGTGTACAAAATTTAGAAATGTGAAATTAATTCAGAGCGAAAGAACCAGAAAAAATATCACTGCTCGCGCGATCTTGTTCATTCACGTTTAATTGAAAAATATCGTCTGTCCCAAATATTCTTAAATCGTTTTCATTGCGCAAAGAATAAAAATAAGACTCGAAATAAATGAAGTATCAGAGATGAAATTCCATAAAAAAAAAAAAAATTTTGAAGAATAATTACTTTTTCAGCAGTACTGGTAAAGCAATCGAAGTAATCGTAATATTCAATAGACATTCCAATTTTTCCCAAACTACCAAATTATGGTTGATTTAAGTATACTTACTCAGGTGTTTTAGCATGAAACTCAACTAAATATAACAATAAAGAAATGTTTAATAGTGTATTCACTACACTAATAAATAGTGTATAATATAAAATACACTGCAATTAAATATCTGGAATACAATTCATGTGATGCCTACACAAACACACAAACACAAAATCGAGCATAGAACAGAAAGACGGACAGACAGACTTTCGCAACCAATTCCAGTCTCTAAATGAAGATAAGTACTCACTGTATGCAAATTTCCATGAAAATATCTTAAACCGCGTGGACGTGTATAGGGCACAACATACAGACAGACAGACAGACAGACAGACAGACAGACACCAAACGAGAAAAAGGCGGATTCGGAATCAGAAGGGTCCAAAACGGATAGAAAACTTGAAATGGGTCGAAAATATTGAATGTACAAACAAACACTCCATTCTTATTTATATAGATACGTCAAATTGGATTTGTCCGGTAAAAGAGACATTCCACTTATGATAAAATATTTCGTTCATTCGTTTCGAATTGTGACAATGTGTTTCGAATTTATACATTTCGCGAGAATCCTGAAAACGAAATGCATTTTTTTTTACACGTTCAACTTTTCAATAGCGGGGTAACATTTGATTCATCGACCTTCTAACGGACTTTGATGGTCGATAGTTTGAGTCACGTGGTTTTGAAACAGTATTTGTCAAATTATGGGAAGGCAAAACTTTAAATAATGCTAAAAACTGAAAATGTATGAATTATAATGTCAATACAGATCCTTCAAGTTTCGATTCTTAGTCGGCTGCCATCTTGATGGCGAATTCATGTTTACAAAATAATAATTTAACTTTTAACAAAATATTTCTATTCCTACAAATGATTAAAAGTTTTTTTTTTCTTCGAGAGTGGAAAAAGATTTATAATGTTTATTCAGAGATCTTTCAAGTTTCGATTCTTAGCAGTAGACTGCCAACTGGTGGCGAACGTATTCATGTTTTCGTTTAAACGTCTTTTTTTACACCGTTCCTTCAGACGTATAAATGGTACTTCAGTGTAGTTAAAATATAGCTGGTGCAGGTGTTAGACAGCGTATAAAGTGAAGGGGTTGGTTGAATTTTCGTCGCCCTGGCGCAACACAAGATATTGTGAAGGGGTTAATACTACTAAAAGACGAAAAATCCCACGGTGGGAAACAAAATTTTTTAATTTGTTTAACACGATATCAATAAGGTTTTGAATCGCTGTATGGAATGTGGCATCAAGAAAAGAAAACTTTGGAGTTATGTTCAAAAATTGAGTTATTTTCGCTACAGAGGACGACACGATCGTATTATTAAAACTTGATCTCTGTGAACCTTAAATTTATATGAAAAATAACAATTCTATAATGAATCCCTATCATACCTTAAAATTAATTATATAGTCATTGGACTAGTAATTTATGCTTAGAACATAAAATCAACGTAGTTATTTTAAGAATAAAATTATAATCTATTTGAAGAACATAAAAATACACCATGCACACAATTGTAGTATTTGTACACTTTAAGACAAAAGAGTTGCACTTTGAAGGAATGCTAGAATTCAATGAAATTTGCAAGGTTGGTAAAGTGCTTATGAATGAGTAAATGATTAAAATTTGAAACTGAAATATGTAAACTTTGTTCAGAAAAATAAAAATAAAGTGGTATCATTCAGTATAGAGTATGATCGCCATTATTCATAATGCAGCATGCCAATCGTCTTGGTAGCGAGTCATACAGACTCTTTAAGAAGTCCTACGTCAGTCCATCCCATGCTGCTTGAACCCAGTCACGTAGTTCCATACGGATGGAATGGTGACATCTCGTTCAATGGCATCCCATACATTCTTGATCGGGGACAGGTCCGGTGAGTATGTCGTCCATGGTAAGATATCGTGTCGTAGACAAGCTGTAGAGATGGCAGCAATATAGGGTCGATCACTGTCTTGTTGAAAAAGTGGATGAACCTGGAGTGCAGGAATGGGAGCGTAACTGGCTGTAAAATTTCTTGTACGTAACGCTGGCCTGTCAAAGAGCCCCTAACGAATGCCAAAGATGATTTGGCATCATACGGAATTGCACCACGACACTAAGTCTTCTGGACGTGTGACGCTTCACAAGAAACCGTGAATCTTGGCTCTGATCACGTTGCCTGCACACACGGATTCGATTGTCTTCTCCGCAAAGACAGAAGCGCGATTCGTCAGTGAAGGCCATTCTACGCCCCATGTCCGTTTGGCACGACACCATTTCAGTCTTTGACGGCAATGCAATGCTGTTAAAGGCAGTCGTTGTAACAGTCTACGTGAGTTAAATCCCGCGTCGGGAAGACGTCGACAAATGGTGCGATTACTTATTGGATGATCGAGAGAGGTTCCCACTGCCCGTTGGATGATAGCAACAGTGGCTGTTGGATCAGTATGCACATGTCTTATAACACGTCGATACTCTCTCGGTCCGGTTTCTCTAAGCTTTCCTGAGACTGGTTGACGCTGGCATGTGCCTTGATTTTTTATTTACTGCAAATAAAAAATATTGGGCTCTATAGTTATTATATGTCCCAATGTTTGTTATTTACAGTTAGTAAAAAAATAAGTTTGTTAACTTTCTTCCCCTTAAGCCGACTTCTTTTTTCACTAATTGCCCTACCAGTTAGGGAAAAAATGATGAAACGGATGTCGCCAGCACTGGCAAGTACTTAGTTGCACGGTTATTTTTTTTAAATTTTACAATGGTACTTTTTCATTTAAAAATAAAACATAGGCAAATATAAATACCGATGCTAAAGAAACATCAATTCCAATACATCGATGTTTTCTATAAGACATCTATGTCGCATCCCTACATACGACTCGACCTTACGACAAGTCAAACGAATTGTCCATTAAGGCGAGTCCGTACATTTGGCTAACCATAGTATATATGTTTATGAGCTGGGGCTCCAATCTAAAAATGTTATGGGATCCCAAGAGTCTGGTCGTAGGAGTTTGCACTCTTATCTCCTATTATAGAAGCCATATTCTTATATACCGAGTGGTTCTGGATAAGAGCGAAGCAGCTTAGAAGTAACACCTTTGTTAGGTTCGATCTAGTTGACGATATTTACACAAGTGCGCAGTCTATCTCTACATGGCGCATTCTCGAACACATACAAAGCAATGATTACAGCGCATGCGCAGGCTTATTCTTCTTCATGAGCGCGTTGCCAGATCTCAAACTACTCTTCTGAAACAATATCCACCCTTCATGCATATGAAAAATTGGTTTTATTTACCTTCCCCCCTCAACATCCACAAGTAAAAACGTAGTCGTTTCAATGTCTTCCATGAATGGCTCCAAAATATTTAACTTCCCCTTCAAGCTAGTCTTCTATATTTTGCTTGAATGTTTGGAAAACTTCAAACTCTTCACCGTCAATGTTAGTCAACTCTTTCAATAGTTCCTCATTCCTCGCTGTCATCGAGTTCTGCTTTCCTTAACATTTGCTTCTTTCTTGGTTTCTTGCTTACTTCTGGCTCTTTCACTATCTTCTCGTCAGGCTTCCTTTTGTTCTTTTTCTCTTCTGCCTCCTTCAAGCGTGACAGTACTTGGTCAGTTGTCAGAACTGTTATGGTTATGAATTGAGCCAGACAAATTAAACTTAGTGGACTATATAAAACAAAACAAAAAGTTTATTGAAAACTTAACAAATTCTGATGAAATAATGAGCTGACGGGCGGACCATACCGACCGGAGCCTGGCTAAACCAAATACAGACTTAATCTCTTCCTCGATTCCTCCTTCTGTTTCTTCATTTCTCAGACGGTGCTGCCCTTGCGCGCCAACAAGAACTTCACGATATGTGTGAAGTTTTAGTTAATCAGTCTTCCTGCTCCCCAAGAACACGAAAAATGCAATAAAACGCAATTCAAACGTACTAAATACGATTAAATACACAATTACACGGAACAACAAATTGGTTTTCCATCCAAATTGAACGAAACTATTGGCAAAGTTATGTTTACAGTTACCCCGTCCCTTGAAAAATATGGGGTAATTGTAAACATTTAACTGTAGGTGCATTGAAGTTCCCAGATGCAAAAGTCAATGATTTTCTGTTCGACAGAAACATAACTGACCGTAGTAAGGAATTGGAACAATATACAGTAGAACTCCAATTATCCTAATCAATTGGGATCGGACCCCATTCGGATAATCAAAAATTCGGATAATTGGATTGTTTCCGGAAAAAGGGTCTAGTTTGTATTTTAATTAATTACTGTATGTATGGTTGAAAATGGGAGAACAAAAAACTATTTTTAAACAAAAAGAGCTTTTAATTAATTAAATGAAAAGGCAACACTTTTACATGTTAAGCGTACTTACAAGTGCTATACATAAGTACAGTATGTACATACCGTACTGTAAATGAAAGTCATTGCTTGCTAAACATCTTGGTCAAAGTAAGCTGTTTGACTGTCTTCATCCGTTTTCGGGCAACCAAGTCGCGCACCCGCTTGATAATGAGAAGTTGCATGTGGTCAAACTCAGGCTTTCGCTCCATCCAACGCAGTTTCTAAGCCAGCAAATGCTTAACTATCAGATGGTCCCGTGTCTGCTTCAACTTCGACAATAAGGTCATTTTCTTCAGCGACACTTTCTTCTCTCAAACTTTCAATAAGTTTATCATCATTTAGAATTTGAAACCCAGAATCACTATTTTGCTAATCGTAATACGTTTCCGTCTTAATTTTTTATCTGAAGTTCTGAAAGCGATTCGGATAATCAGCGATTCGGATAGTCGGAGTTCGGATAATTGGAGTTCTACTGTACCTTTCAATATATTATGGAGGGCAGCACACAGAAAATGCAACGCACAAAAACTTTAAAACCCAAACTTTTCAACCATACATTTTTCGACTAAACATATTGCTATCAGCTGTGGTTTGAAGAAATACGGGATCACCGTATTGCATCCTCAGGGTTGCCAGCTTTCATATTTCACAACTTTTTAGTTTATCGGAATTCCACGTGGGCGCTTGTATAACTTGTTTACAATTACCCCGCCTGACCCTAGTTTTTTTTCAGAATCCTAGATCAGACATTAGCTTCTTAAAAGGATAGATTCGAGGAGTTAAAAACATTCACCGACGTATTGGCATTTTCAGCATTAACTTATTTAATTACTCCAATGATGAATTGATGAAACATTGTAAATATTTAAATCTGAAGCTTAAAGTCGATTCAAGTAGTGAAACAGACATGATCCACAAAACCTATTATAATATATTTTTACTAATCACTTAATTTTAACATTTCCGAACACAGCAATAGCGTTAAGAATAGTACTTACATTGCTGGTTTTAGTTGAATCTGGTGAAAGTTGAACATGAAATCTTAGACAGCTTGGATACAAGAAAATTGATAGCAGATTTCACTAACAAAGGCAAAAGTTCAATTTCTGTAGATAAATATTTATATGGTTTTACACTTAAGTAAACAAAACTAACTAAGTAATAAAAATAAATAGTTTTTCTTTGTAAAGTATCTTTTCTTTTTTCACACCCTTACGAGACAACACTAAAGAGCCTTTCTGGCAAGCTCAGCGTAGGTAGTCGTAGTTAAACAGGGGGCGGCTTAATCGGTGTTGCACACGACCGTTCAAAAAAATAGCGGCGGGCCTGTGTATATGTGAGCAATATTTGTTTTTTGTTTTTGTTAATATGAATGTGTATTTGAATTTCTATATGTTCAATATTTATGTATTAAAAATTTGAACAATTAGTACCATAATTTTGGGTAGATAAGGCGCGTATCTGCCTGAGCGACATATCTGAAGGAATTGGATTTTTTTTTTGCCCGAAGACCAAGTTTTGTGGGGCTCTTGCCTGAAAACCTAGTTTTGTGGTACTCTTGCCCAAGGATCAAGTTTTTCTAATTTGTGTTTATATTTGTGCAATTATTATTTCAACCAAGATAATTTTATCTAGATTGGAGTACTTGTTTTGTTTAGTTCAGAAGATGTTCCTTCATATTTTCACTGTGCTTCTGCGTCCTCCCTCGAGTGCATTTCCACTGGGAAAAAATTGGAGTTTTAAACAGAAAAATTATAAAAAAAATCTTTTGGTGTGTCCATTCACATTAACCACTTTCTTTGGTAGTTTCTCATAAATACGAATAATTAAAAAAGGAAAAAGAAACATTTAATACAAAACAACAAATTTCACTTGTAAGTATTTAAATTTTTCTATGGGTGGTATATACTCCGAACATGTCCGTTATTTTGCGTTGTTTCATCAGCCATGTCCAGGTTAAAAAATTTATTTTTTCAAATTCTCGAAATGATGTAAAGAACTGAAAAATATTTTTTTCCGATGCGGCTATTAGTTTAGGGTTTATTAAGTGTCAAAATTGAAGAAGCGAAATTTCTTCCGCGAGTGAGCAAAACACATACAAATTTTCAGTCTTCAGCCGTGAGTTTTTTTAAAGAGTACCTCTGAACGTAAATTTTTGCAGCTCTTCCGAGTTTTTTTTGAAATTTCAATTTGGTTCTTGATAATATTTTTTTGAAATTCGGGAAAAATCGAGACATTTTTGTTACTTTTTTTTTAAAACTGCCGTATCTATATCTTATTATTATTAGTTTTTAATTTTGAAAATATCGCAGTATACCTCAGAATGTACTCTTTCTTACGGTACTATTATTTTTGAAATCGGTTAATAATTAAATTGGATGCGATCAAAAGTTGGTCATACAAAATTCGGAATCTTTGGATATTTTCGCTACGTTTTGTTACAACCGTTATATATCTACAGATAAAAACATTATTTTTTTAAATTTGAGAACATCACTGAATACATTACATTACACTCTTTCTTATGGTACAATTATTTTTAAAATTTTTTAATAAATAAAATCGATGCAATTAAAAGTTGGTCACACAATTTTCGAAACTTTCAGATCGTAATTTCCGATACAAAACTAAAACTGTCATATCTATATCGTATTACTATTAGTTTTTAATTTTGAAAATATCGCAGTATACCTCAGAATGTACTCTTTCTTATGGTACTATTATTTTTAAAATTGGTTCATAAATAAATTCGATGCAGTCAAAAGTTGGTGACACAAATTTCGAATTTTTTTTTTCGTGGAGCAAATTCACGGAGCATATGAGGGTTGTATTTTTGACTATCGGGTTTGCCAGATATCAAATTTATCGTAACAACAATTGCCATAAAACGATTTCTTTTTATTTGGGGAGGAAAAAGGCTCGCTTTTTTCCCCTCTGTTCTCAGACGGTTTACCGAGAAAGTACTAAGTACAGATCGTAAAGTTTGGAGATTAACACGGTTTACTTAAAATTGTACAGGGAACAAGATGCAGAAAATTTTTTACTCATGCGGCTATTAGTTTAGGGTGCATTAAGTGTTAAAGTAAAAAAAAGTGAAATCACTTGCGAAAGAGGTATTGGTTTGCGAAGCAAACCAAACGGTAGCAATCCCCGGGGGTTGGTGAGCGTAAGCGAGCAGGGGGCGAAGCCCCCTAGTTTAATTAATTAATACTTCCATGCTTATTTTAGTGCGTTTTTCAAATAGTACATGTCAGCCTAAAATGTGCAATATGAACCGTTGCGTAATTTATTGAATATCTCTTCGATGCGCGGTATCGGATGTCTGGCGTCAAGGAGTTGTTTATTTACTGTGACCTTGTAATCGGCGCAAATCCTAATAGAACCATCACTTTTTGAAACTGTAACAATCGGCGTACCCCATTCTGAATGCTTAACTTTTTCGATGATATTGTCGTTTTCCAGTTTATCTAATTCTGAATAAACTTTTTCTTTCAACGCATATGTATAATGGACGTGGTTTTAAAACTACTGGTTTTGGGTCTTCGCGTAATTTAAGTGAACACATGTAATTCGGAATTTGACCTACTTTAGATTCGAAAACATCAGAATAGTCTAAGAATGTTAGCAATTAATTTATTTATACTACAGATAGGAATTTGTTTAACATCATATGTTTGGTTAATTTCGTTGATATTAATTTTAGATTTCGAATCCAATTTCTTCCTAGAATAACTTCTTTTCTAAAATGAACTAAATACAATTATTCTAAACAAGAGCAATATTTATAAGGTGTATTTAATTTCACTACACCTGAGGGTTTAAAAATTTCGCCAGCATAGCTTCGAAACTACATTTGTTTTCAAAATCGGCGTGTCTATTTTTAAAGACTTGAAATCTCTAATATCATAAAAAGAAGTGTTTGTCTGTTTCTTGCCGCAAAATCCTCACGATTCTATGCCACTTACAGCAATGCGATTTGGCACACAGGTAGTCCGGAGGTTTTGCAATTTTTGGGGGGCGACGAATTTTAAAATTCAATCTAGAACATTTTAAAATGAATTTAGTAAATTTGAATTTTATTGTTCTCTTTGGAATGGCAACCGCATAAAGATATGACAAATTCTAAATTTATTTTTCCCGTTTCCGTTTTCATTTTGCGCAGAGGAATGATTTTCTAGCAGAGGATAAAAAAAGTTTTAACTTTAGTTATGCAGTTCTTTTTTTTTTATCTCCTAGACCTTTAAAGACGGAGTAAAAATTTCACTTATCGATACCTAAATATATGATTTTCTTTAAATAAATAATTTTTAAATTGAATATATCTTTTATATTTTCGCAAGAGATTGTAACGTCACGTAAACTTACTCTTTCAAAAAAAAAAGAAACAAAAAAAAAAAAAAACAGATTGCATCTTTTGCCCTTTGCGTTAAAAAAAAAGAAGCAGATTATATTTCCTGTCCCATTCCGTTTCCGCGAATGAGAGCAAAAAATAAAAAACATATTGACTGGGATTGTTAAGCTTTTGTCGTAAAATCGGAATCGCTAAAGACAGATAAAAAATTTCAACGGATTTGAAATCTGCGGAAAATTTTACTTTAGATAGATACCTAAAAATACGATTTTCTTTAAATAAATAATTTTTAAATTGAATATATCTTCAACGGATTTGAAATCTGCAGAAAATTTTACACCACATTAATAACGTTTTTTTAATTTTTTGCTCTACTCTGAAATCCAAAAATTCGAAAAGGGCAGGAAATGCAATCTGTTTATTTTTGGAAAGGGAAAGTAACCGTGACGTCACAATCTCGTACGAAAAATATAAAATATGTATTCAATTTAAAAGTTATATATGTAAAGGAAATCATATTTTTAGGTATGGACCTATTGTGAAATTTACCGCAGATTTCAAATCCGCTAAAATTTTTACTATATGTTTAACGGTCTATGAGATAGAAAAAGAACTAATTTACTCCAGTTAAAAGATTGTTTGTTTTTATCGTCTGGCTGGAAAATCAACACAAAATCTAAACGGAAACGAAAACAATAAATTTAGACTCTGTGATCTCTTCTATGCTGTAGCATTCAATAATGATTAAATTTCATTAAACATTTTTCTAGATCGAATTTTAAAATTCACCGCGACCCTAAAATTGCAAAAAATTGGTGCCAAATCTCATTGCTGTAAGTGCCATAGAATCGTCAAGATTTTGCGGCAAGAAACAGATGAACTAACACTTCCTTTTATAATAGCAGAGATAATGACAAAACTTCCGAAATTACATTCGAAAGGAAAGCTTTTACCATCTAATTGAATATTAACGAATATTGTCATCATATTGAGTAGAATTCACGTAAACATCGAAAACTTGATTTATTGGAAACCGTTCTCAACACAACGGGCTATTGACGACAGTCCCTTAAGGGAAAGATCCGAGTTTATTGTAAGGAATTTGATGTATATTATCGGTGTTCGAATCTAGTTTGGGTTTACGTTTTAAAAGTTTCGAAATGCAAACTTCTTTGACATGACTTTTTATGGCAATAGTTACATTTTAATTTGTGGATGCTGCGACATGTTTTAGTCTTGTGGTAATGGTAATGGTAATGGTAATTTTAGTTAACGTCGTACTAGAGCAACACAACGGGCTATTGACGACGGTCCGGAATCAGTCCCTTAAGGGAAAGATTCGAGGACAACACCTCGTAATTTTGAACCACGGTCAGATGACGAAGCAACACCTGAGCTGGCACCCCACTCTCCAAACTTCCACGCCAACCCAACGTGAGGACTTTCGGCCACGACAGATTTAAGGTGCACCAGCCGCCTCTACACCATACGCTTACAAACATCCATGCCCGGACCCGGATTCGAACCAGGAACCTTCCGATCTAGAGGCTAACACCATAACCACTATACCGGTTGGTCGGCTTTAGTCTTGTGATTACTTTTACTACAATGTAAACATAAACATTCTATTCCTAGTTGCTTAAAATCAATATACTTTCGATTTTTGGAACGATCAATTCGAGATTTAGGAGATGATTTCGAACTTGATCTAGAATACCTTTAAATTTTACATGCATTTTCATTATTTCGAATTTGAATGACATTGCTAGAATTGAAATTACTTTTGTACACTTCTTTATTTTTGATTTTTGAAGCTTCTATGGGTAATGCAATTTATATAGTTTTTTCAAAGGTTAAATCTGCTTGTTGCAATATTTTATCACGAATGTAAGAATTTTTGAAACCTCTATAAATTGTGCTCGTAACATTAGATTTATGACTGATTTAGAACAATCGGCTGAATTACACATTGATTTGAATTCAGTCTTTTTCGATAGTTCTTTGAGAGATGTAATATAATTTGAAATTGACTTACCCTGCTTTTGGGTTCTGGATAAAAATCAATGTTGCTGTTCCCTTTTGAATTTCGGAATCAGAAGTCTTCCAGAGTGTAGTTGCTGTAGTCAATTGTTCCATAAAAACGCCTTGTATCACAAGTACTCAAACAGTTTATTTACATTCCTCATTCGTACAATCTGCTTTAAATCCCAAAATAGCACTCAGCAGTATTTATGGCGTCAAAATAATACACAATTTTCTCTAGCAAAATTCTAAAAGTATCTCAAAAACCATTCTCTGTGTATATCATAAAAACTAGACTGTTGCCATTCGCAACTTAACAAATATGTCAAAACAAAGATAATAATCAGGTAGAGTATAAAATCCAACAGTTTCTCCGTCGACACATTGGATTTTGGGCACAAATTTTCTTTTAAGAGGTGCATAAGGTCATCAAAAGTTTTTTGAAATCGGGAGGTCAGGTGCCGTAAGACTGCTGATGAGGTTGTGGAGATTTGGCCCGAGACAGTTTATCAGTATTTGGAGTTTCGCTTCTTTGACTTCAGCACTGTCTTCTATAATGCCTATGAGGTTGAAAAAATTGTCCATTCTCTGGGCGTAATTTTTAAATGATTCACTTCATCGTAGACTTCGAAATTCACATTTTGGAGTTGAAGAATCTCTTTCGCCGTTTGATTTGGTTTCGATTGAGCTATCGTAGGTGTTAGTCGCTCCATTAAGTTCGTCAATGTTGAAATTAATACTTGGATTTCGGTCGTTTCCTCGGTTTATCTTCGACGCCAATTCCTTATATATCGAGTGGTTCTGGACAAGAGCGTTGCAGCTTAGAAGTAACACCTTTATTAGGTTCCATCTAGACGATATTTACACAAGTGCGCAGTCGATCTCTACATAGCGCGCATTCTCGAACAAATACAAAGCAATGATTACAGCGCATGCGCAGGCTTATCCTTCTTCATGAGCGCGTTGCCAGATTCTATTTACATGATACATCTCTACTATTATAAAAGGAAGTGTTTGTTTGTTTGTCTGTCTGTTTGTTTGTTGCCGCAAAATCCTGACGATTCTATGGCACTTACAGCAATGAGATTTGGCACTCAGGTAGTCCGAATTTTTTGCAATTTTTGGAAAGCGGTGAATTTTGAAATTCAATCTAGAAGATTTTTAAATGAATTTAATAGTTTTATTCTCTACTTGGTTCTTCAAACACAGATGACTTTTCTACCCATGTGTGACCTTGCAGTCAGGCTTTGGAAACTTGCCAAGTTTTTTTCTTTTATTTTCGCAAGAGATTGTGATGTCACGTAAACGTTCTCTTTCCAAAAAAACCATCAGATTGCATCTTCTCCCCTTCGCATTTAAAAAAAAACCAGATTACATTTCCTGCCCCATTCTCTTTCCGCCAATGAGAGCAAGAAATTAAAAACATATTGACTGGGATTGTTAAGTTTTTTTCGTACAATCGGAATCGCTAAAGATAGATAAAAAATTCAACGGATTTGAAATCTTCGGAAAATTTTACTTTTTACCTAAAAATATGATTTTCTTCAAAAATATAATTTTTAAATTGAATATATCTTCAATAGATTTGAAATCTGCGGAAAATTTTACACCAGATTAATACCTTATACCACGTGCTCTGGCAACGTCGGGCTAACCACGCAGTGGCTAGCAACACATATCACTTGTCTAAACGACAAGTCATACGAATTATCGTTTAGTGGAGTTGCCTGTTACATCTGGCTACGCATAGTATATGTATACTATTTTTGAGCAGAGCTCCATCCTAAAATGTGAGGGGTTCTCAACGGTTCAGGCCTTCTGAGTTAACACTGTTCCCAATATTGTGATCATGCCACTCGATTCGGCCTCACTCCTATCTCTTAATACAGCGATCATACGACCCGACATTAAAAGTCATACGAATTGTCACTAAGCCGAATTGCCTCGTATCTTTGGCTAACCAAAGTATGTGTATGCTATTTATGAGCAGGGATCTCCAATCTAAAATTACAGGTTTCCCAAGGATCATTTTCTAGGAGTTGGCACTTCTATCTTCTAATATAGTGATCATACGACTCGACTTAACTACAGGTCATACAAATAATCGTTAAATCAAGTTGCCCTGTAAATTTGGCCAACCTAATATTTGTATAAATTTTGAGCAAGGCTTCAACTTACAAATGTTGGGGGTTTCCAAAGGTTCAGGTCTTAAGAGTTAACACTCCTATCTTCTAATATTGCAGGCATACGACTCGATTTGGTCAGTCCTATCTCTTAATATAACGGTCATATGACTTGACTTGTCCACTCCTATCTCTTAATATAGTAATATAGAAGTCATACGACTCGACATTACAAGTCATACGAACTGTCATCAAGCCGAGTTGTCTGTTATATTTGGCTAACCATAGTATCTGTATGCTATTTACGAGCAGGGATCGAACCTAAAAATGTTAGAGTAACCCATAGGGTCCAGTTCCAAAGAATTAGCAACTTTGCTACATGACTTAACGACCATACAACCCATAGAGTTACCTACCCTATACATTTAGTTAACCATATTATGTGTATATGCAATATTGACTCTCAAATTGGCGTGTCAACCTCCAAAATTGGGGTACAAGACCTTAATGCCTGAACTGTGACAGGTTATTATAATTTATTTCCGGTAGTACACGGATATTAGAATGTCATCAACAGAACACTCTCTCTCTCTCAGAAACTATGAATTCTTTTGTCCACTATACACCTTCTCAAACACCCATCAAGACTAAGAATTCCGCTTCCCAAACACTGGTTTTTACTGAATATTTTTGAACATGAATGTGTTACTTTCAAAGATATTTTTTGCACGTCTTGTAGTCTCCTGGTTTGAAGTGTATCATTTAAAAAGCATTATCCAAAAAAAAAAAAATTATTTTTTAGAATTTATAGAGAGTATGCAAAACTTGTCTGACACAAATATCTTTTTCGTGAAATTTCACATACGTACCCAAGTATCAATATTCTCCTAATAACTTAAATAAATGATACGAGATAAAAAATAAAAAATGCAAAGAAATATGAACAACACAAGTCCAAGCGCTTCTAGATCTACATATAACAAAAATATCTACTGTTATGGTGTTTCATATTGCAAACTGCTACCTTTAATTCATGTTTAGGTAATGAAAACAGGAGGTTTTGGATATCAGCCCTTCTAATATAACTATTTATGAATTAATTTTTTATTATGTAAATGTTATACAAATGTGTGTTTATATGCAAAAATCAAAAGAATTTCCTTAATGCCTTGTTACAACTCGAAAATAAAGAATTAAATCTTAGAATAAATTCAAAACAATAATTGTTTTTCAATGAATTGGTCTCTGAAAGTTGAAAATTAGTTTTCAGCTTTAATACATAATAAACATCGAAAACGCGATGGGTCTAATTCTACTTTAAAATATCTGCAAAATAAAAACGATGTAACTTGCTTTGCAAAACATCGATCTTTTGGAAATGGATGACATTTTCTGATTTGTATTGATAACAATTAACATTAATCGGTTACTTGGAATTTTTTGTACTACTCAACTCGTATTTGCACGTTTCTTGAACAAGTTATAATATACGTCAATAGATGGCGCCATGACATTTATTTGTAAAATTCATAATTTCGTCACAATTCAAATTTCCGTATATAAAACTCAAATTTATGTTTCGAAAAATTTTTTTTGTTGTCTTTTGATCACAATCTTTCAAGAATGATTGTGATAATTTTATTAAAAATAGCTCTGTTGTGTGTTTCTTGTCAATGCAATTTTATATCTGGCACCTAATCCTTTTTTTCATTGTATTTCAAGATGTTTTACAATTTCAATGATTCCTAAAAGTATTCCTTGGATGGGGAGAGGTGCAACAGCACATAAGCTTGCACCTTAATTGTACTCAATCTGAGGGAATACTTCTTTCAGGAATTTGGGAAGGGGGCGGGCAGAGACGGCTCAAGCAGCCCTAGCATTAATGTTGGAAGGGCGGAGAATTTCTTCTATCTTTAATGAAAATCTTGATTATATTTTGATATTGGACAGTTTGAAATTGGTATTCATGACCTACAATCATAAATTAACCCTCCTTGTAGTTGAATCTAGATGACGGGATATCTCGAGACAAAATTGGTCTGATTTTGATGGACGAGATATCTCGTCAAATCAGCAGGGTTAATGGAATAGAGTGTAAAAGAATAAACTACAAATCCGATTTTATTTTTTGTACTATAACGAATTCTTTCTCCATACGAAACACATTGAAAATGATTATGCGTATTGATTTGATGAAGTACAGTCACATGCTTTATTAAAGTTGTGATAAATTTACGGCCTAAAAGGGCCAGATTGAAAGCGAATTAGAATTTATACTTTGTACTCATTTCACAGGCATTTTGTATGTTCTGTGTATTTAATGATTTCAAACAAATTATATGATTTGAATTTTTTGGTAATTAAACATTAGAAGGAAACTAATAGTTAACTGGCAATTCTTTATATTGCATGTATTGTGTGCTATGGCAGGGCTCGAAATACCCGGGTGCACAGGTGCACTGTGCACATGAACATAAAATTGTGCACCTAATTTTTTCCCGTTAGGTGCACAAAAACAGAGGGGAAACGTGTTTTATGTTATTTTGATGTTCCAACAAAATATTAGTATCGACCTGTTTCGCTCTGAAGGAACGTAATTAAAATTCCTAAATACACACTATGCGAAAACAAAATCGCTGGGCCGCAACGGGTTTATACAGGAGGAAGGTTTACTTGTATCAATGCCACCAGAACTTTCCGATGATCGAAACATTTTCCAGATGGCTCTGTTGAGAGAAGAGAGAATTTAGGTATTTAAATATTTTTATTTACTATCTACTATACTAACCTATATAAACATACCCAACTAATAAAGTAGTTTATATTACATTAATGCCCGTTGTGTTTAGATATAAGTGAAGGCACAAATATCTAAAATAAGTTATTTTAACAGAAAAAACCGGGTCGGTTTCAGTCGAGTGGTTAGCATTATCTTTCACGCTAGGTCTATACTTTTTTTTTTTTAAATGTGCACCTAAAATATAACCTGTACACCTAATTTAAAAACTTAGATGCACAAGGTGCACCTCTATTAAAAAATCTATTTCGAGGCCTGTGCTATGGTATAGTTGAAAATTCTTTTTTATATTTGAGAATAATTGGTATTGAATCGTAGTATTTAGGATTGTTTGAAGCATACATGGTATTGAATTGTATCTAGCATTTTAAGCATATTTGGTATTTAAAGTACATTTTGTGTAATCATAGTTCATCAGAAAATATTAATAACTATTCATGATACAAAATTGATGTTTCAAAAGGAAATTGTGACTGTTCTTTGAGAAATTTGTTTTTAAAACTAATTATAGGCATTTTTTGATAAGAAATAGAAAATAAGAATTATTTTATGCAGAAAAAACATTTGAATTAAAATTGTATTGCTTTTAGGTTTTATCTTATTGGATCGCAGGAAATAAACCATTTGGAAAACCAGATGTAATCAGAGAACGTTTCAAGGAGAAAAAATTTTAAATAAGAAAACAACTTCAATGATAGGAATGCAATTCCTATGATCATTTTAGATCTCAATGTCCTAAGTTGAAGAAAGTGAAATAATACCTCCTAGTGAAATTATAGGAAAGGGATTAATGTGTAATTGATATCTCCCTTCATTAGTGTTGGGACAGTAAATGGACCTGATTTCCATCTTAGGATACACAGGAGCCAGAAAATTCAAAACAAAGCCTATTATTAAGGCTTGGCACATCAATTTTCTTCTTACATCACTCAAAGTATTGAGCCAACTTTATTGTATAATTCCTGTATATATAATCCGAAAAAGATATTCCATTATTGATTAGTATATGCTTAACTTTTAATTCATTGCTATGGATAATTTTTCGATATGTATAGAGGGGGGGGGGGAGTACCTCTAAGTAAGCCTAAACTGTCAATAATAACGACATTTTATATTGGTTTGCACACGGTGCTTCAGATTGGACTTCCAAACTTTTTAAATGATAAACTGCATAACCGTGATTTATAAATAGGAAAATGGTACATTTATTTAATGAGCAGGCCTGGAATTTGAAACAGACCAATTTAAAAATTTGTAACAATTTTGGCTAATAGACGGCGCTGCAGTTCTGGTAATCATGAAATAAAGTTGAGAAGTAGCTATTTGAAATTTCTGTCTCTTCCACAGGCAAATCGTGGCATGAAGTTTAGTAGCACTTGTTGAAGGAAGAAATACGAGTCTCACACACACACACACACACACACACACACACACACACACACACACACACACACACACACACACACACACACACACACACACACACACACACGCACACACACACACACACACACACGCACACACGCACACACGCACACACGCACACACGCACACACGCACACACGCACACACGCACACACGCACACACGCACGCACGCACACACGCACGCACGCACGCACGCACGCACGCACGCACGCACGCACGCACGCACGCACGCACGCACGCACGCACGCGCGCGCGTATTCATTGACAATTCCAGGATGCACCAGACACTTCGTGGTTTATGTAAGATGATACCCAACCACACCGTACTTCTGCAATGTTCACCTTCCTGGATGAATACTTCAGTGACAGAGTCATTGGTATAAATTATTTCAAAGAGGCTTGCAACGGAATATATTGGCCTCCATACTTACTTCCTGGAGCTAAATACAAGCGACTTTTTTTCTCTGAGGCTATTTGAAGAATCTTGTTTACAGTAAGAATCCTCAAACGTTTCAACAGTTCATCTGTGAGGCATGTGTATCCATTTCAGTGCACACATTGCGGCGGCAGGTGGCTTCAAACTTATCCCATCGCTTGCTTCAAGTGATTGCTGTTCAAGCTGGTCATTTAGAAACCATTGTGATGTGACTTGACGCCTGTTTACGAATGACAATTTACAGACAATTTAAAGGGGAAATAATCACGATTGCAGCGCCGTCTGTTATCCAAAGATAGAACTAATTTAACTAACGGCAATTCCAGGCCTGTTCATAAAACGTACAATTTGTTTCATCTTTCTATCTATCACTGTTTCGTAGATATTTCATTTTTAGTTAGGCAGTCCTGAAACACCCTGTATATGGCAGGTTAGTTGGTTTGGGTTTTATGGCGCAAGGTCCAAAATTGGACAAACTGCGTCAAACGCCGGATACGACAATAAAATCATTGTAGATGTATAAATATTAAAAATCAGTGGGAAAAGATCCAAGCGCAAATTTTTATTTCTTACTATAAAATATGTTGAAAAAAGTCAATAATATGAGATTTAAATGCACTTAAAATATGTTGATCAACAAAACATATGGAAGATAAATTAATAAAAATATGATGTAAAATAATAAGAGTAAGAGTTATGTATTTAAAAGTATGATGGGTAAGTGTAACGCTAATAAAATAGCGTTACGTTCCATAGT
>OX375872.1:38682939-38818174 GCA_947359465.1 Metellina segmentata
TATATATATATATATAATATATATATATATATATTATATATATATTATATATATACGCAAAGAAGCTGAACACTGTCACTTACTACAGTAATTACTAAATGTGAAGTAGATGTAGTAGATCAGATGCTAAGGAAATATACTACGATATGTGGAACTCACAGGTGGCCTCTTCATGTTTATTATGTCCTTGACATTGCTGAACTCAATGCTTGTCTGATTTTCAAGGAATCCCCGGGTTCCAAAGTTTTACATCGAAAATTTATTGTTGCGCTCGTGGAAGAACTTCGAATTGGTGCTTTGCTCAACAGATACCCCCAATTGTTCAAGTATAGACTCCAAAACGAAAGAAATGTGCCTCTGAACTTTGCAAGGGACATAATAAGACTTCTGTCAGTTGTGAGGGATGCCAGGAACCAATTTGTGATAAATGTGTGCTGTCACTCTCAAGTGTTCATATTGTTTCACTTGGGCTCATTTCTGTTGAACTTTGGAACACATTGTGTGTTTATTCATAGTTTATGTTTTTTTTTGTAATCTCACTTTGAAACATATTGTGTGCTATAGTTTGTATTATTTGCATTTGTACCTTTTGTTTGTTTTTTTATCACGTACTTCTGCGAAATAATATTATGTAATACATATTCCAATATAGTATAATGTAATGTATAATATTGTGTAATATTATAGATTACATTATATATTGTTAGTTTGTTGTTGTCATTTCAAAAGAATAAGCAAAAAAAAAATTAGCTTTAAAACGAAAAAAAAAAAGTTTTTAAAACAAACTCTAAAAACTAACTAAAAGCCATAAAAACCTCGTATATATTGTCCTTTCAACATCTACTATCAATTAAAAAAAATTTACTTCGATATTGGTTAAATTTCTTATAAGGGTCAAGTTGACCCCCAATGGCGGTTTTTGGTAAGTCTAAAATCCGTCTTTTCTAGTGTTTATATAGCAGGACCACTAGCAAGCATAAAACAATTTTCACTGATGTTACTCCAGGAGTACTACTAGCAAGCCCAAATTGTTACCCACTGATGTTAGTTCATGTGCAACACTAGCAAACTCAAAACAATTTCCACTACGGCAAAAGAAGTGACACAAGTCAAAAAATAAAAAATTTGATGTTATGTCATTGAAAAATATGTATGAGGTGCCCCAGCGTTAGCGTGATCATGTAATAATGTTATATTACTATTCAATAGAACATAATAGAAGTTACCATCATAAATACTTGCGTAAAATTTTGGAGCGAAGCTTATACTCATTCAATATAAGTTTTATAGTATCCTTTTATTTGATGTTTCTCAAATTCTGCAATTTTAAGTTGTGTCACTTTTCTTGCAGGGGGTGCGATATCTTAATCTAGGCAGAAATTTGCGACTCACCACTTGCTTGTTTCAGGTATTGACTTTCATCTTATTTTATAATTTATAGTTCTTTTTACCCCAAGCTTGTATGTGCTGAAATAAAATTACGAATAATTGAAA
Organism: Metellina segmentata; assembly: GCA_947359465.1. Taxonomy (NCBI): domain Eukaryota; kingdom Metazoa; phylum Arthropoda; class Arachnida; order Araneae; family Tetragnathidae; genus Metellina; species Metellina segmentata. The sequence goes on from OX375872.1 coordinate 38,684,434, forward strand.
GATTGTTATATGCCACAAACCGGATATATTTTATTACTTTGTTGATTTGGATTTCATCCTTGTTGATTTTGGTGAACACTAAAGGCAGTTTAAGAACAGGTGTCATTGATTTCCCACTGACGACCCAGTGAGAAATTCACAAAGAAGTTAAGTGTTAGTTTCAGAAATATGTAATTTACCTTATAATATGTAATTTATAATTATCCGTACATTATTTATCATTGACGCTGAAATCAAACTCCACCGTACAGAACGCTTAGAATTGAAATGAGCCTTATACCACAAATCAGATAGTATCTCTTTACAGGTATGCGTGTGTTTTACAGCCATTAACGGAGTTAAATATATTTTACCAACGGTAATGCCCGGGTTTTCTTTTTGTAAGATAAAACTTCGTTATCGCTAAAATAAACCTGATCATTTTACGGCGCAAATTATCCAATCCGAATTTATGGCACTGTAATAAAATACCGCCTCACCAAGAATGAGTGGAAAAGAAAAGAAAGAAAATGAGAGTGGCGCGAAACTTAATCCATCATTGTCGAAATTTTCGATAACTGTGTGAAAGACGAAGTTGTAAAAGAATTAAAAAGAGTGAGTGAGAAAAGTCCTTTTCAGGAGGCGTAAAAGGAGGGGAGAAATAAGAAAACCAAACCAGCGATAGAAGAGAGGAGGGAAAAAAGCGTTTCTTAACAAAAAAGCGACGTGAGAAAAGTATGTGATGCCGGAAGAGAGAAATAAAAGACAATCTCTTGTGAATTTGAAAGGAAGAAAAAAGGAGAAAAAAAGAGGCGTGGAAATAAAAAAAATATTAATAAAATTTTTTAAAGGAAGCTTTAAAAATTGCATTTGGACACTATAAATTACATTCGAGGAGAGTAGATAAACAAGTAACCTGCGTGTATAAATGTTTTCGTTTTTAACAGTGCTGTTTGTTAGTGGAGAAATAATTTATTGAGGTAAGATAAAAGTTTTGCATAAATTGACTATCTTCCGTTTTCTGAAAGAAAATTCTGACTTCTTGCTGCTAGTTTATGCGCTTCTGTTAAGCTCAATAAATTGAAGCCAAGTCAGTTATTAATGCTGAAAACAAAGCTTTCCACATACCTTGGACAACAACACTAAAGCTGATGTTAGGACATCTGGTCTTTTGGAAAGAGTTCGTTTAGTGTGTTTTTCAAAGGACACAGGAGATGCAATACATCAGATGCAGGTTTGGACAGTACAAATTATTTGGATATCAAGTCTTATGGTTTGACAAAGTGCCGAAAAACATATTTCTAATTCGGTGAAAAACAATAATGCATGAACTTTAAAGTGTTACAATCAAAATTAACAGTTAAGCATTAAACAATGAAAAATGTAAGGATGAACAACGTAACAATGATAATAAGCAGTTAAGAAGTGTAACGATGAGAATAGTTAATGCCAAATTTAGGCAATAAAATATAAAAAAGAAGAATATAAACAATGAATAATATAACAATCAGGAAATGGTCAATGAGAAAAAATACGCGATTGGAAATGTAACAATGAAAGGGATCAACAATGAACAATATAACAGAGAAAATAAACTGTGAGAAGTGCAACAATGAGAAATTTAGGCAGTGAAAATGAACAATATAACAATGAAGGTCAAATATGATATATAAGGAATAGGCAATGAGGAGCGTAACGATGGGAATGAACAGAGAATAATTTAATCCCAAAAATGTAACAATAAATAATGTAGCAATGAGGATTAGCAATGCATAATTCTACAATGAGGAATTAAACAATGGGAACTTACAGTGCGAAATGTAATAATGAGGAATAAATCAATTACGATGAACAATGGAGAATAATAATTAAGAATATATAAATTATTAACCATCAAGTAATACACTATCTACCAATAAGTATTTGGACACCTGTGATTGAAAAGAAAAAAACAAAATTTATTCATATTCAATAGTTAGTAGAGTCTCTACGAGAGGCAATTACAGACTCATACTTTCCACAAGTCTTGTATGACGGCTAGTGTTCTTCCACTCGGCTTGGAGAAGACATGTAAGTTCCTTCAACGATTTAGGACGGTTGTTGCACCCCTTAATTCGGCGATTCAACTCGTACCAGAGTTTCTCGATAAGGTTCAGGTCTGGGATCTGGGCATGCCAGTTCAATCGGTTATCCCCATCGTCACCACAATTCATGGTGGACCTCGCAACATGACAGCTGGCGTTGTAGTCCTGGAAGTAACATGGGTCCAACCCACAAAACTGCCACAACGTAGGAAGCACGCTGTCATCCAAAATAGTGCAGTAGACCTCGGCATTGAGCTTACCATGAATTTGGACCAATGGTCCCGGTCCACACGAGGAGAAACACCCTCAGATCATAATTCCTCCTCCGCCGAACTTACTGGACCCTACCATCCGAAAGGTAGGGGGTGAACCCTGATTCGTCGTTCCAAAGAATCTGTTTTCACTGATCTACGGTTCACTTTCGACGTGCTTTGCACCACATTAACCGAGCAGCACGGTTAGACTTTGTGATCAAAGGTATATGTTCGGCAACAAAACGAAGAAAACCAAGCAGATGTGCTTCCTTACGGATGATATTAATCGAAACACCACTCCCGGATGCCTGTTGAGACGCATGGAGTATGTGGGCCATCGGTTGGGTGCGGTTCTTCCGAATTTCTCTGGACAGTACCCGTCGGTCTCTATCTCCCAGTTTCGTGGGTCTGCTGACTGAGGGCACATTCCGACAATCACCGCTCACCTTCTACTTCTGAATCACATAGGCCACTGTCGATTTTGGGTAATTCAGCTCGCTAGATATTTCCCTTAAGGATCGGTCCTTTCCGTGATAAACCCGACGATTACACCTTTCTCGAAATCATATAACTCTTCACATCGTGACATCTTGCATGCGACTAATATCAATGTTGTTTCCTACATGATATTTAAAGGTGGAGGGTGTGACGTATATCAGGACCGTAGATATCGTCATTTGCATGGGTGTCCAAATAGTTATTGGTAGATAGTGTATTTAATAGTAATATCATTAGAGATGTCAGAATGACAATGTTTTCTTTGAACCCTCAAAGTGGATCCGAATATATATCTCAGGCAACAAGATCCCACCAATTTTGCTAAAATAGAACTATCTCGTCATCAATATACTGTCTTGGTTTGATGATGACGATAGCAAAATCTGGTCAGTTTTTTCTAATGATGAGATATCTCGTCTATCAAAGATTTGATAAATTTTTTGCAACTGACGAAATATCTCGTACATCAAAATATTTGGTCAGTTTTGTTAATGACGAGATTGCTCGTTGGGGTAACCACCCGAAGGGTTAATATACACTATATGGACAAAAGTATTTGGAATCTGCAGAAATTAGAGGATCCATCTTAGTATGAGGTTGTTTTCCTGGTTAGTACTCGGTCCATTGCTTTATTTACCTGGTATCATGATCACTGACATATACTTCGACGTACTGGATAATTCAGACTTGCTTTCAACTATGGCTATAATACGGTGATGATGGTTGTTTCTTTCAACAGAATAGAGCTTCATGTCATACTGCAAAACGTGTGATAGACTGGTTTCTTTAAAATGAGGTGAATTGAGTTGACTGTCCTCTTCTGATCCCTGATTCCAATCCAATCAAGCACTTGAAGGACAAACTGGAGCGACGAGCACGACATCGCCACTTACGCCTGTCTTCACAACAATCTCTTCTCACAGCCTTGCACGAAGCATGGCGAGCTATTCCTGTCCAGATTTACAGAGGACTTGTGTAAAGTAAGCCTCGACGTGTTTACAGCTGTAATACAAGCAAAAGAAGGGTCTACCAGTTACTAAATAGAATAATAAAGCACTTTTTTTCTGAAACACATTGCAGTGTTCAAATATTGTCCATGTGGAGTATATTAGATCCAAAATGGATATTCATTAAAATATATAAAAATTACAAAATGTATGAGGTGAACAGAATTGAAAAAGTATTTCAATACATACTAAAATAAAGAACTATAAAACGGCAGCTAAACCATACTTTATTTTCTATTAACTATCCTCAACAAGCAAGTAAATTTCTCAAGCACCAGATTATTTGCTGTGAAATAAAAAAGTTTTAAATCAAAATATGTGCAAGCATCAGATGTCTACATCTTTAATTGGTCGAAGGAAACATTTGAGCTTTTTCTAGTGAAATACGATTTCCCCTGAGGAAAATTATCTTCCACCTAATTCTTCTGAATTAACACAATATGTTTAAACTTGTCAGACGCAAAAGGGGTTTTTTCACTAAATTTTTAGTTACGTTCATTTGATTTTCAGAAAACTCACAGAAGTTAGAAATTCCGTGTGTTCTTACGATTCACTCGCGATTGGGACAATGTCGTAAAATAGACGTCGTTATTGGAAATACATACTACATAAATACAGCCTCTATTTGTATGTTCCAGGTAGCTCATAAGTTTGTACTTTTCAAAGAATTAAAAAACCAACAAATTGGCGAATAATATTGAGATTTGCACCAAAAGGCTTCTTTTTGTTTAAAATTGGGGGGCATATAATAATTTTTTAAATTCAAATTTTCACTGATAGATGGCACTGTACTATTTGTATGACGAACGTCTGCAAATTTAATTTCTTTAAAAAGAAAAGTAGTGGTAGTGCAACTAGCTGATTGTTTACAGTTGCGTTATCGATAGTTCATGCACAAAAAGGCTTGTCTTTAAAACATTTTTAAAGTCAAAAACCTTTAGGCATAAAAAAAAAATTATTCAAAGTTTTACCGACAGATGGCACTGTACTGCTTGCATAACAAAAGTTTTCTATTGTATTTCCTTAAATTCGTGGGAATTAAGGTGTTGCGTTTGTTAAACTAAATGTTGTCTATGATGTTTGAAAAATCTCTAGTCAGTGCACGTTATACTTCAGAGAATCGGTCTTACTAAAATTTCAAACATAAAAAAATATCAAAGTGAAGTTCTAATGACTGTTATCTGACTTCAAAACCAAGTACAGAGTTTTGAGAAAACTAGGGGGGGGGAAGGGGTAACTTTGCAGATTGTCCTCGCAGAGTAAGGCCGAAGTTATTCGAGGATCGTACTAATGGTATAGCATCGCAAATGTAGACTAAAAATTGATGTTAAAAACAAAGCTTTATAAAGTGTACTTCATAAAAGTTATTCTCATTCAGTTGGCAGTTTAAAGAACTAGTTTAGTAGTTATCATAAATTGAGATTTGCTTCATGTAGTTAATTGTTGTCTAATTGCACTGATATGAAATTACTAGGAACTTCATATCCGAGATAAGTATGATACCAATTGACAATTTGGTATCACAATCAGGTATTGCCACCAAGATTTTGGAATCTGTGCGCAATTTAATATTATTACGGGTACAGCTTCAGTCTACGTTTATAACAGCTGCAACGGCCTTAGCGCATTTTTGGCGCACTTCAAGTAACGAGATATGGCACGTTAAGGCAATCCAACTGTATTGCGGTTTTAATGGCAACCTCGGCAAGCGGAAAGTTTAAATTTTCATTTTGAATATTCTAGAGAGTTCTTTCATAATCCGTTAAACTGTCGTTTGATTTCATTGGTTCATTTGAAATATTTATTTCATTTAGTCAAAAAAAAAACGCCAAGGCCGTCGCCAACGCTATAAATGTAGACTGAAGCTGTACCTTAAGACTGCCAATTATGTACAAATTGTGTGACTCTGAACAAATGAAAGACGTTATTTTCTATAGATAGGTACATTTCAGTTTATGGGTCCACCGGTGCCTAAGTGCGTTGTCCATTGCGTTAGCAATTTGCAAGTTGAAGTCTCCGCATGTTTGATTCTTGTAATGTATCTTGTGTGTATTCCGCTTTTGTCTCGGAAGAACTCTCCTTTCGCGTGTCCTACTTGACCTTTTTGTCTTGGGCTTGGCGCGTTTTGGCCAAATATATCCCTTGCTTCATAAAACTCAAACGATCTTCGATATTTTTCTACTTTGAAAGGAGTATAATTAAAGACGACGGCTCTTTTGCTCCATAACTTTATATTGCAAGTCATAGAACATTGAAATATATATACAAGTTGGAGTGGATTCTGAAGTAGTGAAATTTATTTTAATAGTTTTTAAAATCAGTACATCGACTTACGCTAAGACAAATGGTGCTACATGTTTTTAATCCCATTACTATACTAAAATAAACTAAAGTAACAACTTTAAGTAAAATAACCACGTAAAATTCAAGTGTTAAGTAACGCATGCAAAACACTTCAAACGAAATATTACCAGCCAATAATGATTGGACGTTGGATAATGAACTTTTAATGCTAGAGACTTAAAACTAAACAAATTTACTCTTATGTATATTCAAATATATCTCATCACATTTAAGTCTTAAGTTAAAAGACAATCCAAAAAAAATTAATAGATACCTATAGAAATTAAATATTTTGCGTAATAAAATCTATTTCAACTGTTTAAGTGTTTACATTTACACAAGTTAATTCATTATTTTTAATTATATTCTCATATAATCAGTCGACTCCATGACGTTTAATTTAAAAGATTTATTAACATGCATCACTGTTAAATTCAATTTTTCAAATGAAGTTTCCAGGAATGTTTGCACATTTCTTATCACGAGCATTAATAAATGTAACGAAAAATACCGGAAAGCTGAAATATATCCTCCACGGTGTTGTTTAAATACCATACTTTGACATGGGATTACAATTTTTGTTGTAAAAATGCCATTTCAGACCTTTAAAGTGCGAACAAAAACCGATATAAATGAACAAATGCTTTAACCAGTTTGAATCAAGAATCTCTCTCATCGTGTGATTTCTTTAAATAATTTCGGAGAATTATACTGTTAATAGATTTCTATAAGAATGACTTATCTGTGAATAAACATGGCATGCCACCTTACTATCAATTTTATTAGTAAACGAAGTATGTAATGGATAATTATAATGTAAGTTTATTCACATAAGATTAAAAAAATTACCTTAGTAATTGAACAAAGATTTGTATTATATTAATTCAAGTTACACATTACTGTTTGGAAAGGTCTATATATTAAAAATTTCAAAAATACAAATTATTGGAATTAGTGTGAATCTAATAATAACGAAACGCTTCCATCAACATAATAAATATGATTTAACCTTTTACCTGTCAATGTTCCAAAATGGGAACATTTTTTGTGAATTTTTTTAGTAACTTTATTCTTTGTTTAGAATATCCATACTTGTCGAAATGCCACATAATAATATAAATTTATTTTAGGTGCCATCATTTTTCAAAAAATAAATTCACCTTTATTATAAAATTTAGGTCAAATTTACTGAATTTGTGAATCATTTTTCAAAAAATAAATTCACCTTTATTATAAAATTTAGGTCAAATTTACTGAATTTGTTTGAAAGTGTCATGCAAATTTTAGTTTCTGCTGTTTTTAAAATAAATTTAAAAAACTTTTTTTTGACGTGATTTGGTAGTCGAAGGACACATATTCTCTTACAAATTAACAAAATATTTCCAAGTTTCATTTGTAGGAAGTAATTCTTACAACAATTTTGATGTTTCCAAATGGGAACATTGGCGTTTGGGGTATAGTGTTTGAGGGGATTTTTGTTAATTCGGAAAATTTGAGTCAATACTCTCCTTTTTTTTTAATCATCACAATTCTTCTGCTATGGATTACTTAATAAATGTGATGGCTGATTCTTTCATACTTCCAGCAGGCACTTTTATATCTGCATGTGCCTAACACCCATTTTCTTTGCAAACCGTGACAATGTATTGTAAGGTAATAAGAAAAGAGAGCAGCTCGTTTTGAATGACCTTTGCAAAGATCACATTCCAACAACATTCCTTTTTTAAGACTCGACGAAGGTGTGATATGTAGTCGTTAAGGTTTCAACCAATGAGTTTCATTCTCACCAAAGAATTTCTTTCTCGCCTATCTCAGAGAGTACTACTGTATAGTATACACTGAACGCTGTAGTTTTAATCATTTTTTTACGTAATACGCCATTCCTAATAAGAACTGACCATTCCAGTGCTTCTCAGTTATCACTCCGTGTCAACTACATCTTTCAGAGATACCTCGCAAGTTCTCGCGTGTCACGCTCGAGCCTACCCGGTGACGAGCTCGAGGACGTAAGCGATCCTGATCTTTGCATTTTCCCATCTGATGAAGACGCTAATTTGAGTGACGAAGAACACATCAACGATGAAGCTTTGAATGAGGTTCGTCCTTAAGATGTTTGTGGCCAGATTGACCCTGATGATTAACATTGAAGATGGTGATTCGACTATTTCAGATGTCCGAATTCCCGATTCGGGCGAAAATCAAAGGAAAAACAAGCCCTCATGTCCTGCTCCAAATGCAAAGAAGCGAAGACAAGAACCCAATCCCAGATGGAAATGGGATGCAACGTTAGATAATGATCTTTCAAGAAAAAGCCTCGAAAAGCTGACCGAAAAATTTCCCGAGCTTGAGACAATGGATCCTCTAGAGTTATTCCATTAAATACTCCCTATGAATAATATGCAACATCTAGTTGAGATGACAGCGTTGTTCACGCTGCAAAAGGGACAGATAATAAAAGTTAGCTGTGAAGATATTCTTCAGTTTCTAGGTCTACTTCTTTTGAGCGGTTACCACACAGTACCTGCAGAGGACTTATATTGTAGTAATTCTGAAGACACATGTGTTACAATCTTTCCTAAGATAATGGCTAAGGCACGCTTTAGTTAGCTTAAAAAGTACTTTCATCTTGTTGACAATAATAAGGATGTTCAACCGGGTGAAAAACTAGAAAAGATTGCTCCAATATACGATGAATTGTGTAAAAACTTCAGTTTGGAGGTTTTCACGATAAACTCGGCATTGACGGATCAATGGCGCCGTATTACGGACATAATTATTGTAAGATGCTTATTCGCGGAAATCCCATAAGATTGGGGTACAAAATTTGGATGACATGCTCATCTAATGGGCATCTATATAGCATGGAAATTTACTCAGAGAAACAGGATGGTGCCAAAGCACAGGCTCCCCTTGGATTAATGGTCGGCTCAGCAAGACTAGGACCACGATCTGATGTACCAGTTCACATTAAGAAGACAGACGAACACTATCTCGTCGCTTGCACCCAAGGACGTTGCTCATTGTGCAAGAAGAATGTTAGAAAGCAGTGCCTTGCATGCAAAAATCAGATGCATTCATCTCGCTTCCCACCCCCCTCCCCATACCACTGGCAATCAGAGAAAAAGGTATCCTTCCGAAGAGAAAATTATAAAAATATGTAATAGAAACCCCAAAATTAGTCCTCCTTTTGAGTCTGTTGCAAATAAATTACCTTTCGGAAAAATGCCCCTATTTACTTCATCCCAAACGCCAATATTCCCAAATGGTAACATCCTCAAAATCATACTTAGGATTTTTTTCCGCCAAAAAAGGTCTAGAACAGTTATACTAGCAGTAAAATAAACCATTTAAGTGAAAAAATTAAATTAAATTTTTTTTAATAAATTGCAGCGTTTAAAAGGTTAAAGTTAAATTTAGTTATTATTTCTTGATCTCGGTGTTTTTAAAGCTTTATTGAGTCAAATTCTGTAAACTTGCTCTCTTTATTAATAACTGCGCCCTCTCCCCATGCTTGATTTAAATACATCCATTATACTTTCAGCATTAGTTAAGATTATTTTTCAAATTGAAGTGACTGTAACTGTTTTGTCTTACAGTTATCTACCCACCAATTTATTTAGTCAAATTGTTAGGAATTATTTAGATAATATACTTCAATACAAATATGTGGAAATGGATGAATATTAGGGTTTGGAAGATTACCGACATTATCAATACTTGTATATTACGCACAAAATGTTTTAATACCGATTAAAATGGAAAACTTATAGTTTAAATAATTTTTAAGCATCGTAAATAAGAAAATCGGCAATGATGTTTCATTATAGATAAATTTCACCAATTCCGAAATCTGGAATGCATCAGTGTTCCACCACTGGTTTTTATACCGTAATGGATATACATGCTTAATCCTACAAGTGGTTTTGACGAGTTATCTCGTCAAATTTGGTCGATTCTTTTATGAGGACGAGATCATGATCCGGTTGGAATTTTTAGAATGATGAGATACCTCGTCCATCAGGATCTAGTAAGCCTTACTAATAATGAGATACAACGTCAAGACAAGGTGATTACCGTTTTATGGCAAAATACATCCACCAGGAGAATCAAGGACGCTAAGTCCAAACTAGGTCCAAATTTCTACAAAAAATCTTGGACCCACAGACATAATTAGCCTTCTTTGAGTCAAGCACACATTCCTCCATCATCCAATCAGTTTTCCCTGCATAACTTCAAACAAGTTGACGTTTTGACCAATAGAATCCTTATAGGGATTCTTTCAATCAATTGATGCCTCTATTTAGTCATTATGTTTGTTCCCTTGAGGTAAACAGTCGTAACTCCAATTATAGAAATAGGATAGAGAGATTAACAAAACTGGAGTTACATGTTTACCTCTATAGTACAGATATGTGTTCTGGGGTAAAAGCAATAATTTGAAATTCTCGAAATGCTCAGAGGATTAAACTGTCAACAAATTAATAGACCGAGAGTTACTATTGAGCAATTTAATCTTTAACCTTCGAAATGTCACGTTATTTGCTTGTAGTGTAGTATTGCTTTACCCCACAACCCACATAATGAGCTAAGGACCCGTCTTTTTGTTAGAATAATCCTAGAAAAAAAGCTATTGGTCAAAACTGGTTAGAGTTACTGCAGGGAAGAATGCAGGTTCATAGTAGGATTATGTGTGTCAACTCTTCAGAGGGTTAAATAATATATCCCCATGTTTAAATCATACTAGCGGTAGAAGTTCCAACAGTATGATATTTAATATATGAAAATAAGGTTTTTTTTTTTTTTTTTTTTTTTGGCTCTTGTAGGTAATTCAATTTTGTTAACTATAGCTGGTAAAACTTAATTCGGTTTTTTAATCGCATACATAAATGACCAACAATTAGGGAACAATAGAGATTGTAATCACGTTAAAATATCGAGTTTTTGAAAACCACATTTTGTGAATTCAACTGTTACTTCTAGAAGTGAGCTAAACATTATTTAAATTCACTTTCTTAGAAATGATTACATAATAATATTGAGGGTACACTTGAGACCTCGGCAGATTTAACGTGTACCTGTCACCTTGTGCTCGACGGTCTTTGGTTGGACCTAGTTTTGAATTTGAAACCCTTCTACTGTTAATCTGTTACTCTCTCAACTGAGCTACTTTGCCCTTATCCATATATGGCACAGTATTAATACAGAATTTATTTATGAAAAAAACGTAATGCATTTTTTTCAAGGAGCGTTGAAGAGTACAAACCGTGAAGTTAAAGAAACATAATTAGAGATTCTAATTATTCGTTTACTGCATCATTGCTCCTTGAAGACATCAATACGTGACGTCATTTGCGTTTTTCCTCTTGTAGTTTTTCCAAACCCTACTTTTTTAAGAAAATAAGAAAATGGATTTCTGAAGCTCACCATTTATCTGAAATTTGTTTAATTATTTTTGCAGTTCTTCGTCGAGTTATTAAAAACGTAAAAATGACTGAACTGATTATTAACGTGGGTGGAGTATAGTTACACTAATGAAGGCTTGTAAAAACTGTCTCGAACAACCCATTAAAAAAGCAAAATACCCTTTTCTTGGTTAGAAGGAATTATTTCTTAAAAATTTTTTAGAGAAATTTGCAAACGTAATGGGTGTGTATATTCTATTTAGTGAAATAATGGATCGGGAATGGAAGTTTAATGTAGTCGTTGTGATATATACCACTAACAAATGTGCTAAATTCAAGACGATTCTAATTACTTTGTGGGCTTTAACCCCCTAAGTGGTTTAGACGAGATATCTCGTCCATAAAAACTTTTCTAACTTTGTTAAGAACAAGATATCTCGTCATCAAGATACTGCCGATATTTTTATGATGACCAGATCACGATTTGGTCATTTTCCTCATGACGATATACCTCACCCACTAAGATCTGGGACATTATTTACGCGACAAACTTTCTTAACTCGAGATATCTCGTCTATCAACGCCTAGTCATGTTTTAGAGAGAACACAACAAGGCATGTTAAGGCCTTCCACTATTAATCCTGTTGAAAGTTACTTTGTATGGCCTTTCTGAATTATAAGTTTAACGTTATGTTATCCCGCAGTATAGTGTTATCTAAAATTTTGTTCAAAATGTTGCTCAAACCTCCCACATCTGAACACTGGATCCAAGTATCAGGTCAGATAACTCGCTGTTCAATAAAACTATTACGCGTATCCCAAGAACTCAAACTTTAACTCACTTGATTGCAAATACTTGTTTACCTTCGTACATCACGCATATTTAATCTCCCTAGAAGGATTTTCAGTGTGAACAAACAGACCTGACAGTCTGTGATGGCTTTACATATCCTGTCTAAATGCTCTTGCATAATACATATCAGGGTTTCCTTAAAATGTACTTTTTCGCCATTTTGGCAACGTTTGGTTCTTAAGCATAATTGGCGTTGATCAATCAGTTATAATATATCATCTTGGAATACATTCTTTGGAATTTTCGTTTCGAAGTGCTTTCATTTTTGAAAAACCAGCCATCTAACGACACGTTGAGAATGCATTCAGGAATCATGTATCGACTCAGAATAACTACCTCCACGTATATTTAACTTGACTAAAAATGCCGCTCATAAGTTCACGCCTGTGAGTTTTACCTGTGCAGTTTATAAGAGTAATATATAAGTTTTGCAGGTTCTCTATGCCATGGGTATATTTCTCTCAATTGTGTAGGTCAAGTTTTTTTCGTGTGTGAATGCAAATTTATTTTAACCCTCCAAGTGGTTTGGAAGAGATATCGCGCCCGTAAAATTTTGACCAATTATACGAATGACTAAAATTATCGTCATAAATATACTGCCGGCATTTTTTTTTATGCAGAAATGATCACGATCTGGTCAGTTTTCTTCAAATGACGAGATAATTAAACGATACAGTTATCAGAAAGAATAAGTTTTGGGGTGCAGCTAGAGACATAAGTCAAATATAGCATTGCGCTGTAAAATCTAACTCAAGCAATCTCATAAATACAATTTAAATCTCATCTTACGCAGTGGCACAGCTGCTGACATTGACTGTCTTATATTACACAATGCTCGGTGACAATTTTCAATGTTACACATTGCTTGGTGACATTTTTCAATGTTACACATTGCTTGGTGACATGTTTCAATGTTACACAATGAAAAGAATATACGTAACAATGCATTGGGCTGATGCAAAAATTTTTACCATTCTTTTTGACAAAAATTGAAAAAAAATGTTTACATACTAAAATTTACATTTTACCAATATACACAGTCCAATCACATTAATGTGACCACCACCACCTACTTTCAACGTCAACGTGAAATAAACAATCACAAAAGGAAGGTGGCAGCACATTGCAGTGGAGTGTATATAAAGGATGTCCTAGGGCATGGGAAAGCATTGCAGAAACGTAGCGATTTATCCGACGTCCAAAAGGACATTATTATTGGCTTTCGGGCCAAGGGTGGAAGCATTTCGGAAACGGCTAATTTTGTGAACTGTTCGCGTGCCGCCGTAGTAAAAATATACCGTGCATGGCAAAATGGCACTATCCAAAATCAGCGACGTGGCACATGTGGCGCACTACGGGCTATAGATGACAGAGGCGAACGAAGACTACGGAGATGCGTTCGGGCGAATTAGACGTGCAACTGTTGAGCAACTGACCTCCCAGATGAACCAAGGGGCTACGAAGAGTGTATCCTCAATAAAGGTTCAGCGAACGTTGCTGCGCATGGGCCTCCTCAGCAAACGTTCTTTTGACAAAACTCAGCTGACTGCTGTTCATCGGCGACGAAGGCTGGAATTTGCACGCCAGTACCGCAACTGGACGTCCACAGAGTGGCGACAGGTGGCCTTTTCCGATGAATCACGTTTTATGCTCCATCGGACAGATAGACGTTGGCGTATACGGCGTGAAACGTCTGAAAGCAAACACCATACAACAATTGCCGGAAGGATCCAGGCTGGAGGAGGGAGCATTATGGTTTGGGGAATGTTTTCCTGGCATTCACTGGGTGCACTCATCATCAGAAACATAATTGACTCTCTTCCTGCACGTCTCGCAGCGGTCCGCTCTGCCAAAGGTGGTTATTATGGCTTCTGACAGGTGGTCACATTAATGTGACTGGACTGTGTAGTATGTGACTTTCTGTTCAATGATTTTTCTCCATCACTCAGATAGCTGCATCATCGTACGCTCATAGAGGTTCTGAGTTTTCTTGATAAAGAAAGAATCCAAGTGACGAAAATATCTGAACCACTTATGACACCTGGAATCGTCCACATCATTACATCTTTTGCGTCTGCAAAGCATCCGTGCCATTTCGGAAATAAAAAATATAACGTGTCGTAAGTGCTTATTTTTACAATTGTAATTTTAGTACAATTGTCTCCCCAAGTACTCGCTGGAATTCCATTTTTCAAACAACATCCAAACTTTACACGTGTGAATGAGATAGCACTTTGGTTTTGCTCCCAAAACGGGACGAACTTTTACATCGGTAAAATATTATTTAAAATTTAAGCATCAACAATTTTTACTATGTCTTAAAATATGCTACATATTATTTTAGGCAAATGAAATAATTAATGATGATTTAACTAGGAAAGAAAGACTCGAGCACTTCAGATATTACCGCAATCCAATTTGTTTAAAAAAAACTGCTTTATGAAGCGTTGTTCTCAGAAAACAGATTGTATTAATACAATATTGACCCAAACACACTTTTACCTGTATTAATTTAACCTACTTTGTTGTAAAAGTTGGCAGCAGAATTACATACAAAATATCTTTTTAACTCAAGTTATTAATGTGTGTTGATGTCTCTCCCTTCCATATTCAATTCATATTATTCTGTAATTGTATTCAATGAAAGCTTAGAACTTGTAATTCCGTCAAAAGACAATGAACGAGCAATTAAGTTTCTAACATTCAACCTGAATTCAATGGCGATAAATGAGCCATATAAACTACACTTAATTTTTATTCACCAATTATATTTTACATTCTTATAAAACGTACATAAAAAATTGACATAGAGAGACAAACGGTCCCAATCTAAATCTCGTTTTAAGTATGCATGTCAAGTTTATCTATATGCTTAATTCCATTCTCGATTCGGACAATTATACCCTACATTTTAGAACTTAATAGCGTTTAACGACAATACATGAGCAACAATGAAGTAAGTAACCTGGACTCCGTGACAATAAATGAGCCATACAAGCTGCAATTCATTTTTATTTCTAAAATTCCATTTACGTACTCTTCGGTTTAGCACACCTACTTCGACTACCACCCCCTTGATTCAAAACATTGAGCACATTTACAGCACAGCGTCGAGTTCTATGGTAAAATAATCTCTCTTTCTAGTGGAGCAGATGGTGCATTCTCTGTGGGATCGTGCAAATAGTCAGGCAATATGCATCCAGTTAACACTTTAATCCTTTCGATTCTAGTGATTAATAGCATGCCAGTAAGCTGATTCATAAAGGATCAGGTGCTCCGATTTCATTTCAACAAGTTTCCATAATGCTAATCTTTCCAAGCTCTCCAATGTCGCCCCACGATCGCATTGGCTTTCGATAATTCTCATAATTAATATATGGATTACAGACTGGGGAGAAAGTATCTCGTATCAGACTGCATTTTTCAATCGATGAATCAACAGCACAGAGGAATACCTCTTCATTCATTTCACACGGACACACTTGGATGGGTTGACTATTGGGGGTTTGGCGGTTCTCTTTTGTGCTTGACAAAGTAGCTTATGCCAGGATAACAGTACGTTAAAACCAAAATTATCTGATTAAAAGCGATTTTTATCCAGCATTACTTTGGAACAATAGTGTAAATATTACCTAGGTATTTAAAATCTATATCGGAGTGGCTTGATAATCTGACTATCTATAGAATTTTGGGGATCTTTTTAGTATCATAAAGAAATTTATGTCGAGGGCCCAGACAGTTCATTAAAACTAATATTATCTTATTGAATATTTTGTTATTTACTATTACTTTAGAAGAATCAATTTATAAATAATGCCTAGGTGTTTACAAGATATACTGGTGTGGTTATATGGACTGAATATATCTTGAATTTAGTGGATTATTTTTTGTAACACACAATTCATGGCCAGCAGACAGTACGTTAAAAGCCAACATTTTCTGATTCAATGTGATTTTTTAGTTATTTTCTGTTACTCTTTGAAAGGATGAATGCAAATATTTTCGAGGTGTTACGAATTTATTTTGGAAGTGGGTTGTTGGGCTACTTGTGTAAATTGGGGTTCTCTTTTTTTTACAAACTAACTAATACCTCGAAGACAATAAGTTTAAAGCCAAAATTTTCTGCTTGGATGCGATTTTTATTTGCTGCTTCTTTGGAAGAAAAGTGTGAATATACCTAGGTATGTAAAAGCTATATTGGTTGGTTTGGTGACATTATATGTTTATATTTACTTCGAGCTGTCTTTGTTACTTTACAAAGTAGTTTTAGTGAAGGAGACAGTACGTTAAAATCCAAAATTATCTGATCGAATGCGATTTTTATTTGCCGCTCTTTTGAAAGAATGGTGTAAATGTTACCTAGGAATATAAAAGCTATAATAGGGTGGTTTGTTGATATGACTATCTATATTTTGGGATGTCTCTCTATTATTTTACAAAGTACTTTTTTTCCAAGGAGACAGTACGTCCAAATCCAAACTTATCTGTTTTAATACAATTCTTAGTTGCGTCTACTTTGGAAAAATGAATGAAAATATTGTTTAAATGTTTTAAAAGCATATTGGGTGGTTCGGAGTAACAACTATTTATAAAATTTCGGGACTCTATTTCCACCTTATAAAGCAATTTTATATCGAGGAGACAGTAAGTAAAAAATAAAATTATCTCATCGGTTTCGTTTTGCTACTTTAGAAAAATAAAAGTAAAATATTGAATAGGTGCTTAAGAGTCGAAGATAAGCAGACGGAAGGGTGTGACTTCAAAACTATATCCAACCAAAGATCCTCGTGTATGTGGAAGCTGATGTACGTTAAATCCGCCGTGGACTCGAATGTCCATATGGTGGAGTGGTGTGGAATAGTGGGGAAACCCACAAAGAAGGGTTTACAAATACAGAATAGAGCGAAATATATATTCAAGGAGGAATCAACTACAACTCGAAGGTTTTTTTATCAGTGTGCAAGCCCACTGCATCACTGTGACCCAAGCATTATGTAGGAAAGTTAATGAAACTTTGTTGCTAGGTTTATATGCAGGCTTTTCTTTGGTTTGCCGTTCTGAAGTCAAATGATTTTTGAAACCCGAGGGCTAATGACACCGATTTATATCTAGGGAAACGTTAGTTGGAATTCCAAATATCTCACTTACAGAAAAACTACTACAAATACATCATAAGTGATCGCTTTTTGCTGCAGAAGGCATGCATTCTTTTCCTTACACGGCCAATGGTAAGTAGGAATGATAAATGGATGTTCTTAAGAAAAAAGAACGATTCTTTATATATTGAGAAGAAACTTAAAATCAATGCTTCCATACACGGGAGAAGAAGCTATAATTAGGACTTCTATGTTTAAAAATGAAGCTGAATAGAAATTACCCCTGAACATCGCTGGAAAGTAGAAAAACCATCGTTTTTAAAGGCCGCCATTAAACGCTTTATGTTTTGTTGCTGAAGTTCTTCAATTAAGGATCATTATATGCACGTTTCCCATTACTATTAATGTCTGTTCTTAGAAAATTTGCGAAATAATTGAGTTCTCTGCACGGCTCGGATAGGAATAGATTCTCCTTTGAAGGAAATTTGTTAGCGAATGTTAAAGAATTGCAATCAACCTATGTGAAAAAAGTAAACCTTCCTCTATCAGTAGTCACAGTAACGTTTGTTATATCGTTTGTTTTACTTCATCTATTCTTTCGTGTTTGAAGTCTGCATAGTTTTAAACTCTTTCACTGTTTCGGATAGTTCTCTGCATTCCTTTCATTTGTTCTGAAAAGATAGTTAATTATCATTACACTGGAGCAACACAACGCGCTATTGGCGACTGTCAGGGATCAATCCGTAAGAGAAGATCCGAGGACAACACCACGTTATTTTGAACCATGGTCAGATGACGAGGTGAACACACCTGACATGGCACCCATCTCTCCGAACTTCCATACCACGCCATCGTGAGGATATTTCAGGCCATTGAAAATTTAACGTATACCAGCCCCCGTGTGTTCGACAGTTTTTGATTGGACCTAGTTTCGAACTCACAACCTACATGTTCAGAAATCGGAAACTAAGAATACCCAATTCATGATTTATATTAATTACAACATGTGAGAAACTTTGATGGTAATGAATGTGGTGCTAATAATAATAATATATATATATATATATATATATATATATATGTTACGCTTGAATGACTGAACCATGTATTTTGCACAACGTGTATTTTGAATATCCTCCCCTATTTTCCAGTTGCGTTGTTGTTCTAAAATTTGGAATGATAAAATATTCAACACAAAGTCACTCACTTTACAAAACATTCTTATTAAATTTTTTATATTATTTTTACAACATATTTATGAGCATTATTATTCATTCAATTACTTACATCATGGATTGGACAGAGTTTGGTTTAACAATAACACAATATACACTTAACCTTCCTACTGATTGTATAGACGAGGAATGAAATGCATTTTGCAAAACTGAATAAATCTTGATGGACGAGATATCTCGGCATTAGAAAAACTGACCGGATCGTGATATCGTTATAATATAAAACGAAATATTGTAGTCATGCGGTATTCAATTGGAATTTTTGATTACGATATACATTACCCTACAATAATGAACCGGACGCCAGAGGAGTTGCATAAAATCCGATTACTTTTTTGGGGGTGTTTTTTGCGGTATGTCCTGAAACCTTTGCATGTTGTTCCTGGTAAATTGAACGCCGACGCTTGCATGAACATTTTGGACAATCAGGTTCTTCCTACACTCTGGCAATTTGATGGAATGGACGAATGTTACTTCCAGGACGACAACGTACCATGTACTGTTGCAGCTCTGTCAAGCAGTGGTATCAACATATGAATGTAAGACTTCTTCCCTTGTCGGATCAGACTCCCAACCTGAACACCATAGAACATTTGTGGAACGAGTTAGAGGGACGCTTACGGACTAGTTAACCACGTCCGAAATCTACAGATGAGCTGGCGATATTCTTGCAATGTTGCTAATTGCATCACGTGGGGTACCATCCCCCTATTGAAGCATGTATTCTTTCCCTTATACCATAATCACATCTTGCTATTCGGTCTATTATTGTGCGGTAGAGAATCTCCTCATTCGCAAAATTGGCTACGTTTTGATGGACAAGATATATCTTCGAAACCATTGGTGGGTTAATTCGTGTTCCAGTAGTATTCAACACTCATATTCAATTGTTATAAGCAGAATATGGTTCACTGTTATACTGAAGAGAAAACCACACGTATTAAATAATGTGTCTCACAACTGACTCAATCTTCTATTTGATTGTGAGAAACAATTGAAATTTCAGCAATGGCGCAATGTTCTGCAAAGGAGCTGAGAGTCATAAAAGTTATATATTCCGTTGGACGGAAGAGCCACGTCGAAGACAAGCAAGACATTTGCCTCACAACACCCATAATTGCGATCCTGTTTTGTATTACATGCACAGTCTGTAACTATCTCTAAGGGTAACTAGTGCAACAAGCATATCATACACTGAGCCGCAAATGCGATGTAGGAAAAGTGAATAAGATGCCTCGTACGGACCGAACGTATCGCACAGATCAGACTTATATTGTTTTAAATGAGAGTCGCACAGCTATCCACATCGTACGTAAGTCAGTAATTTCAACTCTGGAGAGAGAGTAAAATCCTTTCCATCCGTATAAAATTCGGATGACTCATTCGAAATTTCACAGCAGTGTGGGCTCCAGATGTTGATGTTATACATTAAGTTGGGTGTTTTATTCCCCTAATACGAATTCCTGTCTGCGGTTCGAGATACAGTGAACAAAATTCAACATATTTTAAATCAACGTAAAATTCGACATTAAAATTTTTATTTTAACTTTCGTTACTAATCTTTTTGTACACAGATAGTCATGTTATACTAAATGATAACGTAAGTATTACCTTCAAGAGAATGTCAATGTGTCGGCATTTTCCCGTCAGTTTCAAAATTCAGTGTGCGCAGCGCATTAAATTAATCTGATCCTTCCGATGCTGAATATTGTGCGCTTACCTTAATACTACAATTGAATGAGAAAATCATTTTGTGACATAAAATTATCGTATCTATGTGTGTATAAGGATATAAAGTATCAGAGTACCTGCCTCATCCTATTATTCAGGAAGTAATCGAGTGACAGGATGACGAGACAGGTCATCCAAAGAGGACAGAAACGCTGATGAACACTGTAGAAGGTGGCATACATCCAAGCACAATCAGCAAGTGATGTGACGATGATCCTCTGTAAATAAATCTTCCATATGCATTGTAATTAAACATATTTAATAGCACAACATCTCCTCTCATACGTCATTTAATCATCAATAAAGTATGTGCTGTTCAGTTCGATGATCTTTCTATATCTCTTTGGTAGTTGCATAATCCTGTGCTCCTAGAAGTTCTGAGGTTTCCGACAGATCCTTTAGGGGACGAACCTTTCGGAGTCAATTACGACACGTGGAATATCCAACCCTCACTCTACACAACGCATATCCTTTTTTTGCGTCTGCGAAGCATTCTTGCCTTTTCGGAAATAAAAAGTATAATATATCGAAAATGCTCCTTATTTTCTGCCATATTTCTTTGCTCAGATGGCAAAATGTTAAAAGCCACTTTTCCTAAAAAATTGAGTAAGTCCCATCCTGGAGTCTGGTTTGTTAATGTTTGAAGGTGGCAAAATGTCGTAAGTGTTTCTCTTTCAGTTTATGAGAAAACAAAGGTGGAAAATTGTACTAAGTCAAAAACCACGGCTTCACATGTTGAATCTTAAGATTGCTGTCACGAAAAATTAAAAAAGTGACTTGTAACATTTTGCCATCTGAGTACAGATTTAATTCTTAAAAATTTTTAAAAACACAACCAAACAACACGAATTTTTAGAATTCGCTGAAATTCCTTCTTTTAAACAACATCCAAACTTTACACGTGTGAAGAAGATAACACTTCGTATTTTCGATGCAATGCCATCTAGGGCCAAAAATAAGACGAACTTTCGTATCATTGCAATACATGGGGATTCGGTTGGGATATACCGAACTCTAATATGTACCCAGATATCCACATCTATACGAAGTGAACAATTTAAACATATAGCAAAAAACTAAAACTGAAATATCGGAGCAACAACAATTAGGCTATCATATCCTCCTTATTTAGATAAATGACTATTTATACCAAATTACCAGATTTCAATGATTACACAGAAAAGATAGAATTTTAACTCATGTCCTATAATTACGTTTAAAATGAAGTCACGTGATGAGATTCTCTACAAAGTACTCGAATAAAAAATATTTCCCAAAGTCGTTATTAAATAGATTGAAAAACAATCAATTGCGCGAGTTTTGAAAAACAAGTGCTCTTTTCAGTATTTCTCGAAAGCTGAATTATTTACCTTTAATCCAACACGACTACATTACGAGCGCAGGGATTTTTTGTAGAGCTGAAAGCTTTATAATTAAAATATACATGTATTTCCCACGAGCCTTCTCGCACAGGACTTCAGAGATTTCAATTAACAAAAATTTCTTTTAATCCTCTTAGAAATGCAAAATTTTTAAAAAATGCATAAACAAAGGAGACGGAATGGAATAAAATTTTACACGGCAAGTTTATAAGATCACTGCCTTGCTTTCATATAACAACTCAGTTGCTTGTATTTCCACAATAAATAGTACATTCAACTTAAGACGACATACTTAACAGGGCTTTCTTCTTTAAAAGTTAAAAAATGCAATTAGCAAGAGCACAAACTTAGATAATTAACCCCCATTTTTCCAGTTCATTTTCCCACTTAATTAGAGAGACTTTCGAAAATTTTCTAGGGTTCTTTCGAGTATATTTTATTTGCAATGCGCGGTGATATTTCAAGTGGAAATTCTTACAATTGTCGTTTTAATTTGCTTCTCTTGTTTTAAGAACTCTAGAGAATGAAAGTTAGGTAGAGCCGCTTGAAATTTACAATTTGGGTATTCAAATCTGTACATTTGTAAAAGTTAAGACATTTAATTAGGTATACAGATTCATAAAGCTCTACATATGCAATAAAGAAATCTATTTTGTTAGTTTATATATTAATGTGGGGTGAAGAACGCTAGATAATGTGAAAGTTAGAGATTGAAACTTATTATCTAGGTATTCAAATATTTATCCTAGTTGAAGTTAAGATGCTTCATTGGAAATACAGAATCATAAAATTATACATATGTATGTAGTAGAGAAATCTAACTTTTTGACTTATATATTAATGGCTTGTAAAAACTCCAGACAATGAAAACTTGGTAGAACTTGAAATTTACTAATTAGGTATTCAAGTATTTATGTTTGCTGTAGGTAAAACGCTTCATTAAGCACATAGAATCAAAACTTCGGGTACAAAGAAATTAATCCAATTTGTTAATTTATCTATCGTCGGTCTAGAACAGAAACTGATTAACATATATTTTTTCAGCGACAATAAATGCTTATTTTCAAGATGACAAAACATAGTGATATTGCAATCTGGTTAATAGATCAAAATGCATAAAATTGTAATTTTTTATCGAAACATTACTATTTTTTAAACAGCTGTACAGTAAAGGAAACATGTTAGCGTTTCGTACAGCCGACGGTATTAATGTGTTGTAAAAAGCACTAGGGAAAAGATATTAGATCCAGTATACAATTTAATAGCTAGGCATTCAAGAATGTATACTTGTTGACTCTCATTCTTACTATTAAATGTATGTAAAGAATGTTTCAAAAATTAAAAATATGCATTTAAATATTACAATTATTTATTTGAAAAGGTTTCTTGAATGAACACTTATTTCGATACCAATAAAGTATTAACTAAACCCAACTTTCTATGATACTCTGCGTTTAAGTATGTCATTTGAATGAAATTACTTCAATAATTTTAAAAGTATTGCTACACGTTAAAATATTCAAGTAACAATAAATACATAAATTTTAAATTGCGTGTTGATCAGATAATAAGTATGCCGCTTGAATATGATCACATCTGGTATTTTAAAAATGAATAAATAATATGGAAAAGTATAAAGCGAACACATAACATTATTTATTTCTTAACTGTTCATCAGATTAATCCAGTAGTATCAGAGAGTTGGCAGATCAAAAGTACTGAACATGCAACAAATGCAAAGAAAGAGTATAATTGCACGATAAACCCCCCTCACACACAAGCACACATCATATTAACCCACAACCAAAATTACACTTAACAAAACCGACGAATAAAAGAAAAAATCACAATTAAAGCATAACCACAGAGAAAAAAGTCGAAACCTCAGTTCTCAGATGTACACATCTAAAAATAGCTATAAAAATACTAAAATACATTCAACCATCAAACAGAATATAACTAATAGGGGTAAACGTATGTGATTGGTCTATCGAATAAAAAAATATAGGATAAAGATTCCTTGAAAATAGTTTAGCTGCAAGTATGCAATAGGGTATATGCATATCTGTCTTATTGAGTAGGTACTGGAATTATTTATTTGATTTGATAATAAATTATAAAATAATCACGAAGTCGGTTCTAGGGAGAAATATTATATTTGGCTTACACAAAAAAAAAAGAATAAAACAGTTGATTTCCCCCAAAATTCAGATTTAATAAAATATCTATATAAATAAGAATGGAGTGTTTGTTTGTACATTCAATATTTTCGACCCATTTCAAGTTTTCTATCCGTTTTGGACCCTTCTGATGCCGAATCCGCCTTTTTTTCGTTTGGTGTCTGTCTGTATGTTGTGCCCTATACACGTCCACGCGGTTTAAGATATTTTCATGAAAATTTGCATACAGTGAGTACTTATCTTCATTTAGTGAGTGGCATTGGTTGCGAAAGTCTGTCTGTCCGTCTTTCTGTTCTATGCTCGATTTTGTGTTTGTGTGTTTGTGTAGACATCACATAAATTGTATTCCAGATATTTGATTGCATTGTATTTTATTTTATACACTATTTATGAGTTTAGTGAATGCAATATTAAACATTTCTTTATTGTTATATTTAGTTGAGTTTCATGCTAAAACACCTGAGTAAGTATACTTAAATCAACCATAATTTGGTAGTTTTGGAAAAATTGGAATGTCTATTGAATATTACGATTACTTCGATTGCTTTACCAGTACTGCTGAAAAAGTAATTATTCTTCAAAAAAATATTTTTTTTATGGAATTTCATCTCTGATACTTCATTTATTTCGAGTCTTATTTTTATTCTCTGCGCAATGAAAACTATTTCCGAATATTTGGGACAGACGATATTTTTCAATGAAACGAGAATGAACAAGATCGCGCTAGCAGTGATATTTTTTCTGGTTCTTTCGCTCTGAATTAATTTCACATTTCCAAATTTTGTATACTTTTAGTTGTAAGTTGTGGCAACTGTGCGAGATCAAGAGATAAAATTGAATCACAAATTAATATCTTTAGAACAAATTATTGCGACATCTTTTATTTTGTTTTACTTCGCTGTTTCCTGTTTTAAATAATTATTATATTAATAAATGTGTTTTCCTTCTAATCACACGCAACAGCACCACAAAGTATTAGACTTAAAAATGTTAGGTAAGTCAGTATAAATTTTCAGTAAATTTTAAGTGTAGTTATGCCATTATTGAAAGAATAATGCCGTTATTTAAATAATAATGCCGTTATTTAAAGAATAATGCCGTTTTTTAAAGAATAATGCCGTTATTTAAAGAATAATGCCGTTATTTAAAGAATAATGCCGTTATTTAAAGAATAATGCCGTTATTGAAAGAATAATAATGTTTATTAATCCAAACTGGAACTTTTTCCAACATTAAAAAATTCGTTGTAATAATGACAGAAGATTGCAAAATTTCACAATGTCGCATACCGGAGGCAAGAGTGCTACAAGTAAAAAAATATTGTTTTGTTGACTATGAGTGCGAGAGCACTCGCCGTAAATCGTAATTTTAATTAATTGAGTTGAACATGAAAAGAACTTAAGAAAGGGAATTCCAAATCTTCCTATAAATCGTCTTTTATAGTAGTAACCTTAGTATCACCTTTCGTCATTTTGCAGCTTTGTCATACAGCAATTGTGCGATGTATGTGAAATGTATTACATGAATGGATATGCATGTGTAGGATTTGTGTCCAAAGTAAGTTGTAGAAAATATAAAGATGGCGAAAGGTGTTAAAATAAATTTTTATTCTACAAAAAACGTAAGTCATTATATATTTTGATTATCTTTTCAATCTAGAGTAAACCAATTCAAACCGAGTAAGGTCGGGTATTTTGCTAGTATATATATATATATATATATATGCCTCAGAAATCTGTTTTGAATATTGTAACAGATATTTATGAGATGGATTTCAAGAAAGGGAATAAATAAGAGAAATTTAAATTTCGACTAAATCCGGCATTAAGTTTCACGAAACTGCTGAAATAATGTTTCATTATTTCTCTATTGTATTATCCAAAAGGGAATAAGACAATCTTTTGTCACTGCCTGGGTTTCGATTTTCATGGCTCTCCCGTATCCACCAAGAAAACAAGAAACACTCTGCAAACAGTGTCCCATGTTTTCACTCAAAATAGTTCAGAGACTTCAATTTTATTTCGAATTCCCGACCGGTCCTAGGAGCGTTTCCCTTTCAAATTTATTGAAACCGGAATATTTACCTGCGTTTCCAGCTTACTGGAATACGAATAGTTTATTTTTGATTGAATGTTGCCCGGACCTTTGGGCTTTTCGATGTCTATACCTCTGACGGGAGATATGAAACTCTGTGGAGCAGCGAACCACTCCGCCGTGAGAAATATTAGGAAACAAATGTAATAAACTTGACGTTTCCATTCTATGACATTCGTACAGTCGAGTTCAATTTGATCAAGGAAAAAATCTGACTGATGTATATTTGAAATTTATATATTTTTAAGCGCTTATCTTATACCTATATTATTTTTGCAATGGTGTGCTTTCTAGTCAAAAATCTGAAGTAAGTTTTAACACTCCTGATAGCTGTCTTGAATTGATGTCTTGTCTTTCGCGAAACTGACCAAATCTTGATGGACGAGATATATAGTCATTAGAAAGAAACTGAACTCATCATTATCTTGTCATCATAAAAAATAATCGGAAATATATTTATGACGAGCTAACTCGTCATCAACTAAATTGGAGATGTATGAGTGGACGAGATATATTGTCATTGTAAAAAACAGACTAAACCTTTATCTTACTGTCGTAAAAAATAGTAATATGCATACTGTGACGAGATATCTACTCATTAGCAAAATTGGTCAAATTTTCATGGAAGAGATATCTCGTCGAAACCACTTGAAGGGTTAAATAAGAAATAAGCTGATTAAGCCTCCAAGTGAATTGACGAGATACTAATCAATTTTGTTAATGACAAGACGTATCGTCATTAAGATATTGCCAAATTTTTCGTTGATGCCTAGATAACGATCAGGTCAGTTTTATTTTAATGACAATATATCTTTTTTTTATCAGGATCTAATAGTTTCAGTAATGACGATATACCTCTTCATGGTAAGCACCAGGTGGATTAATAAGTGTTAAAATAATTGGCAATAAATTAGACGCTTCCTATCTGCTGTTTTAGTATAATCAATTTCAATTCTGTAACGGAGAAAAATCCGATTTGAGTAATTCAATTTTCAAATTCTTATCTTAATTGTAATACTTTTTCAACATCTGAAACAAGTTTTAAATAATAAGTAATACACAAATTAATAAGTACTGAACGTAATCAATAATAAACTACACGTTACCAATCTAGGATTTTAGAGGAGTTTAACTTGAACATGATAAAAATTTGACAGTATAAGACAACTTTGAAATGTGCTTATCTAATCTACAAAAATTGTTTCAATATTTTTCAAATCGAAAATTGTAAATAATAATAATATTTAGTAAATAGTAAATTATAAACAATAAATAATATACTAATTAAGATGTTCTAAACATAATCAGTAAAAACTTGTTGTTTCTCACTTCTAATTTTCGTAGTCGATTTCAATTTCAATCATCTGGTAGTCTAAAGTAGTCATCTTGCTGACACAAATCTTAAATTCCTGAAATCGCAACTTTCACTCATGTTGGTAATCTCAAAAATATATCATGTCATAAGTACAATTAACCATGACACCTGATCATTAAGAAAAAACTGACGCGATCTTGATCTCGTTGGCATGATCTGGACAGTTCATCTTTTTTTCTGAAAATCGACAATAACTTGATGACGATATATCTCTCCATTAACAAAATTAGTCAGATAGTGATGGACGCGATATCTCGTCGAAATCACTTGGAGGGTTAATTATTTCTCAGATAAATTCTTGAAAAAGGTGCTTAGGTCATCATCACAAATAGCGCATAACCGCTTAGTAATTCTGCTCTACTACAGTTTTTTTCTTGTGAACAAATGAGACTTTTTTACCTGTCTTATTATTGCTAATTAGAAATCTGAAATATGGTGGAAATATATTCATCATAAGTTTAACATTACAAGTTAATACCCCATCGTTTAGTATAAATACTTCCATTTGAAATAGTAAAACCAAATCGCAAAATAGTGAATCAGGAAACTTAAACTTTTTCTCAGAATTGTCAAATAACAGGAAATTTTAAAACATTTCATGTACGGCTCGAATCTCTTCGAAGTTCTTTGATCGTAATACATTTTTAATCATTAGAGTAAATATACCTCGTGGACGTTTTAAAAACGTTTCATTCAGTCGCTTTCCCAATGAAGGAATATATATGCAAGTCTTCCTTACTTAATGAATCTCAGTATAATTACAACGATTAATCTTTTGAACGTTACAGGCGTGTTAATGGACTCTACAGTTTGTACAGTGAATTTACTTATAGTTAGCATCTAAACTGCATCCCGTCTATTACTACACTATGGAGTTCTTATTTGCTGCCCGCAGAGCAAGCTAGTTTGTGAGTCTTTGGGGATAATCGCTCACATTTAAATATCATTATCTTAAGTATCTATCTACTTAGATTCTATAGAAAATTTGCATAATCGGAAAACTAATTTTCACTTCCAGAAAGAGGATAGGGTTTCTGGAATGGAGTAGGGAGAGTTAAAATGCGTAACATTAATTTTAATCAACTGTGTGGTCGTTTTATGTTATGACAGCTTCTTTCCCTTACGAAAAATTTTACAGAATTGCAAACAAATTTCTATACCATTGCATCAAAAATTCGATATAATTGTAAAAAAACTTCTATACTATATACGCGAATTATAATCCTATTAGAATAACAATTTTATAAAATTCTATAAAATATTCTGTGGAACTGTATACGAAATTCTATAGAATTCTATAAAATATTCTACAGAATTCTGTAAAAAGAATAATCTAAAAATTTCTATAGAATTCCATAAAATATTTTACAGAATTCTGTAAAAATAATAGTCTAAAAATTTCTATAGAATTCTATAAAAATTTCTATTCCAATAAAATTGTATAAACATTTTTATAGAATTGCTTAAAAAATTTCTATAAAATGGTATAAAAGTTTCAATAGAATTTGTAAAAAGGTTTTTGTAGAATTCTACCAAAATTTCTATAGAATATTGTCTATAGAATCCTATAAAATTACTGCCTGTATTTCTAAGATCTGTAAATAAAAAATTGTCTATATAGAAAGTCAATAGAAATCTATACATGACGTCCGTAGATATATTTATAATTATATAGAAGCCTATCTATTTTGTTTCATTATTTTACATTTCTATAGAATCAGAGCTAGTTTTCTTTGCAGGATAAAAGCCAGTGACAGGTTAAAGTTTATTTTTGTATAATTTTATGCCATAACATTCATAAGGTCAATTGATATAAGACACGTTTAAGTTTCCAACGAAGGAAAGGTTTTCTTTTTGTATAAAATTATAATTCCTTTTGAACCCGTACCTTGAAACAATGGTGGCATAAGATAAAACTGCGATCTCCTGCAATGGATCCTATCACTTAATGAAAGACAATGTTCACTCTTTTATAGGGTGCTTAAATCACCCGAAATCTTTTTATGAAACCACAGTCGTCGTTTAAGTTAGATCGAATGAGTCATTAGCTGATAGGGAATTGGGTTAATTAACCAGATCAAGTACTTGAATCACATTACTTGCTGTGAAAGGATACTTCCGCCCAAAATAATTAAGTGTAAAGAAGGTAATGTGCATGAAAACAAAAATGTAAGATCCAATTTTCCGCACAAGTAACGGAAAATATCGTTGTACTTAAATACATTTACTTTTAAGAGGCACATACCTTAAGTAAATATTGGCTACTTTACACATGCAAACGAATAACGTGTTTGAGCACTGAAATACAAATATCGTGGGTCTATTTTTCTTTGGAATAAATTGTGTTTTAAGATAAGAAACGAAAAGCTTGAATAAAATATAAAATAAATATTTAAAATTCGAAGAATGTAATTTGACTGTCATGTAGAAGCTTAGAAGACCATTCAAAGAAAACTGTTCAAACCTGCTCGTTAAATAAGACAAATGTTTTCATAATTCAAAAATGTACATTTTGAACCATCTCCTCTATGAGAAATTTCATTTCTAATCATTGCTGCAAATTTATTTTGGGCTGGGTATGTTTACGCTACATGAATGAAAAAGAATTCACTATGTTTGGGAAATTAGCTTAGGATTTGATACATTTCTCAATATTTGATATCTCTAAACACAATAAAAGCATATTTCTGTTTTTCACTAGAAAGGTGAAGGAACACTAAAAAACTGAATTTTTTGCTGTAATACATGCAATGAATCTATAGTGCTTTAAAAATAATACTTGCGTACCTTCAATTTCGCAAGCCGGACTTTTCTCTTAGACTGCAAACAATGATGCTTTGGATCATCCTCTGTTACACGAAGTGTAATTGGACACGAACATGTGACTGAGACTGGATTCCGAATCGCTGTTGAATTCACATTTCTTAGGTTTGGCCAAGTAGTTGAATTTTCTTCGTACTGGAGCAGTACAACTGATACTAGAGACGATCTAGGATCAATCCCGTAGGGAAGAACCCAAGGACAACACCACGTAATTTTGAACCTCGTTCAGAAGACGAGGTCAACACCTGAGCAGACACACCACTCTCCACACCACGACAAGGTGAGGGCATTTAATGCCTCCACAGATTAATGTGCACCAATTTCCTCGTTCGCGGCGATCTTTGGTTGGATCGAGATTTGAGAGCTAGCAAATCTGGGGTTGCTATTCCGCGATTTGAGCAAGTGGGTCACCACGGTCCCTCTTTTCTAGAAATGTACTCTAAATGCAGTTGACAAGTTCTGGAGCGAAGAAATTCCTCGGATCCTTGAAATGGTTAAGGATACGTAAATAAATATTTCAGGAATATTGAGGTTGCTTAAGGTAAATGAAAACTCTAGGAATATTGAAGCTTGTGAAGGTAAATGAAATTTCTAGGAATATTGGATGGGTTATTAGAGAGGTAAATGAATATTCTTAAAGAATATTGCTGCTGCTATAGGCAAATAGATATTCTAGAAACATTGAAGTTGCTAGTTAAATAAGCCTTCTAGAAATATTTAGTCTTTTAGAGGTAAATTAATGTTATTCGAATATTGAGGCTGCTAGGTAAATGAATATTCCAGAAATATGTATTGCATATTAAATGGTATAGTCTGCTATGTAAGTAAATGTTCTAGGAATACTGAGGCTTCTAAGTAAATGAATATAATACAACTATTGAGGCTTCTAGGTAAATAAATGTTGTTCAAATATCGAGGCTACTAGGAACCAATCTTCTAGGAAAGTAGATATATATTACTAAGTAGGAAATATGCACATCTATTTGTTCAAAAAGTCGCAAGAAAGATTAGATTATATAAAACAAAAATCTCAAACCGGTTAGAAGTCCTGCACGAAAAACAGCAAGTTTCACGGTTGAATTATGCGTGCGAGACCCTCTCAAAGGGTTAGTATAATTAGTTAATTATTATCCGCAATTATTATAATAGTTGGACAGCGTCCAGAGTGAGCTCCTTTCGACGTTGCGTTATTTTCTAGACGGTGTCTTGCCTATCTAGTGTAATGTATTTAATTATAACCATTTCTTTTTGAAAATTGGTAGGGTTAGACATTTTCGGCGCAATCCTCAAAACGGGGTCGATTAATATATGTTTGGAATTTCGGAAAAGCATTGTAATTGTATGATACAATATATTTTCGTTAAAATGAATAACCGAGTTGTTCAATACTTTGAGGGGGTACATTCGTAAGTATTCTTTTGTAATTCGCAATCTTTCAACTACAACACTAGGATTCTTTCAACTAATATAATTTTTCCTAAGATTCTTGCAACCCAATATAATATTTCCTTTGATTATTTCAATTAATAGAATCTTTCATATTATTATTGCATCCAATAGAATCTTTCTCAATATTCTTGCAAAAAATAGAATATTTTCTAGGATTTGTTCAACCAATAGATTCTTTTCTAGAATTCTTGCTACCAATGTGATCTTTCCTAGGATTATTTCAACACATTGTGGTGCATTTATTGAGTCATTATGAGTGTTGTTAGAAAAGCCGTAGCACACACTACTCGGAAATCTTGAGAAGCTCAGAGACCCCTTATTATTGAAAACTGTAGTAATATATTGTGCTTTAAACTTATACAACCCTCATGTTTGAACCTCTTCAAACTTAATTAAATTCAAAAGTAATTTGACGTAAAAGAGTTACAAAGTATTAAAATCCAGACATTGTGTGGACACAAATTTATTTTCTCGGTAGTCTAAGCATCATGTTTTTGAGCCAAAAAAAAAAAATGTTTTTTAACGTGTTTTTACCTTGTCTAGGTAGAAAGTATTGTTTAGTTTAAAAGTGTCAACTCTTCCAAGAGAGAGAGAGATGATTGATTGATAATCTAAAGAAATGTTTTCCTGAAGGAAGAAATTTAAGTCTGAAGTATTAAAGTATCCCGTCAAAGCAATTCACGATAATGCCGGCCAGACTTATAAAGTCTATTATCCTGTTTTTGTAGCCAACCGACAAAAATATACAATTCTGTTATTTTTATTTCTCGCTGTTCTGCAAGAGCCCATCTTCTTTAAACAAGCATTACAAGACAGAAAGCTGTTTTAACTGTCACGCTTCTTTCTCCGACACAATTTCCATATTAGCGCTTTCAAATTTATGGTTCAAATAAAGAAACAATAGTTCTAAAAATAAAGTATTCCGGTTTCAAATTGATGGTCTGAATATTCTTGCTCCTCGCAGTGTTGAAACGTGTTCTTTTCAGCAGGTTAGTTGGGTATTGTGGCTTCAGTTGATTAGTTAGGTATTGTGGATTCAGTATGTTAACTGAGATTGAAGTTTTAGAAGATTATTAGAGTATTGTGGATTCGTTATGTTGGTTGTATATTGTGGATTAATAGGTTTGTTATGTATTTTGTGGATTCATTAGATTATATATCTTAATTCAAACACGAATTCAAAATAAATAAATATAATTCTTTTTTTACTCAGGTCATATTGATTCAACACGAGCTGTCCTTTTTTATAATAAATTTTGCCTATTTGTGGCAATTTAGTACCATTTCTACATTACACGCATTAATGAAGAACGCTCTGGGAAGTTTCAAAGTTAACTGAAGTTGTTGACAAGCTCTTACAGAGAATTATATACTAACACGAACAGAACGATTAATAATTGAATTCGTTCGTAAAACCGGTGAAACATCCTCACTAGAGGAGACGAGCTGATTTTGCTCAAGTGATCATATAAAGAAATTCATTAATATAAGAAGACGATGTTCACAACATTTCTAAGGAAAGCAGTAATATTTCAGTCGTATACAAACGTATGCGCCGTTTATTGTAAGACAAATAAAATTAATAAAATTCTATCTGTGAACAGATTTTTTTGCTCATAAAGAATATTGTTCATTTCAAATGCGAATTTACTTTAATACATTTTCATTACATATTATTACATGTATATTTTGTTGATATGAAATTCTAAGCTTAAGACGAGTATTTTCATATGGATTTTTTTAATTATTTGTTAGATTCGGAACCCCTATCTTTTCTTTTTTCTACAGATACAATATCTCCTTCTACACGAATTTTCTTACACGTATTCTTGAGGATTGTATATATCGTGTAAAAACAGTATGTGTAAATGAAAAAAAAAAATTTCAAATACCTTAAAATATAAATAGATATACAGTTAAACAAGCACAATACCATAGTGTTTGTTATCTTACATAAAACTAAGACTAACGAATTAAAGCAAACAATTACGGCCGTATTCACAAGTCCGAGTTAACTCGAGGATCAACGATAATCTGCGAGTTGTCGAAAATACCGTATTTACAAGTCCTTATCCATGGTTTAAACTGCAGGTTCGGTGTTACATTTTGATAATCCAAAATCGGCGAGTTAACTCGCGAGTAAAAGTTGCGCATGCGCAGTACTACCTTTTTGCGAAGGAAATTCAGCGAAACAAAATGGATGACACATTTCATTCTATGCTAAATTACAGTATTTTTACGACGACTGGATTGGACGTATCATTACGGAGCTCATGTCCTCATCATAATATTGCTTAAATGGATAGTTTAAAACATAATTTTATTGAAATTCAAAAGAAAAATGAAAATAAAGGTAGCTGCGTAATCTTAAACAAGCAGCTTGGCGAAAAGATAGATGGCGGCACCTCCGTCCACTAAGCCGAAGAGAGCGAACGATAGAATACGACCATGGCAGATACAAAATCGTCGTAGAATAAAAATTATTCTGTTGATTTTTTCGATTGAAAGAAAATTGACAATCCAAGTTACTTTTTACGCCACGAACACACACCCATACTGACGAGTACAAATATAATCGGTTTACATACATCTGTCAAGACATTGTGTTCAATTCTTTCTTGCAAAATTTAGGTTTCATAAAACTCCAATTTGAAATTAAATACTTTTGCATTTCTTTTCCCAAACTCATATTAAAATGCTGTATGAGTCCTATTTGGAATCAATTCTAATGCGAAGTACGTGCTTGATCAGTATGAATGCAGATTTAGGCTTCGTAACCAATATAAACAATATCACGTGATCGTGAGGAGACGGTAGTAGCCAATCACAGCGAGCGTCTCATTTTAATCCCTGGATAACTTAACACGCCTGTTTGAGAATACCGTTCTTGATAATCCTAGTGTTAACTCTTACTCGCGGATCAACTGATCCTCGAGTTAACTCGAGACTTGTGAATATGGCCGTTAAAGCCTTACAAAAGAGTCAATTGCATATTTGCGAGATAGGACCCAATTGGAAGGGCAACGGATTATCAACCGGAGGGTTTCGAGTTCAAAGCTAGGTCCAACCAAATAACGTTTTGTAAAAGGAGGCTGGTGCACTATAAATCTGTCGTAGTCTCGAATTTCCTCACGTTAGAGTGGTGTGGAGATTGAAGTTTTGGGTGCCAGCTCCGGTGTTTTCCTGGTCGTCTGACCATGATAAAAATTACAAGGCGTTGTCCTTGAAACTTTCTCTTCGGTATTGAACTCGGACGGATACTGCCAACATTTACTGGAGTAGAAGACATGGGTAAATTCTAAGCCCCCTGATTCGTTGGTTTCAAACTGTCGTCTAGTGACGTCATAAATAGTACGTGATGCCTTCACGAGGACTCGGTACGAAGTTTCTAGTGAAAGCCGGTTGCAAATGAAAGCAGCTGAGATACTAGCCATCTCTAACTTAATAAATGTTATTACTTTAAGAAATACTATATTTGGGAAATAGTAGGGCTTTTGGTATGACTAAGTTTTTTGTTTTGTTAAATAATTTGTATTGAAGGATGAATTTAGCACCTACTGATCAAATTTTAAATTACTCTAATGGTTTTATGATGAATGTGGTCTAATGACAGCTTAAAAAATACTTAGGACAATATTTTTTCAAATTTCGTAATGTTTATGAAATAAAAAAATCTTTATACTGCTCCATTTCAATTGAAAGTACTATTTTCGCAAAACATCGTGAATAAACAAATTTTTGCTTGTTCATGTTTTCATACAATATGGGAACCTTAATTATCCAATTTAATCCGTAATGCAAGAAAATTCCGTGCTATTTAGTAAATATCCGATTAATAATGAAAATGTTTTCAAGTTCCGAAAGTTCACAAATCCCATACAACTCAGTGCAAAGAAATTCATCGCTTACGCAAGCCAAATATGGGGATCTATAAATAGTAATAACATCAACACCCTTGAAATCCTCCAATCTACATATCCAGATAGATGGTTTCAGCGAAATACCGAAATATAAGACACGATCTTAAAATCAACTCTCTTAAAACCCACATAAAAAAAATATCTGCTGCATATTTCACGAATCCATGCAACACATCCCCAGTACTAACGAAAAACTCCCGTTTTCAACTTCTATTTTCTTCAACTACCCAAGTGTCCTGTAAAGTTCGAAAATGGACTGTATTTTTAAATTGTGCATGTAAAATCTACACTGGAATTAAAACACAAAACATTCATTAAGATCGCAATTGAAGTCCATGACACGAACCGTTGAACTGACACTAGGAAATCATCTAAAGCTATCGCTTTCTTTTTTCATTAGTATTCTATTTTCGGTCGAGGTAATTGCAACTTTCGACAGAATGTTACGCAATCGATAAACCGCATCCAAA
The DNA here is from genome assembly GCA_947359465.1 of Metellina segmentata. Taxonomy (NCBI): domain Eukaryota; kingdom Metazoa; phylum Arthropoda; class Arachnida; order Araneae; family Tetragnathidae; genus Metellina; species Metellina segmentata. The sequence continues at coordinate 38,720,609 of OX375872.1, forward strand.
ACAACATTAGCTCATCAAACCGCGATTTGGCAATCGCACTCTCCGACATACCATATTGAGCCCATGATACAGTGCAAATACAAACTTGCCCAAATAATATCACAAAATTGAAACTCTCGCTCATGGATAGCTAAAGATCAACATGGGAAAATATTCTAAAGTAAGAGAAAACACATTACAAAATCTTAGCAATTTTATTGAATACAATGATTTTAGTGATTTCGAACATAGGCCTGATAACGGTGATGATATACCAAATAAAAAAATGTCTATAGTAATAATTCTAATGTAACTCTCACGAGAAATAAATGCATTTGACGTAAACCAAAATATTTAAATGCCTATGAACTGTGAAATATAATTATAACTCTGAAGCTCAGGGGTAAACTATCGTAACTGACATTTGGAAAAATTTACAGTATAGAGATCAAGTCATTTCAAAAGGCCTTTTCTTTACGTTAAGGGAGATAGCTGCTTTAATGTCAAATAAATGGTTGCTCACTTACAATTGTTTAAATACCACTTACAATGACAACCCTACAATCGAAAAATTTTCATATACGATTACTCTGAGGTACATAATTGTATAAACATAACATGTTTTCGAATTAAAATAAAATTAATTGTAATCTCGAGAATGTGCATTGTCTATTGTATAAATTACTCAGAACATTTAATTGCGAATCATTAATAAAATCTTCACTGATGAATCATGATAAACGGACTGAGCACTAGACGCCATTGCAAATAAATATTGATACTTCTCACGCATGTGCAGTGGCGCACTATGTGTGAGTGACGTCATAGATCACGGGGTGATAAACCAACGAATCAGTGGGCTTACAATTGAAACCAACGAATCAGCGGGCTTAAAATTTCCCCATGTCTTCTACTCCAGTAAATTTTGGTAATGTGTAACCCACACTGTCGCCAATAGCCTGTTGTGTTGCTCAAGTGCGACATTAATTAACTAACTACCTTTTTACTTATTTATCTATTTCCCAATTACAACCTAAACTTAAAATAGGATCATATACATCAGTGATAGTTTTTATCTTCACAAGCTAAACACAACATAAATCATATGTTAAAGATTCAATCTTCATCAACTTAAATCATAAATTATGGTAATGCTCAAGAAACGATCTGGCTCTAACTACCAAATCATCAATTAGGATCTTTCGGAAATCACATAATAAATCAGGATTTTGTACTAGAATCAATTAGGCTTACACAAATAAAATCAAACTATCAATTAATTCAATGCCCTAAGTAACAGAGAACGTTCAGCAACACTTAAATTGAAATTCTGTCAGATGAAGCTTGAGTCTACGACTACATACCAGGGTCTAATTAGCCCTTGAAAGAGCAAAACAAAATCCTATCTACACTTCGTTAAATCATTATGGTCTCTTTATGGCCGCATAAAGCTCCTTAATGTGAATAATCAGGTACTGCAACAGATTCTTAAACCTAGAAGAACGTGTTCAAAGCTCAATATTACAATTAAGGGCGAGAGCAAATCAAATTCTATCTATAATATGATGAAATCTCCTTGTCTGATTTTTTTATATTTATGAGAGTATAAGGTTTCGTAGTATAAGGTAACGTAATGGTAATTTGTTTGGTAATTTTTAATTAATGTCGTACTAGAGCAACACAACTGGCTATTTATGACGGTCCTGTATCAATCCACTAAGAGAAAGATCCGAGGACAAAACCACGTAATTTTGAACCACGGTCAGATGACGATCAGCCTTTGTAACAATACCATACCAATAAGAACACTCACAACTCCAGACGGTAAAATTTCAGGTAAGAATCTAATCAAATTGAATCTAAGATACTCTGAAATATGACTATGATTTGTGTATGTATAATCATATAAGACTCCATAATGCAACAATACCATGCTTAGAAGATCGCTCTCAACTCCAAACGCCTATCTTGAAGTATCTCAAATAATAAATTATTATTCCACAAGCTATATAGAATAAATAAGAACACATATATGCCTCATGTTGCTGATGAGAACAAAAGATAGGTCGGTAGAAATTTAATCAACATCGCACTGGAGCAATACAACGGGATATTGGTGACGGTCCGGAATCAAACCCGAAGAGAAATATACGAGTACAACACCATGTAATTTTGAACCGCGGTCAGACCCGAGATGGCACCCCACTCCTCAAAGTTCCACATCACACCAACGTATGGACATTTTTGGCCACGACAAATGTACCGTCGTCATACACCAGTCCCTTTGTACACGACGATCTTTGTTTGGATTCGAACTTGAAACCCTCCGGGTACTAGTCCGATACTCGTCCAACCGAGCTACCGTGCCCCCTTGAACAAAATGACTGGTAGAAATGAATTAGATGAACATATTGTATAAGAGTTTTAAATAATGCGAAAAAAACACATTTTGAACCTGTTAATAACAATGTAATAGAGAATGTGCTGGCCTCTGACAAAAATGCAGGCCTGCTTCAAACACGACTGTCCAGGAGTTCTAGTAGCAAATATTATCACTCGAATACTAGTGCGCGCTTTTGCTTTTGTGCGGTACTTGGTGGAGTTGTGTAAGCTTCAATACGACGTCCGAGGTATTCCAAGTATACACCTATTGGATTGAGATCATGTAACAGTACTTGATACGAAATCAGCATTTTCCTTAAGTTGGTGGTCTATTTAATAAAACTGTCCCTTTCAAAGGCAGGAAGGAAAAAATTATACAATTCTTGCATGTATTATTTACAGTATATATTTTTCTTAGAATGTTTCTTACAATGTGTTTATGTTTACGCTGATAAACACACCTAGGAATGCGAGTAGCAAAATTTAGGTTAGTCTATGAGCGGCAAAAGGGAAGCTCCCTTTCAAAAGCCCTTTCAAAGGCAGGAAGGAAAAAATTATACAATTCTTGCATGTATTATTTACAGTATATATTTTTCTTAAAATGTTTCTTACAATGTGTTTATGTTTACGCTGATAAACACATCTAGGAATGCGAGTAGCAAAATTTAGGTTAGTCTATGAGCGGCAAAAGGGAAGCTCCTGTCATTCCTTTTGAAGTGTCCAATTCTTACTTCGGTAATAACTTGGTAATTATTTTTTAACGTTGTACTAGAGCAACACAACGTTCTATTGACGACGGTCCGGGATCAATCCCCTAAAGATAAGTTTCCATGACAACACCAACGTAATTTTGAACCTAGGTTAGACGACGAGGCAACACCAGAGCTGGCATCCCACTCTCCAAACTTCCACACCAACCCAACGTGAGGAATTTCGGCCACGTCAGATTTAGGTACATCATCCGCCTCTACACCATACGCTTACAAACATCCATACACTGACCCGAATTCGAACCAGGAATCTTCCGATCAAGAGGCTAACACCTTACTCACCAGACCAGTTGGTCAGCCCAATACTTCCTTCATTCCGCCTGGAAAGCATATCAATTAGCTTAACTGTCTACTTTTCTAGTCGGCACAAAATTCACTTTCGAGTGTATATTTTTCATTCATTTAGTTTAATTATACACTGAAAAACACTCATATGAAGAAGAGTAGCAAATTTTAGGTTAGTCTATGAGAGGCAAAAGCATGTCCAGCCATTCCTTTCGATGAGTCCAATTCTATTCTGGATTCTTCCTTCATTCCGCCTGGAAAGCAAATAATTAGTTTCACCGTCTGTTACTCCAACCGGACCAAAATTCGCGTGGAAGTCTTTTCCCTTAGTAGCAAATAAGGTTAATGAAAATTGTTGCCCCTGGTACGCAAGAATTTTATTAATGTCAAAGGATTTTCGATGCGTATCAGATTAATCAATGCGTTTGCTCCTAATTGCACCAAGGTGACAGAGTGGGTGTATTAAAAGAAAACTGCTTGGGATGGTTAGTTTTGAAATCGAGTTGTCTGATTGGAATGTCATTTGGAATAGAGAATAGTGGGTTATGAATGGAAGTGACAGGACGAGGATTGGTTCGTTTGCAGCACTATTTCCCATGTGGGAATTTTTATTTGGACGATGATCAACTTGATGAAAATAAGGATTCCTGCTATTCTATTCAGTGCAGATCAGAGATGTTTAGGTACAGGGGATCGAATTGGAAAATGGACACTCTTTATTTTATGAAAAAAGATATGTTCGAATCCTTTTAGTGTGCAAATTCCATACAAAATTTATCACAGGGTATGGCTAGTTTTTATTCCTCTCTCATGGAGATAAAATAGACACACAATGGGTGACAAACTAAGCGATGCATTCAAAGGTAGCCCGGTTGGAAGAGTAACGGATTTTGTAATCGGAGGAGGTGCGATTTCGAAAATTGGCCCGTTGTCGTGTAGAAGGGGACTGGTGCTCGTTAAATCTGTCGTGGTCGAATTGGCGTGGTATGGAAGTTTGCAGATTGGGATGCCAGCTCAGGTATTGACCTCGTCACCTGAGTGTGGTTCAAAATTACGTGGTGATTCGGAACTGTCACCAATAGCTCGTTATGTTGCTCCAGTGGGACGTTAATAAATTATTTTACCATTCATTACGCGTTACAATATTTTATTGTTGGATTGACTGCTTTTGTATATGCGTTGTCTGTTTCTATTGGATTGTTTTTACCCTGTGTTTGGTGCAGCGTTTTTTGTATAGGACTTAGAGTCAAGAAACCCAAATCTACAAGCCAAACGTATTTCATTAATACGGTAAGGAATAAAATGAAGTTTCAACTCCTCTTATAAACAGAAATATCTTGATAAAACATTTAAGTATTGATATTCCTAATGCACAGTTGATATCGTTATTTCCAATGCAATTCTAACTAATGACACTTTCAATAAAATTCTCATTTATACTTTGAATACAATACAAGTATTATTTCTAATATTATAAAAGGAAGTGTTTGTCTGTTTTTTTTTTTTTTCGGCGGCTCAAAATCTTGACGATTCTATGGCACTTACAGAAATGAGATTTGGCACACAGGTAGTCCGAATTTTTGGCAATTTTTGGGTTACGGCGAAATTTTAAAATTCAATCTAGAAGATCTTTAAATGAATTTCATCGTTTTATTCTCCATCGGGTTTTCAAACGCGGATAACTTTTTCTACTCATGCGATCTTGCAGGGTTTGGAATCATGCCAAATAAAAAATAAATCTTTTAACGGCAGTCAAAGTTCTTTTTTCTATCTACTAGACGGTTGAAGATAGAATAAAAATTTCAACGGATTTGAAATCTGCGGAAAATTTCAGTTTCGATTGATACCTAAAAATATGATTCTCTTTAAATAAATATTTTTTAATTGAATATATCTCCAATGGATTTGAAATGTGCTGAAATTTTTTTACCAGCTTAATACCTTACAGCACGGGCAACGCCGGGCTAGCCACGCAGTGGCTAGTTATTAATATTTCCGATACGAGATATGTATTATTATTGATACTGTACATTATATATTACCTTTTCGAATGAGCTAGATCTACCACTAACGTGTCGTCCTTCCTTCCATCAAATTAGAGACCTTGTAGTGTAAAATTCGTCAGATTATTTACCACACAATCAAGTCTTAACATTTTCTCTTAGTAAAATGTTAGTTGTAAGTTGTTAGTATTTTTTCCCTTCAACTGCGATTTACTTTTATTTGTTAGTTATTTTCAAAATTTCATTAACTTTGACGGCAATGCGTGACCTGAAGATGTTGATGGATTTAAATATTATTTAAACATTATTTTCTGTAATTCTAATACACAATAATTTGAGCTATTACATTCGGGAAGAGACTAATATAACAATGTTAAAAATTATCGTAAAAATGTGAATTTTTTCAAATTTTAGCAAATTTTGGAGCACATGCACGACCGGAAGATATAAACCGATTTTATTTAATTTTCACTCCTTTAATAATCTTCCAAATTCGCAACTTATCCGCAGTATTACGACTTGAAAAAAAAATGTGAGTTTTTTCGGCTATACAGGGTGGTCCCGAATTCATGGTACAAACTTTAATGGTAGGTACAGGACATTGTAACAATGATTTATTGTATAGGAATGTATAGTCGCAAGTGACGCGGTGAGGCGAAAACAGGGGAAATAACGGCCGAAAGGAAAAACAAAGATTTTATTGAAAGCGTTGTTGACAAGTGTCATGTTTACAGTAATTGTTCAAAATTGCGTCCACCAGTATCGATACATGCTTGACAGCGTCGGTGGAGCGATTGGCGTACACGTTCAAAGATGCCTGGTATACGCAGCTCTGCCGTTACCATTTGCACGGCCGTACATGTAATGCATGTCTGCTTTTTCTGCATACGTAAAGTCACCCATCGTCTACGGCAGCACAATTGTGAATGGCGCTTTTCCCTACTGCGATGCATCATGTTCAACAGCGGCTAGACATCTACTGCCCTCTACCGGCAATGATACCAACCGATCACTCCATTTCTCTTTCCTTTTATATCCCCTGTTTACGCCTCACCGCGTCACTTGCGACTATACATTCCTATACAATAAATCATTGTTACAATGTCCTGTACCTACCATTAAAGTTTGTACCATGAATTCGGGACCACCCTGTATATATATATATATATATATATATATATATATATATATATATATATATATATATATATATATATATATATATATATATATATATATATATATATATATGTATATACATATGTATATATATATATATATATATATATATATATATATATATATATATATATATATATATATATATATATATATATGTATATATACATATATATATATATATATATATATATATATATATATATATATATATATATATATATATATATACCTATTCAACCAAACAGGGAGTTTTCACCATAGTTAAACGATATCATAAACACAGCAAAGGAATCCCCTTTTAGATCAATACACTATGAGCGAATCCACAGTAGTAGCCAGTCACGCTCAAATTACAGAGCATTTTCTTCTTGAATTGTTTCCAGAACCATTCAAGAACGCTTTTTTTGACGATTTTAAATCGTGTAGGAGAAACAAATGATGGCGTTAGAAGAAAACGTGCTCCAGATCTAATGTGGTGGCCCATGGATACCCTAGATAAATACTTTAAAATTGAGATATCCTATTCTATAATTCTAATCGTGTTTACATTAACGCTGGTGGCTGGCTCTTAAGGGATGTTAAAACTTTTTTTATTACAGGGTTTTTTACGCGCTTTTCACACAAAATACGTACACAAAAGTCACACAAAATACGTATCTAAAGCTTTGATGAAATGCACAAACTAGATTTTAACCCTACAAGTGGCATTTGACGATATATCTCATTCATCAAGATCTGACTAATTTTGCTAATGACGAGCTATTTCGTCTATCAAGATCTGACTAATTTTTCTAATGTCGAGATATCTTTGCATCAAGATGTTGACGTTGATGACGAGATAAAGATCTGGTCAGTCATTTGCCCGAATGACGAGATAATTTCTATTTTAAGATCTATTCAGTTCCCTTCTTGAATACAATCTTGGAACAATAGACTGCATTCAAACTTCTTAAGGTATCCGAACACGTTAGAGACCCGTTTTTTATAATGTGGTACACAAACATTTTAGTGATATTTTTATGTTTAGTTTTATCACACAATAGCATTGTGCTATCAATATTTAAAACATATGCTAATAATTTTGTAAAAATAATAATTAAAATGATAATAAAATGATTAAAATGATAATAATAATAAAAGTCGAAAAATGATGCTACCAAAATAAACTACACGCATTTTTCGAAGGGATGAACTAGAATCAAAATTATATTTAAATAAACAAATATTTTACAAGCCATATATATAAGATTTTTTTATAGTTTTACAGTCCTATTCCTTTTATAAATGGCCATAATTTAAGAACTTTTCAACTCAGCATAATTATTTTCTAGTTCATTCCCTAAACAACATTATAAAGAGCAAAGTCTCAAGTTCTACAAAAATTCATCAATAACTTTAGGTGTTATAACATTTGAAACAAATAAATAATGCATAATATTAATTTAGAGTAAAAAATAGATTAAGCTTATGGTTTGCTCCCTCTTGCTTTTACTGTTAGTGTAAACAAATTTGTTCTTCGCTTCTCTTTAAAAATGTTCACAATATTTCCCAAAGCGAAAATATTAAACATTTGAGAAAATTTTCTAAAATTATGTTTGCAAAAACAGTACATTTTAAATTTAAATTTTGACAGGATTTTGGTCTTGTAACGGTCAGTTTCTGTGTTTTATCACACCTACTTCCGGTTTTCCCGCCTTGATTAAAATCTTAATATTTCTGCAACTAATTAACTTAGAGAATAAAAAGAAATATATTTTGGAAAGTCAAATAAATACTCTCTATCCTATAAGATCAAAAACCTTTTTTTGGAATTTTTGGTCAAAAATTACATTTTTAAAGTGTTTGGATACCTTAAACATACTATGAACTATTAATTGTATATATAAAGATTGAATATCACAGTCTATCCCTTCTACTACCATTGTCCCAATACTGTATACCAATGTAAGTATTATATGTTAATAAAATACGAACTACCAATTCCTTTTGATGAGTATGAGCATTATTATTAATCTATCTCACACTCGTAGTTACAATGCTGCATATAAATCTATGGAATGTATTTAAAAATAATAAGAACTGTTAACCGTCTTGGTGGTTTGTGTTCGTTCTGAAAACGGACCTGTAGTGGTCAGTTTCTGATACAAAACCCTGTTCAAATTGGCACCAGTTCTGGGCAAGGGGCAGTTTGTTTTCATTACTTCTCCGTGCCTCCTAGCTTTATCTCGACAAAGTACCTCGTCATTGGTAAAATTGATCAGATCGTGATGGATGAGATATCTCGTCGAGACCATTGGAATTGTGTTGAAAAACACTTCGTATATTTACATGCAGTATTGTACAAACAGAAGTTAGATGGATTAGCTACTAACTGCTGTTTTCGGATACTGTTATATATGTTGCAATATAAATCTAACACAATACATGATATATAGCAGTGAAATGGATAAAAAGTACCAGTTAAAATTTTCATATAAATTCAATCGTTGAAATATTTATGTTTCAATACACTTCATAGATTTATGTACAGTATTATGACTATATCATAATAGAGTGGCCTATATAGATTTGGTACTCAGAGTATTAATGCGTTTAAGTATTGGTTATGAATATTCCCGAAGTACTGATGTTCCGCTGTAAATTGTCATATAGTACTTTAAGCATAATAAATAGGAATAACAGACAATTATGTAGACTTTTTAAATTCGATTTTATTTTGCTACTAGAATTTAATATTAAAATTTATGCATAAGTGTGCTTTCTCTTGAAATTTGTTACGTATTAAACATAAGAATATTTGAACCACGCACAGAAAATCATAACGTTTTTACAGAAGAGACTAGGTATTTTACGAAATATTCTCTTCAAACACCACTATGATAAAGTGCATAAAATTAGACTAAATCTTGTATAAAATATGATTTGGGAATTTTTTTTCGTTAGTTTTCGTTTAACATAGTAGGTGAAACGCTTGTCTAAAGTATGAAATAGCAGTAATCGATAGCAAATAAAAATACATTTTTATGTTCTGTCAAAGGAATAAGAACACATTAGAAGACAAGTATATAGATATTTCAGAATTTACTAGAGAAACTATACATTTTACAAAAATGTCTAGAAATATTTCCTTGTAGTTAGAATAGAATACGTAAGTTTAAGAACATAAAAAATACATTTTTGGAATTTTCGTCAGTGTACGAATTTTTGCACACAACATTTGATGCCGACAATTATTTGAAATTATTTTTTTACTGTTACGAAATGGAAAGCAATGGTGCGTGAATAAGAAAAATACATTTACTTCAACATTGTACAAGATTGAGCTTACTGCACTAATGCTTTTAGTCTGAAAAATAACAGCTGCAACACAACATGGTCTAGTTGAAAGGAAAATACACAAAAAATCGAACCTCAAGAACTGAAGATAACCTTTTTCAAAACATAGGAGACATTTCAAATTGGATTTCCTTGAGCCAATGGATTTGAAAGCAACGTGTAGCATATCGGTAAGAGTTCGCAATCTACAGCAATACTTTTTCTTTATCTCTAGCTTGCTACTCAGACTAAAACACAAAGGATAAAAAGAAAGCGTTTTTCTAAGATAAAAGCACAGAATAAATTCGAATTATACATTGTTGCAATATAACTCATAACTAATGTTGATTTTTCAAATCGGTTTATTTTGTTTTAAGATTAAATTTATTTCAAGCATAATTCATAGTGAGTCCAAAAAATGTTATAACATGTATCACTATTTTAGAAGAATAGAAACGCAAGTGAAGTTCATTGATTTGATCAGGAAACGGAAACTAAGAAAACCATTCATGATCAATATTAATTATCATGTCAGAACATTTGATGCCAATTAAAAAAAGTGGAGTACAATATTTATATTACTTTTAAGTTTTCAATAATGCAAATGTATTCTGGATCCCCTTCCCTCTGTGCAGTTGTTTTGTCACTCTCCTAAAATTTCAAAGGAGATAATCAATACACCACAGTCACTTTTTATAAAAACATTTTTGTTAAGTTCGATTGCATTATTTTTACTACTCATTTATTGATATTAATGGATTGGTTTTGGATTTTATGTGGAAAGGGCCATAATTGTCCAAACTGTGCCAAACAAAACATACTATGTCAAGTAATTGTGAAAAGAAAGGATAGAAAGAAGAAAGTAAAAGAAAGTCGCTTCGGTATCCTGATGTTGCTATCCCCTTTTCACCAGAGGCAGTAAGCCCCAATGGAAAAGGATAAATCACAAGGGTAACTCGGGTTTGTAAAGCCTCTACAATTCTAAAGATGTGCCCCCTTGGGGTGATATTTTGGGGATCCCTCGGGTAATATCCCAAAGGCCATGGGATATATACGAGGTCTGTCAGGAAAGTAATGAGACTGCTTACCTCTGGAATCAAGTATGTACAATTTCTCGTAAGCCACACATTGATGGAGACACTGCTTCCACTCTTCAAAGCATTGCTGGAACTTTTCAATCGAAACCTTGTTTAGTTTCTACTTTATAGCCTGTTCAATGGTTGCAATTTCTCCAAAATGATGAACCTTGAGGTAAATTTTAATCCTTGGAAACAAGAAGAGAAGTCATACGGACTCAAATCTCAGGAGTAAGGAGGCTGCAGAAACAAGTATCTTCTTCATTAAATACTCGGTGAAAAAGACCATGTGGCAATGAGCATTGTCATGGTGGAGCATCCAACGATCTGCAATTTCAGGACGCACGGGAACAGCCTTTTCCTTTGCCTTTAAAGAAAATCTTTGTAGAAATGTTGAATGGCTGTCATTGTTGTATTGTACGGACTCCTTATGGACAGTGCCACAGTGGTCGTAAAAACCAATAACATCGATTTGAACTTGGACTTGCTCATCCTTGCTTTCTTGGGACGGGGAGATTTGACTCTTATGCCACTCTTGACTTTGCCGCTTCGTTTCGGGGTTGTACTCGAAAATTCATGATTCTTCCCTTGTGACGACAGTGTCGAGGAAGTCTCTGTCTTTTCAAATCCGGTTAAGAAGATACACCGTATTTTGATTCTACTTTATGCTTTGTGGTAAGATTGTTTGGGACGAACTTCACGCAGGCTTTGCGCAAGTTCAAATCCTGAGTCAAAATTTCGTAAACAGTTTGGCGATTGAAATAAAGCTATATGCTAATCAATCTTACTGTCAAGCATCAATCAGACCTCACGAGACCCTTCACTTTTGTCAAATTTTCTTCAGTTTTAGCTGATAAAGGCCGTCCTGACTTTGGTTCATCTTTCACACTCTCATGACCCTCCATAAAGGCCATGTACTGTTGGAAAGCCTGCGATCGCGATAGAGCATCATCCTCGTACGCCCGCTTTAACTCTTTTCAAAGGTCTCAGTTGCACTTTCTTTAGGTTAAACATGAAATTTGATTACCTAATGCTCTTCGATGTTTCGCCGTTTCATTTTCGTGACGAGTCACCTACGGAATGGGCCTGCCGTACATCACGTTATGATCGCATTGATTTTAAACTGAAGGTCCAATACTCAGGTGGCAAAAAACAGTTGGCGATACAGTCACCTACTGCTGATATATTTGGCTAGTCTCATTACTTTCCTGACAAACCTCGTATCCCATGACAGTAATTTTTTTAGTTTATCATATTTCGATACAAAAAATATATGAAATAAAATTTAAAAAAAAATTTTAATGTCAAATTTAAATCTCTTTCCTAAACGAGAAAATGGTATCCTATTAAAAAAAACAAGTGTTTAAAAATTCTGAATTTTCTTTATATTTAATTTTGAATCCCAATATGGAACTGTATTACGATTAAAATAACGGTTTCATAAGTATAAGAAAATTTGTCATGGTAAATGCGGTTCAAACTAACTGACTTATTTTAGCCTTTATACCCTTGAATATATCTATTTACTGAATTCCAATGCAATGCATTCTCTCCAACGCGAAGGCAGATTTTTTTTCTTTCGAAAACGCTGCCAGAATAGAAATCCCAGGTAAATTTGAAAAGGGACAGTTTCCATTTTGTCTCACGCGAAGCGATTCCCGATACACAAGCGAAGCAGTGGACAAGCAGAAAATTGAATCGAATCGCAGTTTGATAGGTCTGGAGTCCGAGGCAACTCAATAAAGCTCCGTTTTCATAAGAAGAAAATCCGACAACTCATCCGTGGAATTAGCCGATAAGATCACAGAAACATCGAATGACATTAATTTCGCCGAAATCTTCTCCCAGTACCGGCTGTTTGATTATGGTGGCGTATTTCCTCACAACTGGATTAGGAGTAAGCGCTGTTCTTCCATTTTATTAAGACGTCATGGACTTTACCAGTCCACATTTATTTGCCCTTCTTACTCAAAAGTGATTATAAGTGCAAATTGATTTAGAAGCGAAAGTTATTTGTTTTGTATAGTTAAAAGTAAAACTATTAGACGAATTGCAGGTGCACATTCATTCTGAAACGAGTGTAACTTGTTTATTTTAATATATATATATATATATATATATATATATATATATATATATATATATATATATATATATATATATATATATATATATATATATATATATATATAAAGCAAAATAAAAAGGAAGGAAAGCAAAGAACAACACAGCAGGTGTATTCAACCTGAAGACGAAAGTAAAAACGGAAATTAAAACTAACCATGCAAGTCTGCTGATATCTGCAGACATAGCATGGTAAGCAATATAATTTATAAAACAAGAAGAAATTCAAAATAAAATCCAAAAGGAAATTTTTGAAAATGAAAGTGTACAGCACGAATTGCTGTTTTATACGTATATGATTAGCAAAACGCTAAAAAATTACTCATATACTCCCCAAATGCTAGTATAAGCAAACAAAAAAAACAAGACATTACAATAATAGCAGGAAGAAAACGCATTCAAACCAGCAATAGCAGTCGGGAGATCGACAACACCAATGTAGAAAATTGCATCAAATGTAGCTACCCTCTTCGTCCAACTAAACGCCAACACCAATGACTCAGAGGAAATTACGAAACAAAATTAGTCATCGGTTGCGTTATTGTTGATGGCAATTAATCCTACAGGAAAAGTAATGAGAAAGAAGAAGGGGATTTTATTTATATATATATATATATATATATATATATATATATATATATATATATATATATATTATATGTGTATAATCTAAAAGTATCATATTTGAGCAAACTGCAAATGCTGATTGATACTGAAACGAAAGTTATTCGTTTATTATAGTTAAAAGTAAAGTTATTGCATCAATTATAGGTGCACATTGATTTCCAACGGAGCTTAATTTGTTTAGTAGTTAAAAGTGAAACATTTTTAGATAAATTCCACGTACAGATGGATTTCCAAACGATCATAGTTTGTGTAGTATAGCCAAAAGTGCAATGTTTGAACAATTTGCAGGCGCTGATGGATTTCAAACGAGTGTAGATGATTTAGAAACATGTTCCAAGAGGTGTCAGATAAAAAAACGCTTGTTCAAATTTATATGGCATGCCGTCGTAAGAATCTGACTAGTGGAGTCGACAGCGTCTTACAGAGCATTAAGCAGGATTACGAGTTGAGTAGCTGATAAATGTTACCATTTTTATTTTCTGAAGCACCTCCCACATCCTTATGCTGTGGGCGTTTATGCCATTAAGTCCTTGTTTATCTATGTATGGTCATTATTTTTTTCTAGTGTTTTTTTCTAGTTATTTCTGTCTACTCATTTCACCTACCCATTCCCTTATTTAGTGTTTCGATTTGTGTAGGTGTTATCATGGAGAGAATTTAAACTTTATTAAATCAAATAAAGCATCGAAATTGCAGCAATAAAGTGGTATATGAAATTCTATGACATTATATATACGTGGTATATACGTGTAAATGAGGGTGATTAATATTGTTAATGACTTTAGCTCATTTCTCTTTCAGAAGCAGAAGTCATACTGTATATTCGATTAAACTTGAATATTTAACACTCCAAGTGATTTCGACGAGATATCTCGTCCGTCAAAACTTCACCAATTTTTGCCAGTGGAAAGATATCTTATAATTAAGTTATTGTTGATATATTTGTAATGACGAGATCAAAATCTGGTCAGTTTTCTGCTAATGACGAGATATGTCGTCAAGATCTGGTGAAGTTCCTTCTAACTACGTGATATCTCGTCGATAAAGATCTGGTTAGTTTTGACCTAATCCAATCAATGACAAGATGCCTTGTCGAGACAACCACCATGAGGATTAATTGTGTGACACTTGACAACTATATGAATTGAGTATGTTTCCAAGTCCCACTCATAAAATATTTTGAAACATACTATATGATGGCTTTGGCGTGATACAAGTCGGAGTTTCCTTAAAATTTAGTTTATCAACGTTTTGGAAACGTTTCGTGTTTAATCTAATTGACCAATCAACAATCATATATCCATCCGGAATCCGCTCTTCGGAATTTTTATTGGCTAAGTGCTGCAAAAGTTCGAAAAATAAGCCAACTGACACCAGGTTCATAATATGAACGTAAAAACTGTATCACCTTCTATACACAGCCTGACAGAAAATGCTTCTCTTAAGGATGTATAAAACTTCCCCCAATATATGTCACAAATACCTCCCAAACACACTTGTGAGATCAGTGATATAGAACGCATAAGACAAATCCATTGTCTTAGCTTCATCTAAACATATTCTTACGGGTGATAAGAAATAATACTCGAAAGTGCATGGATAATAAATCGAAATGTAATTAGATACTTACAGGGTCCTAGACTGGGGACGGTATCGGTACATTATGTAACGAAGTGTTTCTTCACTAAGCGAAATCTTAATTCTAAAATCCTTCTCGCATGTGGTGAACAGTAGAAGATAATTATAGGATACTTTAGCTACTACCCAATTAAGTTTGCAATAAACATCTATTTAGTTGTCCGATAGTTAATTAGAAATTAATTTTGTCCTTCGCATGCAGAAGGTTTTTTCGCCTTTGCAGGATGCGGATCGAGAATAGCCGGGCTTCCTTCCTAAACTTTGTCTGGTTTGAGAAGGGCTAAATCTACCCTAGAGGTACCGAAAAAGCCATTGACTTTCAAATTTTAGTAATTACTTAATTTATGTCGGAAGGGCGTAGCGGCACAGCAGGTGATAAATTTCGATGGAATTTTATTACCTCCGCTCAGTTTCCTTAATGAGGGCTAGTATTTATGAGAAAGAAGGGAATATCCCAGCTATGGCACATGCTCCTAATTTCTCCTAATGGCCCTTCTAAATTGGATTTCCACACAATACCGCCGCTCTGGGTTTCTATGCAAAAAAACATACACACCTCAGTTTCAACAGTTAAGGGGTTAAGGTCGTTATTTAGAAATAACGTTTATTAGGTTTTATCTTTTTTCTATTTCCATTTTATAAATTGGTAATAAGGTGTTAGGTTCAGTTTATTGCTTTGATTTGGGATAATGTGAGCCAAGATGAATAGTTCAACGCTTGTTACTAAGCAAATTAGAGTCCTTTGGGATGCATTTGGTCTGTTCGTGTTTCACTTCTATCACTGGAGATATAGGACTGATTCTCCATGATAGTGGACCGTGTGGCTGGATGGTTCGAGTTCTTATCGTGAAATACAGGCTGATCATTTCGCTGCATCGTAATTTTGATCACTTTCGCGTGTTGGTGGATTGAGTTTAGCGGTGGTATTTTAAATTATCCGACTTTAACTTTATTCCTAACAAGCGCTGCTGGTTTGTATTTCAAATTTATTCTAATCAGGAGATGTTCGAGCCGAAGTTTATGTTTAGTATCAACTCTAACGCGAGCAAAATAGGAGTGTTGCATTTAATATGCCATGTTTAAAAGTGTCTGGTCGTGTATAATGAACTAATATTTAAAATCGTATCTTACCGCACGATCTATTTACAATACGGTTTTTAAATATTTTTTTAAATATCTAAGTACTTACAGTGCTTATTATTACCCTCTAAGTAGTTACGACGAAATATCTCGTCCGCTAAGATCTGACCAATTTTGTAAATGACGAGATTACTTGTCATACAGTTAGGGTCAATTTTTTGATGACGACGATATTAAAATATGGCTAGTTTTTTCTAATGACGAGATATCTCGTCCATTAAGATCCGACCAATTTTACTAATAATGAGATATCTCGTCATCAAGATGTTGCCAATTTTTTTATGATGACATGTTCAAGATCTCTAAACAGTTTAGTTCTAATAACTCCAGATATTTCGTCCATAATGAGCTGGTTTGCTTATGAGAAAATTAATGAAGATAAAAAGAAAAAACTGCACGTCTCTGTAGTGTCGGTTGATTTTGAGGAGGCATTCGACAATCTTAACTACAATGCCATCAGAAACAGACTAGCGAAATATAAATGTCCTTCCAATATTAAAAATACTCTTGCTAAAGTCCTCGAGGATATAAAAGTCATGCTGATGACAAGCGAGGGTCCGGCAATCAAGAAACAAGCTAAAGGCCTTCCACAGGGATCGTGCAGCGGACCAGTGCTGTGGAATATCGTGGGCGATGAAGCATTGGATCTACCATGGCCTGAAGTAGCCCACATGAAAGCATTTGCTGACGACTTTGCCTTTGTAATCGCGGCAAAATCAGAGCGCAAATTAGGTGAGCTAGCCACAAATGCACTAGATCTGTTAAAAACCTGGATAGATCAGCAAGGTCTGAACGTGTCCAAAGAAAAAACTAAAGATATCCTCCTTAGTAATTTCTCGAGAGGACCTTCCATCTACTGGAATAAAAAGAAGAATAAAACGAACTAGTACACTAAAGTACCTAGGATTGATACTAGACGAGAAGCTAAATTGGGCGGCTCATGTTCAAACTATAGGACAAAAATCCATGTTCCAATTTCAAATGCTACAAAGAATAGCTGTAACGAGATGGGGAATAGGGCATAAATTTCGAAAGCCGCTGTATAAAACAGTGACTGAAAGAATGTTGAGTTATGGTGCAGTGGTTTGGTGTCACAACTCAACTCAAAGTACTACGAGGGTTGTAAATGAAGTAGTGGCAACTTAGCACAGAAAGTCACAGAACATCAAGTATACGTAAATATGATATCGGAGCAGTGAGGTGACACTCTTGGCGATGTGTAGAGTACATAAAACCACCGATCCAGTAGAAGGGGTATTTGCAGCGTGGCGTTGAAGTGAACAGTTTCGTTTTTACCGCTCTAAATCATGTTTACAAAATGTGATCAGCTGTCGTGGATTAAAATCGAGGTTGCTCGTGGCAAAAATGCATCACAATGTTATAAAAGATTATCTGAAGCCTGTGGCGAGAATGCGTTACCTTATAGGACGGTTGCACGATGGGTCAAAGCGTTATGTGCAGAGAGGGCTGAGACTGCGGATTTGCACCGCCCAGGTCGGTCATTCATTCATCAACATCACGTTGACATCGTGAGTGGTCTCCTTTCCATAGACCGTCGATGGACTGTCCGGGAATTATTCGTTGAAGTTGGGCTCAGTCATCAAACGGTGTGGCAGATACTGCTCGTTGTCATGTTGCACAAGCTGTAAATGATATTTTGCGACGGTGGTCTTGGGAGGTGTTGTAACACCATACGCACTCACCTGTCCATGAGTCCTTGTTACTACAACCTTTTTCCTACGTTGAAAGAACTCCTTCGAGGCATCTGATTTCCTGACGTGTCGTCTGTGATCCGAGCAATAGGGCAATCCGTCGCTGACATCAACAGAAAACACCTTGCCAACGGTATCCTACGGCTTCCTGACATCTGATAAAAGGTACAAGAATTTGCTGATGATTATTTTGAAGGAATGTAATGTAATTTTGCTTGTATGTTTTCTTTAAAAAATGTTTTCCAGGTATGTTGCCATTACTTTATTTACAACCCTCGCATAAGTAAGTTAAATGAGATACAAAGAAAATTTCTGATCTCAATAACAGGAAGTTACAGAACATCAACCACTATGGACCTTCAAAAAATTTCGGGAATTGCACCACTACATCTTTCATTTCAAAAAGAAGCGGGGTGCGTCGAAATGAGAATGAGAATAAGTACAAAGCTTGGAGTTGCAAATTATATCAAACATGACTACGAGGAAAGAGCGAAAGGCTGGTCTATCATCCAGCTAAAACCCTTTCGAATGACCGAATAAATCCAGCAGCGGGAGTGCTTCATTACGACATTATCTACTACACTGATGGCTCCAAAGTGGAGAAAAGAGTGGGAAGTGCATTCTGCTCTATTCAAGAAGCGCACATAACTCAACAATGGTCCACTAGAATGCAGGACAATAATTCCGTTTTCCAGACTGAGCTTTATGGAATACTTTCAGTCATAAAGGCAGCACAGAAGCAAGAGAAGACAAAAATGTCAAGATCTGGTCAGACAGTTGAGCTGGTCTGCTGGCACTTAAAAACCCCAAGACGCCTAGTCCACACAACACTTATTATACAACAGCAAGGAAATTTGCGTAAGATGAATTAAAGCCCATGCGGGTCACGACGGAAACGAAGAAGCAGATAGATTATAAAAGAGGCAACAACAATGGAATGCGTAGATGAAGGGATGAAATGGCCCAAGAGCCATTACAGAAAGAAAACCACTAGCTGGCTACTTGATGCGTGGCAGAATGAATGAGACGAAAGGGGAACAGGCAGGACTGTGCATGATGTGATACCAAAAGTTTCACTAAAATCTGCAAGTTGGACCAGGGAAGTGACACTCCTCTTCACAGGGTACAGCCCATTCCCATCCTACCTAACGAGGTTTAAGAAAATCAAGTCCGAAAACTGCTACTGTGGTGAAATTGGCATACTTTTACATTACATCACAGTTTGCCCCCTTACAGCCTAATGACATATGAGAACACCTGCCGACCACCTTAAAATTGCATGGCTCAGGAACATTGCATCTAACAAGGGCTCAAGGTTAACCGTATTAACATGGTGAGATTCTTTGAAAATCATCAGGATTATCCTAAGAAAAACGAGTTTTTTTCTCACCTTGCATGATGTATATATATATATATATATATATATATATATATATATATATATATATATATATATATATATATATATATATATATATATATATATATATATATATATATATATATATATATATATATATATATATATATATATATATATATATATATACATGCTCTAACATTTTGGGTAGACATGTCACCTTGGTGTCATGCTCTACGCATCCAACCACACTTATTTAAACTGGTACAGTGTCTCACGACACTAGGACGGGATTGTGTGTTGGTATTAGATAGTTAGTGATGAGACGAGATATTTCGTCAAGACAACCACCAGGAGTGTTTAACCAACGAACGCAGCGTATACAAAAAGTTTACCTAGATATCAATTAACCCTCTGGGTGGATTTCTCAACGAGGCAGCAAAAAAATTGTTCAGTTCCTGATGCAAGAGATTTCTTGTCGAAACCATTTAGAGGTTTAACTAATTAACATGTATCTACGTTTGAATAAAAGGGTCAATTGATTATTTCACAGATTTAGAGTTGTTATGAAAGTTATAATAGAAAACTATGAATAATTTTTGAATGCAACAAAATGCTGGAAAGCAGTATTTTTGTACGCTGTATTTGAAAATTAAAGAAATAAAAATCAAAAATCATCTGTTATTAAAATAGTGAAAAATGGACTTGGTGCCCTTTTTCTACTAAGATAAAGATTTTCTAACATAAAACTTCTTTTCAACTCTCAATTTTTAATTGAGTATTATTTTTTATTTGCATTCTCGATGTCTATTTTGCAAAAAATCACAAAGCACAAATGAAATACACGAAGTTAAAATTTTCAAGATATGGGTTCGCTGTAGCTTTTCTATATCAGAGTCTGGAGATCTTAAGTCTGGATAGGATAAACAGTTTGAATGCTTGGGTTTTGTGATGCAAGTTCCAAAAGCGGACAGACTGTGTCAAACTATCTTTTGACTTGTGAAGACTATAAGACACGTTTTCTTCGCAGGAAGATTATATTTATACTTGAGAAACATACCTAGTATGTTTAGCTTACTGGGTGGTGGAATTTTTTCTTAAATTTTCTAACAGCTATGTTCTAGGACTCAGGTCGTGATCAAATAGGAAGCTCGAAGTGATACACAAGAAACAATCAAAGCTTTTTTTCAGAGCATGTATCGACATTTTCTGAAAAAAATTTCAAGTTTGAAATAGGTATTTAACATTAATTATACACATTCCAGTCACATTAATTTGACCACCACCTACTTTCGACGTCAACGTGAAATAACCAATCACAAAAGGCAGGTGGCAGCACATTGCAGTGGAGTGTATATAAAGGATGTCCTAGGGCATCGAAAAGCATTTCAATCGTTGGCGTAATGCAGAAACATAGCGATTTATCCGACGTCCAAAAGTGCATGTTTATTGGCTTTCGGGCCAAGGGTGGAAGCATTTCAGAAAGGGCTCATTTTGTGAACTGTTCGCGTGCCGCCGTGGTAAAACTATACCGTGCATGGCAAAATGGCACTATCCAAAATCAGCGGCGTGACACATGTGGTGCACCACGGGTTAAAAGATGACAGAGGCAAACGAAGGCTACGGAGATGCGTTCGGGCAAATTAGACGTGCAACTGTTGAGCAACTGACCTCCCAAATGAACCAAGGGGCTACCAAGAGTGTATCCTCAATAACGGTTCAGCGAACGTTGCTGCGCATGGGCCTCTGCAGCAGACGCCTGGTTAATGTACCTATGCTGACTGTTGTTCATCGGCGACGAAGGCTGGAATTTGCACGCCAGTACCGTAACTGGACGTCCACAGAGTGGAGACAGGTGGCTTTTTCCGATGAATCACGTTTTATGCTCCATCGGACAGATGGACGTTGGCGTATACGGCGCGAAACGTCTGACATCAAACACCCTGCAGCAATTGCCGGAAGGATCCAGGTTGGAGGAGGGTGAATTATGTTTTGGGGAATATTTTCCTGGCATTCACTGGGTGCACTCATCATTGTGGAAGGCACGATGGATCAGCACAAGTACGCATCTGTCCTTGCGGACCATGTCCACCCCTACATGCGAATTATTTTTCCTCAGAATGATGGCATCTACCAGCAGGACAATGCGAGGTGTCATACAGCTCACAGTGTATGTGCGTGGTTCGAAGAGCACCAGGATGAGTTTACCGTACTCCCCTGGCCAGCAAACTCACCGGATTTAAACCCAATCGAGAATCTGTGGGACCACCTCGATCGGGTTGTTCGTGCCATGTATCCTCAACCACGTAATCTAGCGCAGCTGGCCACGGCACTGGAGTCGGCATGGCTCAACATCCCAGTGAACACCTTCAGAAACCTAATTGACTCTCTTCCTGCGCGTCTCGCAGCGGTCCGCTCTGCCAAAGGTGTTTATTCTGGCTTTTGACAGGTGGTCACATTAATGTGACTGGAATGTGTATAATAAGCATGTTTTGACATTTTATGAATGAAGAAAAAGTTACAAATTTCCCTTAAGCATTTATTTTTACAATTTTACCTTCCTATTTGAGCCTGGCTTTGGAGTGTTTCACTTATGAGCCGACTGCATAGTAAAATATGAAATATTTATTAAACATTTAATTAGATAATAAGCGTGTTTTGACATTTTCGAAAAGAAGAAATATTCTCAAATTTTCCAGAAGCAATATTTTTGAAACTTTAGAAAATTCTATTGGGTCATCAATTTGAGTGATTAGGACAATTATCTTAGTCTTTAAGTCCCTTAGTAACATAAGTGAAAACTTGTTTCTCATTTTTCTTGTGCTGGCTCGGATCAATTTTTATGATTTATAGTGAGTTTATATACACCTTACATTATAGCTAAATGGGAACGTTATTAAGATTTGTGTTTCAAACATAGAGAATAATTAACCCTTCACTGTATACTGCATCAAATTCGATATAGGGTAAAGGCACGTATTATGGAACATTTATTAAAGGATTGTCAAAAGTTGGAATGGTTTTAATGAATCAAACCCTAAATCACGGCAAAATTAACTGAAACGCATCTTAAAAGATAATTTATCAAATTAGAAAGGTTTTGAGTTGTACTAAAAAAGCAAAAATATAAGATTAAAATTATCGATTTAAAGTAATTGTATCTAACATGCAACACAAAAAAAATTTACTCAAACGTCCAAAAAACTTTGCCCCAATTTATAAAAAAAAATCACTTTATTTATTATTTTAAGTACAAAGAAGTCAGTATATTTCAATATTTTACAGTATTTAAATTATATTAAACTTCTTTAAAATACTGGAAAATGTCCCACATATTTTCAGTGTGAGATGTTCCATAATACGTAAACATGTGATATTCAATGAAAAAGTTTCACTTGTTATAAAAAAATTAATTTAACCGAAAACAGATTTTATACATCCTCAAACAAGCTTATTTTATCATAAATAACGCAATAAAAATGTTTCTTAATGTCTTTTCTCTCAAATAATTGGCCTTTTAAACGAACTTTTAAGTTATTTTCAACCATTATTTTTGTATTAATTTAAAATAAAAATGCTATTTAAACAAATAATTATTTTTACCTTTAATATTCAATAAAGTTTTTGTTTCCTGTATTGTTTCTGCAGACTAAACAACATTTTGAATCATTAGTGTTCACTCGTTTAAGCTTTTATGCGAAATTAAACCCAAAGCACTAATTTTAATACAGTAATAAATTTAATTTAATTGTTTTCTCTCAGGGATTTTGTTTATTTTCTATTTATAAATGAGAAATGGTAAAGCCCAAAAATATATTTTGGTTTTAACACTGGAAGCAACAACGGGGTTAAATAAGATGTTTTTCTAGCTGAGACCTAAATAGACTGGCACAAGACTTCTTCCAATTCATGAGTTCTTAAGAGGAAATCGTGAATTAACTTTAGGGAAAATGAATAAGATTCCCTATCTTTCAAAAGCAATACTTTCAACCCTTCTGGTCGTTGTTTGAACGAGGTATCTTGTAATTAGTAAAATTTATCACATCTTGATAGACGAAGTATCTCGTGTAAACCACTAGGAGAGTTAAGAAAATCCTCAGAAGTGTAATTAATTTCTAAAAGGGTCAAACTAATCTCTTAGTGGTTCTAGTTCAAAAACAAAAATCATTCATTAAGGGTTACTTATGAAGAAATGCAATGGGAGGCTTCTCATGTGATGTGCTAGTTAACGTTTGTACTCCATCACCTTATGCACTGCCTGAATGCCTTATACATAAAAGTGGGTGTTGGCGATACGGAATGGGATGATTTCTTATTTATAAACCGAGTTTTTTCACTTACGTTGGATCTCGGTGCTGAACGATGGAAGCATTGTTCCACACGAATGCCATCTATGTACCGCTGTTTCTCAAACCATAAACTATCATTCGCATGATCAAATCATCTTAAGTACCAGAAATATCTGTAATTTATTAACCCATAGGGGGAAATAACTTTATAAAAGTGAACATACTTCACCTTGGCTGAATTATTTATCAATATATGTATAGCTTTATGATTAAGGCTTTGTAATCGATGTTACAAAACCATTTTCATTTTTCTTTAATTTCAAGCAGTTAGTAAGTGTGAATTTAGTGATATATATCAGGCTTCACCAAATTGACCCTGTCGGTGGTAGTCTCGACAAGGTCATTAACAAAACTGACCATCTCTTGATGGACGAGATTACTTGTCAGTGAAGAAAACTGACAAGATCTTGATCTCGTCATCATAAAAAGTTGACAATACCTGGATGACTCTATACTTCATCATTAGCAAAATTGGTCAGATCTTGATGGATAGGATATCTTGGAAGGTTAACGAAGCTCTAAAAGTTAGATATTCCTATAACTATTATATGAATACATGCATATTATTTATGTAAAAATATTATAAGAGTATATGTATTTATATAGTAGCTTAATATTCATTAGCATTGAAATCGCACAAAATAGTTTTTGTGTTATGTTTACTTTAAAAAATATGGCTATTTTCATCAGATATTTAAACCTCTTACTTACGTCATTTGCTTAATTTTATTTATTTAAAAAGCCCAGTTTTATTTTTTTTTTATTTTTTCTACGAACTTTTGAATAATTATGTTGATTGTTCATAATTGTCAGCCAGCACCTTAGTTTTATATCAATAATAGCACTTTAAGACCTTTTTTCAGCGTTGCAATATATAAAAAACAATGCGAATACAGATTTTGTAATTAATATAATAGTTATTCTGATCATATGGATACATTGCATGATTCATTAATCGTTTTTCAAAAAAATCTGTTTGAAATTTTATGAATGATTTTTCCGAATCTTTTCGTTTTGTGTTTTTTTTATCAGTCATACCTTAACGGGATTATATATGAAGTGTCAATGAATAAATGAATACACGAATTGCGTTACGCACTCTATTACGAAATACATCAAGTCATATAGATAGTATGCGTAGAAACCAGTGGAAACCCGATGATGCCATTTTTGCAGTAAATGAAATAATAATCTTACCACCACTTATATTGAGATTGATATAAAAAATGCTTTTCATAATGGACATAAATTTATTTCTATGTATATATATATATACATATATGAATTTATTACAAATAATGGACACTGTATTATATCGGTCCTAAATAAGTACTTGAGACTCGAAAAAAAATTCAAATTTCTATCCTTATTTACAGCCATTATCTGAGAGCATAAAATCCTAATTCTCACAAAAATGGGAATTACGAGCATGAGAACTCGATTTCTCCGTAAAGCGCACAAAAAACTTCCTATGGATCGTTATTTTGCATTAAATGAAAAACAAGCACTTCCTTAAGTCTTCATTGGTATTTAAATCCATCATTAAAAAACTCTTACAGCGTTTAATACCTCCCTAATGTTCACAAACTCTTTTTCTCGATTTTCCCTCAAACCCAGTAAATTTGCAACCAAAACAATCGACGGTGATTTTAGTTTGCAAGTAAGATTATAAACTCTGTTTAAAGAAAGCGGGTACACGTGAAATATAAGCCATCTTTCCACAATATTCGTGATAAAATGCTTCGAATAAATATCGAAGTTAAAAAAAGGTGATAAATAAAGATATCTGCTTTCAACAATTTATTTTAATAGCTGTGATATGTTGTCTTAATAATAATGGCTCTCATTTGCATTTGCTGGTAATATGTTAAACATTTCATGAATACAAAGCATCCCTATTTAATGAGTTGAAAAAGCTATAACTTTGTCACTCTGTGCTAAGGAGATTTTACAAATGAACAGAAGAAACGAATATGCAACAATTAATTGTGCGATCGCAGGAGGAAAAAGTATTAATGATGTCGCGATTTTAAAATGACAATTTTAATTGGAAGGAAACATAAAGTGTGTTTTTCGATTGTCATTTTTTTCTTGTAGGATTTATGTAATTTCTTCGTTAAGAAGTGTTGTTTAATGCTCGGCAATAAATATTAAAATTTAGTTATAAACATTGATGTCATTTTAATTCATATGTATCTAGGGTGTTTCAAAATTCCTGCGTAATGTTTAACCATCCAAATATATATATATATGGTACCAGATCGGAGCATATACCTATCTCTGTATATATATATATATGTATATATACAGAGATAGGTATATGGATGGTTAAACATTACGCAGGAAATTTCGTCTTCTAGTTGAATATCCTTGCTTTTCATTTTGTTCTTTCGTTAATTTGCGTATTTGAATGAAATATATATATTTGCCCACAATTGCTCGATCGGATTGATATCGGAGCTCTGTACAGGCCAGTCAAGAAAATGCACCTCATTTTCAGGAAACTAGTCCAGCATACATTTTGCAGTGTGACATGGAGCTCGATCCTGTTGAAAGAAACAACCATCATCGCCGTAGTATAGCCATGGTGTAGGCAAGGCCGAATTATCCAGATCATCGAGGTACACGTCAGCGCTCATGGTACCAGGTATGTAAAACAATGGGCCAATGGGCCAACAATGGGCCCCACACTAAGATGGTTAGTCCTCCGAATTTATACAGTGTCCAAATGCTTTTGTTCATATAGTGTTTCTCGTCGATCAAGATTTGGTCAGTTTGCTAATGACAGGACATTTCTTTGAGTCAACCACCCGGAGGGTTATGAAGTTGTAGGAAACAGAAAATTAAGGGGACAAGGGCTTGGAATATCACCAAAATCGATAGGAAACTCAATTTTTTGAGAATTTTAATATACAAATTGAATGATATCGATCTCTGTGTAGATAGCAGAAACAATTTTTCCCTTGCAATTCTTTTTGAAGGAGTTATTTGTACAATAACATAAAACGCATAATTGATAACTATACAAAATTAACTGCAAGATCGCGTTTTACCTATATACAGATTTATTACCTTGGGATTTCGTAATGTTCCCAGTGCATCTCGTCTCAATTGATTTTAGATAGTCCTTGTAATCTGTTGTATGCTAAGTGCAGATTATAAATTCAACATCCTTCTAAATGTTGAAATTTTTTTCTTAAAATGTTGCTTAAAATATGCTTTTATTTAGAATATTTTGGGTGTTTCAGTACAATTTTTTCGCTTTACAATTGAGTGGTGAGATTACTGAAGAGAGAATTGATTTGACTTTTAAGAGTCTACAAGCTATCAAGGGAACACAAATTCTGACAATCCATGGCAAATTAATGGGTATTCTACCTATCAATATATGTCAAGACATCATATGTTTTACCAGGCGTCATGTAATAGTTTCCGCGTAGTTTAATAATTTTAAACCAATTTTTAGTTTTGACTTTGTAGTACAGGTTGATTCATAAGTAAGAATACAATTTCAACGCACTATATATATAACAGTGACAATGTAAGATATTTTACGTTACCTGTAATAGAAGTGTAGGTAACAGTTTAAAGTTTTTCTACAGACAGTCACAGATGTTCTATGTGTACACCCTTAGTCACATTACACATATCGAACCGGTAACCCATTAACCCATAACCGGTGCCTAGACGCGTGTTAGGGTATCTGAAGCAAGTACAGTGATAGTGATTGCGATAAGCTTTTTCAACTCCGCTAGATCAACAGGAAGAGGAGTTTTAAATACTTTATCCTTTATGTATACCAAAGAAAAAAGTCACATGTTATTAAATCAGGGTATCTCGGTGACCACTGGGTTAGTGGCATTATGTAGTCGGCGCTTCGTCCAATCCATCAATGAAGATGGTAATAGGAGTAATTTCGCATGTCGCCTGACCAGTGTGGGTGGAGCACCATCGAATTGGAGAATAAAATTTTTCGACTTCATTATCCAATTGGATGAATAAAGTTTTCTGCCGATACTATCGGTCGTAATGGCTTTGGAACTGTGCACAAACAGCCCGTAGTTTAAAATTTTTTAAACCAATTGTAAATGAATTTTCTGGTTGGAGATTCTTTGCCAAATCGTGATCGAATGTGCCGTTGCACAATGGTGACAGATCCCATTTTACTCAATTCAAGAACACAAAACGCCTTCTCTTTACTGCAGACACAGCCATGTCCACTGATTAGTCACGTGACACTCTCTCTATTGCCTACTTCACTTCTCTCGGGAGGGGGACACCAACTTTATAAGTATACCTAGCTAACAGTTCATATTTTCGGACCTTGTCTTAAACTGTTCCTGTTTTACAGCATCTGGAAACCGTATACGTACTTATGAATCACTCTGTATAAAACAAATTGTATGGGATAATTTTATAATTATAGAATAATAACTATAAAAGTGTATTTTGAAGTCCGCTAGCCGAGTTAACAAGTCACCTGGCCTCCACGATCACCCAACTTATCATGCACTGATTTCGTCCAGTGCGGATACCTCAAGTATACCGTGTTACATAACCTCATTGACTTCGAAGCTGATCTCGTTTCAAGTCATTGTCACAGCTACAAGCGCCCTCAAGAGGCCGTGAACATAAAGCGTTTTTGAATATGAAAGTAATCCGTGCATTGACGCTGTGAGGTGTGCATTACCTGATGATAGTAGGAGATATAAGCACCTATTAGGATACTAAGTGCGATACAGTTTTCAAAATTGTTATTAGCACAGTTACTGTATTTTATTTCGTCCTCAAGAAATTATGGTTGCAAATTATGCATACAATCCTACTAGAATATTTTTTCATTTTTAATTCCTTCCCTTCCATTGACTCTCTGAGGGATTCTCACGTAAATATGTGCTCTACTACAACTTCCATGACCAATTTGTAACCAGATTTGTCCTTCGGGACCAATATAACCTACCCTGCTATTCCTTCAAACAATGTTTATATAACAATGGTTTATAAGAACCTTAATCTTCCTATTGGTTGTCTAAAATAGTCATCTGGAAAATAGCAAAACTAACTAGATCTCGATGGACGAGATATGTCGTCATTAGAAAACATTTGACCAGCTCTTTATCACGTCATCATACAAAAATTGGTCAGACCTTAACGGACAAGATATTATTGGAGAACATACAAGATATTATTATACAAGATATTATTATACAAGATATTATTATACAAGATATTATTATACAAGATATTATTATACAAGATATTATTGTACAAGATATTATTATACAAGATATTATTATACAAGATATTATTATACAAGATATTATTATACAAGATATTATTACACAAGAACCATTAGCAAAATTGGCCAAGTCGTGATTGACGATATATCTCGTCAATCGAAAAATTGGTTAGATCTTGATGAGCGAGATATCTCATCGAAACCACATAGATGGTTAAAGTGAAACACTTTTTTACTCAAACGAGACTCGAAATGTGTATTTCTAGGTTTGCTCAGAGTATACAGAAATTAAAACTGGTGGTATAAATACATTCCTTGTTGGAAGTTCCGCAATCTCTCTCCAAAATGAAATTTCCAGAAAACACCCCAATAAAAAAGCTAATCCATCTTGATTATGCGCTTCCTCTTTTCTTCAGGAAAATCGCCGTGGGTTATTCTTGATGCTCTCCATCACAAACACTGTGTGTTGCATAATGAAGGAGTAATTTTATGTCAATTTAGTACCCGAGAACAGAGAAGATAGTTTTTTCTCACATTCAAGGCGAAGATCTGTAATTTTGAATATTATTCCAATGCCCTCCAAGTAAATTATTTCCCTTGTGCATGACAATGGTATATATTCTTTTGGAAATAAAAACAGTCCTGTCTTAAGGGCAGATGGTGGAGTGAAAAGTGTTTCAGACTTTCTATTTTTCAATTTTTTAAGGAGTGGATGTATAAAAGCAGTTCGGTTCTAAAATAACATAATCAGGTAAAATGAAACATTGATTTTTTAAGTGCGTTTTTTGTTTTTCATTTTCCTGTGTCTTTTTACTAGGTAATTGTTTAATTTTCTTAAGCGTTCAATGTTAAATGTTTCAAATTTATGTAGTTTTTTTATGAACCATCTGAACATACATTTGTTCATTTGTTCTTCAACCTGTAGACGTCCACATTTCTGATTTCTCACCAGTTTTGACCATCTTGACAGATATAATCATGTAAGCTATAACAATCGATTTCTGTATCTTTTGACCTGATTGTCCAGTTGAGATGAAATAGGGTGTATTTCGTAAGTAAATGTAAAAAAGACAAATCATATTGTGAAGAGATTAAACGTTTGACTTGATAAAATGTATTTATCACTTACAGCAGGGTAGTGTTGCAAAAATTTGATAACATATATTACCTAATATATATATTATACAATAATTTTACTTATCATAAGGAATCTGTGTTGCATACAAAATACTTACGTTTATTTGCTATTATTCATTACATGGGTATCAGTCAGTACCAAGATGCAAATTGAACATTAAATAATACTTCTATTAGGAGTTTGTTGTTTTTAATTTTTCTCTGTGTCTTTTGTATCTCTAAATTTTTTTTGTGCGTTTTATGATACATTGAATGTTAAATTTTGGATTATGTATAATATAGTTGTTTCACGTGTCATCAGGGGTTCACAAGCATATGTCGGAACTTAAACCTGTTAACTTCCCTGCAAGATTTCTAACGTTTTACCTTCTTGACATATAAAATCTTGTAAATAATACCACTAAATACCTGCATCTTTTGACCTGACTGTCCAGTAGAAATGAAATAGCTCTTATTTCGTAGTCAAATGCACAAAGGTAAATGCAAATGTAAATATGATATCTATGATTTGAAAAATATGTATCTCTGTCTGTGTATATTAGAAATTATATTGCTTACCATGCTATGTCTGCTGCCACGAACACGTTTGCATGGTTGGTTTTAACTTCCGTTTTCACTTTGCTTTCTTTCCAATTTATTTTGCTTTTTAACTGTTTTCCATATTTGAATGATATAGATATTTACCCGTCAGAGATAGTTGCAGCTTTTACGCACTTCTCTGTCAGTGTGTTTTTATTACTATTATTTTTTAAACTGCATGTTTCGTACTTTCTTTTACTTTATTATTACGTGGTTTTTAACGAGGCGGGGGGTGCCTCTGGGCTGAATGGGTAAAGTATGTCGTGAGTATTTCTCCTGGTAAAGCCAGCCTAGGCGTGAAGGCCATTTCCTTTTGCTCAGTTAATATCAGCATTCACTTGGAGCTAATTCAGTCTTTTGTGCACTGTGTCTCGACCCTATGAATCACACAATAAGTCACACTTTGTATGTTTTTTAAACTCAATTCTCAATAATAAATCCCATTCTTCTTTCAATATTACTTTTCATGACGGATTTATCGATATCAACAACTACGCAACCAATGACAAATTCTACTTCGTTATTTTCTCTGAGTCAGGCGTTTTGTTGGACGAAGTGAGTAGCGGCATTTGATGCGATATTCTGCCTTGGTGTTGTCAATCTTCCGACTGCTGTTGCTGGTTTGGTTTCGTTTTTTTATTTTAATTCTTATTTTAATGTTTTGTTTTGTAGGTTTGCTTTTTAATGGTGTTCGTGGAGTATATGAGCAATTTCTTAGCGTTTTGCTACTCATATACTTAGAAAACAGCATTTTGTGTTGTATGGGTCAGGCTACGTCCTGACGACGCCCTAATCCACCAACAGTTTCATTTTCTATGAGTTCCTTTTGGTTTTTCCTCTTGAATATCTATATTAAATAAATATGTATCTATATAGCTTTTCTATCTATCTCTCTCTCTCTCTCTCTCTCTCTATATATATATATATATATATATATATATATATATATATATATATATATATATATATATATATATATATATATATATATATATATATATATATATATATATATATATATATATATATATATATATATATATATGTTACCTCTAAAGTGCAGTAGTCAGTTATTCTATAGATTATCTAGGTAATGTGCAGATTAACTAGGGTATTCCGTTAGAGTGACAAAATGTATTTTTTCCTCATATTACCTAGATAATCTGCACATTACCTACTAGGCACTCGTTAAAGTGAAACTAAGATATTTGCTGGAACAACAGCAACGTTTCTGTACGATTAAATTGAGATAATGTCATTTATTTATTTTTCCATATCTAAAGTATCAAGTTAATGCAATCAAGCAATCAACAAATTATTTGATAGAATCAATCATCATTCAATTAAAAAAATATAATAGAAAGAATCAAACGGAATAATATATTATTATTAGAATTAAGTAAATTAACATAATGTTATTTATTAATTTTTCGATACCTAAAGAATCAAGTTAATACAATCAAACAATCAACAAATCTGTTGATAGAATAAATTATCAATCAATTATAAAACTATAATAGAAAGAAAAAAATAAGGTATTTGCTGGAAAGGAAATGGGAGAAGTAAACTTAACTATACGGAAGCCTTTAATATGCACATTACCTAGATTGAATGCGGAAAACTATTGATTCCCCCCGTTAACGGAGCAAATCAGTTAATCTGCAGATTAGCTATGCAATGTGCACATTAACGGCTTTTGAGCTTATTGAGATATATTTCTCGCTACGCATGCAATTTAGAGTTTTTTATTAAAAGTGCTTAAATATTTACTTAAATAATGTTCCAATCTAATGCATGACAAAAAAAATTCCATGACAAAAAGAAACAAACACTGCTGTATTAAATTGAATTACAAAAAAAATAGTCGCCAGTATTCCTTTTATATTTAACTAAAATCTGTTGAAATTGAATAGAGAAAAAAAAAATCTTTATTTTTAATCTAGGTATAATATTTTCAATTAATATTCAAATTTCATTATATCAACTGAGACAAAATCATGAAATAATGAAAGTAAATTAATCTTTATCATTCTATCGAAAATACATTCCTCAGCTTCACAAACCAACAAGCGTTTTAAAAATATTCATTAGAAAGAAAGTTTTAATAAATTATCTGAACGAGAGTAATAATAAAATTTGTTTACATATTTAACTACTTTAAAAAATTTTGCAAAGAAACAATATCCTATGAAATATACTGTACAGATAATAGCAAACAATTCCATAATGTATTTATTATATGAGCCATATATTTTATAAGATATGTTTCCAATTTTTTATATACATTTATATAAACAATTTAATACTGGGAGTCCATAAAATAATGTCCCAGTTTCAATGATATATTATGAAATTTTAATGTAGACTATTTACAACAAATCATATATCAAATTAAATATAAACTCACCTAGTTTTTCGTGTTCGATATGTGCACCTTTAGTTATACGGCACACATCCAACCTTAAGTCCAATTCTTACCGTAACAGGGGTGGCGTTATCTGGATATGTTGAAAGAATGGCTCTTTCCCCAATTTGTAGAGGGTGAACCAGTAAACTTTATTTGGCAACAAGATGGAGGCCCTCCCCATTGGAATCTCTTTGTGTACGAGAGTGATTGAACGTCGAAGTCCCTGACCGTTGGATTGGTCGTAATGGTCGAGACGACAGAGATCTTTTTCGCTGGTCTCTACGTTCACCTGACATAATGCCATGCGATTTATTCATTTGGAGATTTATAAAAGACTAGCCGCTGCGTGGCTATCCCGGCGTTGTACGTGCCCGTGGTGTTGGTTTGCTTCGCAAACCACCACCAGTTAACTGACAAAATTGAGCAAAACCAGTTAACTGACATTGTGAACGATCTAAGTTCTGTTTGTTATTAATAGTTGAAATATACTCTTATTGACTAACCCTCTTGCTGGCCCTCAGTCTTAATTCAATGGAAGAAAAGGAATCCCAAAGAAGCTAGCTATTGCTTCCCCTTCTGTGGTTACTTGCGCACGGCAAGGGTACTTGGCCCGGACATTAAAATACTTAACAGCATAATATTAACCTTTAGACTACGGCCGGTACACCATTTGTACCATGATCGCGACAAGAAAGAGTTTAGACAACTGCCAGTACATCAGTTGTGCCTTGAAAGTAATAGAAATCGCACCAAGAAAGAATTTAGACAATGCCCGTTACAGCAGTCTACCTTGAAGTTATAAGAATCGCGCCAAGAAATAATTTAGACTACGGTCGTTACAGCAGTTGGATCTTGAAGTAATAAGAATCTCGTCAAGAAAGAATCGTGCCTATTTTTACTATAGCCGTAGTCAAAAGGTTAATACGTTTTCAGCAAGATTGTTTTCTTATGAGCATCCAAACTTTTAAGGCTACAGAGTCTTGTATCTGGGTCATTCCACGTGAAATGAGCAAAAATCAGGAAAAACCCGTGGCCGTATGGTAATGGAATTTCATGAAATTTGGTACAGGGGTGTAGTTTATACATAAATAACGATATCCAAAAGAATTAGGTTCGAAATTAAATATTTTCGAAATTGGAGGCATTTTTAGGACTTCCAACTTTGAAGAACAGTTGCGAGATCGCTTAATGTTGCATGTTTGAAGTTCTGTTTCTCAAAAACTACTTCACGTAGACAAACATGTTTTACATTTTTATAATCTGTACAAAATGTTATTTTTTTCACTGTGGCAAGAACCTTTATAAGCATCATATTTAATCCAAAATGTAGTTGCAAAAAATGGAAAATTGTCATTTTTGACGGAATTAAAAACATTTCTATGGGCTAAAGAATTTTTACGACATACTTTAAATTCATGCCAGTTACAATGCTAGATATGATAATATTACTGATAGAGTTTGGAAGTCGTATTTTGATTCTTTCCTCTTCAAAATAGCTAACGAAAAGTACAAAATGATAATTTTATACTCTAAATAGGCATAAGAAATCAAATGAAGGACAGCTTTTACAAAACCGACATTTCACAGGAATACAGTTTCATATGTATATTACTTGTAAAAAAAATCAGGATTGTAATCTGAGTCCTAAAGCAACAGTAATAAAAACAAAATAACAACATTTGCTTCCCACTCTATGCATGTTACGAGAACTTCAATGATAACAGACTTCAATGAACATGACACTCGAATTAGTCTCGTACAGTTTGGAATAGGAATGTAGCAATGACAGTTACGAGTTCCCGTAATGGTTGCGGTCACTTCATTATACCTTTGTTGAAGATAAGACTAAATTTGAATAACATCAGTTGAAGGCACATAAAAGAATTTGATGTTTGAAATGGTTGAAGTACAGAAGGAAAATAGTTGTTTTGCATATAAAATCTGATTGTTGTATGGTCTCTGTAAACTTGTTCTTGCGGCTAACCGTTTGATAGTTCCACCGATTCCATCGCATGGGCTTTTGCCATGACTTGTAGCGAAAAAGTGCCATTCTGCCTTCAATTCAAAATCGGATTCATGATGGCAAATGTTGGAAACGTTTTTTCCGGTTTTTATAGATAGATAATAGATAAGTTTCTTCACAGAAAGAAACCTTTCTTTTATAAAAGGGATTACGGCAGTCTGAAATGCAAATACACTCAATGTATCATGTCTAGTATGGTCACTACTAACACACATTGAAAGGATTTGAAACCTGTTTTCGTTATCCTTCCCATAAAGTACAAATGGGTGCAGTGTAGCTTGAGTAGTTTCCCAATGGAATCCTTGAATTGCATCCTGAACAATAAATGAATAATTTTCTGAAAAATCGAGGAGTACAATGCCCTCCTCCTGGGAAACAGTCAATTTCTTTTCCACCAAAAATTTGGACTGCGATTTAGTAATGAAATGATGTTTTGCCAATCCAGACATACTCTCAACAAGTGAGTCAAGAAATTCTTCTGTTGACTGGACTTGTGTGATTAGAGTAGATCTGTCGGTCGAAATCCAACGCTTGTAAATAATTTCTTCTACATTTTGGAAAACCTCAAACTTTTCTATTTGAGCACGAAATTGATCTTTTGGACACTTATCACATTCTACGAACATACATTTTTCCTTTTCAATGTTACAAACATATAATTTCATTAGCTCTAGCAAAGAATAATGAGGTTTAATAGCGTGTAACATCAGTTTCATATTTTGATGTATGGTGCACACACACACACGGAATGTGTACCATTACTTCCAGCTAGTACACAATGTTTCGGTCTTAATTCAGCGAATTTACTGAAACCAATCTTTGCACTCCCATGCTGTTCCTTAAACTGCTGGTATCCTTCTTTTAAGTTACACAAAGAATCAACCTTTTTTGTTTTGGGACTTTACCTTCATCTGTGTTTACATCAACATAGTCTTTTTTTCCTGGACATAGCCGACTTATGTCATCAGACTCGTAAAAGTTTATAACTATTGCAATAATATTGTCATTAATTTTTTTGCCTTGTCTCTTAGCAGGTTTTCCTTGCTATAAATACAATGTGGTAGAAAATTCTGTCCTTATTTTTTCCAGACTCTAGCTCTATGGAACAAGAGTTAGAATTTGAATTTTTTCTGCAGGGGATGTTGTTTCAGCAAACTTTGCTTTCAGCTGTTCTATTAAACAATAAAAAATCTTCATTACTTTCAGTCGCATGTGTACTATTAATTTTATTGAGGTTTACTTTCAAAACAGTTCCCAAATTTATTTTAGCAGTTGAAACAAATTTCTGTAATTTTCTTCTGCCATAATGTTTTCTTTGAGCCATGCTGAGTTTACGAACCTTTTTAACAGGCGAATTTCCCATGTTCTGTAGGCTGTTATTGAGTTTCTCGTACTGTTTCTCTAAAGCTTCCGTTTCAAAATAAAAATCTGTTGCATCCTATTCTGTAATAAAATTTTTAACACCAATTTCACATGAGACAGATCTTTTTACCTGGCGAGAGCAATCCAGCTGATTTCTTGGCAATATCTAGTGTTATTATTCGCAGGGACTTTTTCACGGCACGTTTGTGACTTTTAATAGGATTACAACAAGTTCGTCTGAATAAGTAAGTATACTTCAGTAAATACACTTTATCATGGTGAAGACAAATGTTTTCAAACTTCCTACCTAATTTCAAATACAACAATTCTCTGGCTTTATCTGTAAGTTCAGAAAGTTCTTTTAATCCGGTTTCTTTTACATAATGGATTTTATGGCAGTTTTCTTACACCATTTCTCCCACGTCACAGTTCGAAAGTTCAGGAATTTTAAAATCTCTTTTACTATCAAAATCAAACATAGTAATAATGTTTCCTAAAAACTACAAGAAAATCCAAAAGACTTCTCTAACCGACTAATGATCATTTCAATGGATGGAACACTTATGGATTGCCACGAACATTCGCCGGTGTTCGAAAGCTTTCGGTTCAGCAAAAAATTATCAGTTTATAGCAACCCAAGCACATTTATAACCATAATTCATTTAATAGTGTTTATTTATTCTATTATCTGTCATTGAATGTAATAGCATCTCTTTCAATGAGGAAATGGATGGCTTAATGGCGTGTTTTCGCCTGTTTTGTTTCACCATGCGATAAAATAAAACTATAGTTTTCATCTAGTTAAAAATGCTCCTGGGACGAAAATAAGCAAATTACAATGATGAAAATTTCAGGACAGATAATATACATCTGGACACATAATACTGAAAATTTGTGAGTTTCTCGGAACTGTCCTTCACAATAAAATTTGTATTAAAAAATACAGAAAAATCGCCGTTTTCAATTATTTTCCTTTTTTATTAATTTTTTTCTTTAATAAGGAATAGGACTACAATCACTAAATTATACCTACCTTTTATATAGAAGAAGGGCTTTGTTAAGAATTATTTTTGATATTGTCTTTCCATTTTTAGAGGTACTAGAGCAATTTGAAATTGGTATCAAATTGGACAAATCTCTATTTTCGCCGATCCTTCAGAACGAGAAGTGCCAGATATTAAACAAAATTCTGACATTTCCTGAAAGAACTTTTACTGAAGAATGTAACAATATAAAAATTTATAATTTGTGTCAATAACTTTTTGAAATATTGGGTCTCAAACAGGCTACTATTAGTGCTACAAAAATCTACATTTGTGTGACCTTGAATTTTAAAATTCAATAAAAAATAAAATATCCATTTCTGACATTTAATATTTGGCAGTTCCTCCTTACTATATGCGATCTATTTAGAAACTAATTTTCATTAAAATCGGTGATGTGTCAGCCACAGCCTATTTGCTCATTTTGCGTGGAATGACCCATCTGTGACTTTCGTTGTCGACCAACCCAAAGGAAGATCCTCTTGAAGTTTTGATACTCAACAGACTCAGAAATGACCCCCCAATTTTAATATATTTGACATAACTTGCAAAAGGCAGCTAATTGAAGAAATGCCTTTTCATGGCTGTCCAGCCACTCTTCAACAAGGAAACAGGTCAACGGAGAGTAAAGCAGTTGATCCCATATCTTTCGTCCTGACACATAAAAACAGTTTGCTCTCCGAGATGTCCCCAAATATCGGGCTTGCCGCTTAGAGGAAGTTGCAGCGGCAGAAAGTTCTCCCATCACGCAGAATTTCGACATACTGCTGACACCCTATACTATATCAGTCCGAAGGTAATGTCAGATACGAACATCCTTTGTGGACACGACGCTATATAAGTCCTGGGTGATTGTTTATTCTAGTTCGGAAATCACAAGACAAAACAGTTGTAACACTTTTTGTAGCGTTCGACTTTTCATGATTGTCCCAATACCAATTCATGATTGTCCAATTCATGGTGACCAATTTCATGATTGTCCCGATTTTAAGGGGGTCCGGGACACATTGAAAAAAAAATTTTATTAATTAATTTAGAATTTTGAATTTTTTTGTCCTGATTACCCATCTAACTAATAAGCAAAATCACAACACAAAAGTTTTCCAAAAGTTCTTTAAAAATTTTAAATTAAAATTTTTTGAAAAAAAGAGGGGTCATTTTAAATTGCTAAGGCTCAAAACATTCTTGATCAATTTTTAAAATTCTTGCATTAAATTATTCAAAAATTTAATAATTTTAATTTTGATTCAGGAATTTAAAAAATATTAATTTAATAAAAAATTAAAAATATTTTAATGAAAATATTTGATAATTTTAAGGTACTTTTTTTTTAAAAAGTCAAATTTTTAAAGTAAATATTTGTTTTAAATTCGCTGAATCAAAATTAAAGTATAATGTTTGAAAAAGATATATTCCAAATTTCAACCCTTAAACTTTATCGGTTTCCGACTTATAGCAATTTGAATACAGGAAATCTTGAAAAAATGCATCATGGAGAAAAACGCATTTAAAGTTTTAAGGACAGATGTTGTTGCCATGACAACAACTGTCAAGAGTGTTAGATTTTCAAAAAAACGCACCACAAAAATTATTATATCTCTAGTTCT
This sequence comes from Metellina segmentata, assembly GCA_947359465.1. Taxonomy (NCBI): domain Eukaryota; kingdom Metazoa; phylum Arthropoda; class Arachnida; order Araneae; family Tetragnathidae; genus Metellina; species Metellina segmentata. Next base: position 38,759,948 of record OX375872.1, read on the forward strand.
AATTAAGATAGAAACATGATTTAGACGTCATTTTAAGCAGAAAAACACAGAGAATTTCTTAAAATAATAAAAAAAAATTCGAAACTTTGACGATTTTTGTGTCCCGGACCCCCTTAAAGACGTATTCACACGTCAGAAGATTTAAAATAGTTTACCACCAAGTAGTTAAATTTAAAATAGTTTCTTTGAAAGTGTGTTTTTAAAATTGCTCGATCTTTTAAAAACTACACTTTATTTTATGTTTTAATTTTACTTTTCATTGCGTGTTTCCTTTTTTGGTACCTCTTCCTATGTATGTATTTGTAATTACTGTTTTTTATTTTGTTTTTGTGTTTCTTACCTGCCACGTTTCTGAATATATATGTGTGACAATGCGATAACAAAAACAAGTAAAATTTTACATTTATTTTTACATATTTCTAATAAAAAAGTGTCTATGCCTTTCAATACTTGCTAGTTTGTAGCCCAGCGCGGAAGGCCAATTTCTATCAAACTCATCCTATGGGACCAGACATGCAGTATGCTAACATTTTGATTAAAAGGCTTCTGCAACAATTTCATTCCGCTTTGCTTGACACATTTGCATACACATACGTAACTCTGAACATTATCTGCATGTGAGTTGGGAATAGTGCTAACATGGAGCTCTTAGAGAATATTCTAGAGTTATCCAAGTACTATAATTAAGACCGTTTTGAGGTAGAAATCACAAGGTATTTGATATATTAGCAACTAATTTTAGGTTAGTAGTGACAGTTTCCAGAAAGCGATGACTAAAATTAACTTCGATGTATAAAAATCGAATAGGTATTTTATGAGATACGAAAATTAAAACAAAGGGAGTCATTACATATCAAATCACTCAAAAAAGTGACATATTAAAGTGTCATTTCATTGATGTATCTTGAAAACTATGAGATCTATTTCTTGTGAAACGATGTGGATAAATTTTTAAGAAATATCTCGTCGAACAAGATCAAATCGAGTTTGCTAATGATATCGCGTCAAGATATTGTTTTATGATGGCGAGAAGATCTGATTAGTTTTGCTAATGCCGATATACTTTGTATAAAAACTCCGAAGGGTTAAATACAACTCCTTGTTTTTTTTTTAACTGGAGATTTTGTTGCTCAGCCTCATAAGAAAAAGCTTACCGTATGGTACTTTTTATTTATTAACGTTATTTTTGAAAAGTTTTCCATGATTTTACAGTCAAAAATTGCTTTTATCTCTAAATCTAATAGTCTGGCAGGATCTAAATTGGATTATATTTTAGTCAATACAATCTTTTTAATTATGTATAACGGTCTGGTAGGTTACCTTTTAAATTTTATTAGATATTCAGTTTTTTTTTTTTAAACTTGAATTAGTAAAATAGGCACGGTTAGTTTGTTTAAAATATATATATATTAAAGTTTTATTTGCCTTTGCTTTCAGAGAGAGAGAAAGAGATGATTCCAAGTTGAGACACGCATGTGTTTATTGTGGAAAAATATTTTAAATAATCGAATCATGCAATCAGTATCCATAAACATTTGTATTGTTAGACTTAATCAAACGACCAGGCTATCATGTGAGGCCTGTTTTGTAGATAAAATCATAACCTTTTTGATGACATGTTACTAAACACTGTGAATTAACGTTCGGAATTAAAGACCACTCAATTTGACCCCTCATTGGCCTTGAATACAAAAAATAGTTTATTTTTATTAAAAAATGTAAGTAAAGGTGAACTACTTATCTATGTTTTATGAAAGTTTCTAGTGTGTACTTGTATTGACTTATAGTAAAAAAATATTCAATGTAAAGAGAATCATGTAAACAATACCCATAACTATCTGTATATTTTTATCTTGCTGTACAATACAGATGAATTCAGGCTTTTTTTGCAGGTAAATGAAAAAAAAAATTTTAAACTATCTTTTTATTTGGAAAATAAATATTTATCAGGTGCATGATTATAGCATTACAAAGATCTGATATTTGATATTGCAAATAGAATATGTAATAATAGTAAAATCTATCATAAGACATAAATGTACTAGATAAAACATATTTACAAATAATTATTCGATATGTGAGTACCAGCCAATACCTACGATGTAAATTCAACACGTAAAGGAAGAAATTTAAATCGTTATTTTATATGAAAAGAAAATTTTTTTAAATTTTGTAAGAAAATTAAAAGGTGTTCCTCAAAATTATATATATAGCTGAAAGTAATTTTGTGTCGAATGTAATCTAAGAAGATTTCAGTAGTGCGTTGTGTTGCTCCAGGGTGACATTAATTTTAAAAAATAAATATCAAAAAGATTTAATTAACATTCGAGTACAGTTGGTGTAGTTTGATTAAAATCCATTTGACGAGATCTAAGGAAATCTTTTCTGAAAAGTTTGCAACTAAAATATTTTCAGTATCCAAAATCCTATAAGATTTTCAACTTACAAGTCATCAAGAAAAATAACTCTTATATGAAAATAAAATTTTAGATATTTTCCATCAGTTTAAAATGTGCACATCAAAAGATTCAATTAACATTCATGTAATTATTATTGTTTGATATAAAAGACATTGTCGTTTTACTGAAAAACATTTCCTGAAATGTTTTTGTTCAACTAAAACCTCCTCGACATCCAATATCCCAAAAAACGTTTCAAGTTCACAATGTGCACCTTGAAGAAGATCATTGCTTTATATAAAAATAAAACTTTAAATGTTTTATTAGCAAATTAAAAGGTATATCTCAAAATTTGTATTTAAAGCAATTTTGTGTCGATTATAATCCAAAAATATTCAGTCAACAATTGTGTAGTTAATGTAGTTTGATTTAAGAGGAATTTAAGACGATCTACTTAAGCCTTCCTGAAAAATTTGTAACTAAATCAAATCTGCTGTCCAACATCCTAGAAGGTTCGAGTTCACAGTTCACCTTTGAAAAAGATCTTTAATTTCAAGGAAAAATATTTAAATGTTTTAACAACAAATTAAGAGGTGTAACTTAAATTAATTGAAAGCCGTTTTGTGTCGAATGCAATCCAAAAAGGTTCAACGCATTTAATTTGTATAATTTGATTTAAAAGACGTTTGACGATCTGCTGAAACCTTACCTGAAAAAAACTTGTAAATAAAAAAATGTCCAAAAGACGTCCAAAATCCTAAAAAGTTTGGAGTTTACAATCCACTCTGAAAAAGACCATAAAATTATAACGAAATTGAGCAGTTCCTGATTTTTTTCTGTATAAATTTTGTAAAGATTTTGAATGTTTTCGCGAATAGCTGAAGGCTATCTACTTCTTTTCTTAAGGAATCGTACGGCTGTGTCATTTACCGTAGGTGAGCGAAGCAAAGAAGTATCTCTTCTTATGACAGATATGGGCTGGAAGTATCCTCACGAAATGAAAGATATGCCCACTCTTCCTATGTAAGTATTTTACGAAATGGCAGCTTGTCACATTAGCCTTACTCCAACTGATATCTCTGAAAGTTTACTTCTTTCGAAATTCCGTAACGATTCTGCCTGAGGCAAGGAAAAATTTAAAAATAAAGTCGAATATAAACTGGACTAAAAGCACTTGGTGCATGACATGAATTACAAAATTTCTTTACCTCACGATCTGTGAGGATATCAAAAGAGGAGAGCATTTGGTCTGCTCCCTTAGAACAATAAGACGTCAACTTAATATCGTAAAACTTACTTTTTTGGTATCGTACTAAAAGTGTAAATTCTCAAAAGTTACTTTAATTTTTATTTATATTACCACTAAATATTGCAAATTAATAAAAGGTACTTTAATTTTGATTGATATCATATTAAAATTGGAGAACTAGGTGTAACTTTAATTTTGATTGATATAATATTAAAATTAGAGAACTAGGTGTAACTTTAATTTTGATTGGTACCGTATTAAATTTGGAGAACTAAGTGTAACTTTAATTTTGATTGACAATGTACTAAAATTGTAAATTCATAAAAGTTACTTTAATTTTGATGGACACAGCAGTAAAATTGTAAATTCATAGAAGATACTTCCATTTTGAGTGACATTGCACTAAAATTGTAAATTCATAAAAGTTACTTAAATTTTGATTGGTATTGTACAAAATTGAAATATGATGAGTTACTTTAATTTTGATTGACATTGTACTACATTTTCAAATTCATAAGTTACAGGTTCAATTTCTACCTGAATGTATTTGTTTCTTCTGTGTCATTAGATTTCGTTTTGTGTATGTCCATTACTTGACATTGTTTATCTTGTGTTAGGCGCATTTTGGCCAAATGTGACTTTTGTGTCATAAACACTCAACCAAACAAGTGTTACATATTTTTAGCAAAAAAGGGGCTATTTATTTATTTATTCAGGACAAGTAAGGAAGTACCCTCTTATACTTACGCTAAACCCTTACTTTAAAATTTAGTTTATTAACTAGTTCACACATACAGCTTTTTTATCGAACTATAAAAAAATGAATTAGGTTGAAATATTTTGTGTATTAATTTATAGTTCCACTTTTCGGCCTCGTCTGAAATGAAATACTGGCTACGTTACTGATACGAGACATCATTAAATTAACGTGAACTATACGTTATATCTCGTTATGGTTACAGTAAATCTGTATGAAATAATAAATTACTTACTTTAGGGATTATATGTTAGATCTCATTATGGTTACAATGGAATCTGTAAGAGAAAGAGAGAGACATATATACAATTACAAATATAAATTACTTACTTTAGGAAACATACGTTATATCTCGTTATGGTTGCATTATATCCCGTTATGGTTACAATTGTTGAGTCCCGAATTATTTAGCGGGTAGCGATTAGTACAAATATGAGTTGTGTTTTTAATTTATCTATGCATCTGTCGTAAATGAAAATAAAGACCAGGCCTACACTAATTTCCTGCACGTATTGAATGATCCAGAGTCCCATGAAAGGAATTCAAAGTTCATTTTACGAAAAACCTAATTTATTCTAAAATTAAATACACACATGTACATATATGTATAAGAAAAGGGGCATTGCATGAACAACATATACAACTGAATGAAAAAATCCCATAAGAGACTTAAAACAGAAACATATTACCGTGAGATCTCACTTAGTTGACTTTAAAAGTAAAGAATATGGCGCCAGCAATAAAAGTCAAACAACATGGGTTTTTCCGCAGCAAGGAAAAGACGACGAAAATCAGAGCGCTCTCGAAATTTTATCTCACAGTGCTTTTATAACCAGCCTCGGAATCGGCCAATAGGGTATGCAAATTGATAAATCCCTGCGATTGGTCGATCCATTTTGGCGTCGGTTATCAGCTTTTAAAAAGTTGTAGTTATTATATGAAGGAATTCAATTCGAAGTCCTGGTAGGTATATTTCTGGTTTGAACTTGGCACTGGATTCAAGACAATCTTAAAATGGTTTCAGATTGAAGTGTTAAGTCTTACTAGACATTTGTGCACACAACACAAAAAAAATCTGTATGACATATTCAATTACAAATACAAATTATTTACTTTAGTGTTTTACGCAGCTAGACCAAATAGTGTCTTTGCGCAATAAAAGCCAACTCAACTACCAGAGCTTTGAGCTGACCAATTGGTCTTGTGATCAGGAGTTGACCTCTGGACTTCCTCATTTCAATCCTTTGTATCATTTTCCCCTCATCTCCTTATAGATTCATCCTAATCCATCCTTGCCTGGAAGGGAATGTTCAATTATCCCTCTAAGTACTTTAACGTACAACATCGGGTCAATTTTGCTAAGGACGAGTCGAGCAAAAGTGCCCTATAAATCCATAGGAGAATTAAGATCCAAATAGTAAAAAAAAAATGTCCCTTACCCATAATTGGTGATAGCTTGGAAATGTTTTAGCACCAGGATCTGGCCACTACGGGACAGTTTTTCACTAAAGGGCAGAGGGTTAACTGTAATGACAAGTCCGATTTCAGAAACAAAAATTAAGCAATTTATTGTTACTTATAAAACATAAAAGTATGTAGTCAATTTAAATTGGTGCAAAATACACTGTTCTTTGCTCTGGTGACCTGTCATCTCTTTATGAAAGTAAAAGACATTTTTGGAATAAAAAATTTAACTTTTACACTCGTATACATTATTTAAATGAAGCTTTTTGGTTCTCATTTGTTGAAGTACATTTTTAAAATTCCAAAGTTTCCGAAATCCTTACTGGTGAAGCTTAAAAAACATCTTTTTTCATACTAATTAAATATATTTTAGCTTTTTCTCACAATTAAAAATAGTTTGGGAAATTTCAAGCAGTAAGAAATCTTCCCAGTGCTTTTCTTATATTATTGTTCGTCCATTAAAATTTTTATTTTAGATTTAAAAGCGGTATAATATATTGAAAAGCTACACAGGAAATTTATGAAGCCAAATGCGCTAACTCAAAAGCAGCGAAGAAATAAAGTTAGGGAATTAACGTGATAAGACATATATTTTGTTTTGCCAGCGTCCTTGTATGCGCTATTTTAGAAACAAAGTACATACACCATTTTTATTTGCAACTCGAAACACCATCACAGCGAGCATTGAATTAAATGTTATTATAGAACTGTTAGGAAATTTAAGCAGGCTAAGCACAACATTTCGGTGATAAAGTTAATACCTCAGATTATTTAGATCTAAATTCCTCCAGCCAAAAAAATAACTTAAAAGAAAACAAGAGCGCTTCTGTAAAGAGTAGTATTAACTGCTTTAAAGAGCTGATCATCAGAGGATTATTGCCAAAGACGAAAATAGCCTTAAGATATTAAATGCTAAATTGTATATATCTGACTTAAGGATTTAATACTACTAGGAATTCAATTAAGTAATGAAAAATAGTCATAAACAGTACGTTGGAAAGGAAACGAAGGTTCTGTAAATGTTTTTTAACTCTGTCCTTTCAAAATGAAATCCCAATTTTGTTGCACCTTTTCTGTCTTCCGGCAGAAAGGATCTAATTAAATTCTAGACATTTACTGCTCAATCATTTCAGTGATTTCTATGAAAGAGGAACTGAAAAACGCTGTAGGGGAAAAGCACGGCATCTTTTAAATAAGTCTTTCCTTATATATTATCTCTGATTATGTTTGATAAGTTCGCGTTAGGAAGTCAATTTAAGAAAGGTATCTTATGAAACAATTATAAGGTGCATTTTCGAATCCATTCTTTGATGCAATAGACGAAGAGTGTTCCTGCAAACGCTTAATGGGTAAATGGGTAATAATCGCCTCCAGGGTTTTATGTTGAATAAAGTGTGGTAAAGTTTTAAAATTGATCTTTACTTGGGAACTTTTATTGAGTAAATTTTTATCGATGACTTGTTTTCTCACAGACGGATGGACTGAACATGATTCCTAATGTTCAAATTTCAAGACTGCACATACGCAATAGTTCTCATTCGGTAGAGAAATGTTGATGCGGGGTTTAGAAATTGCCTAAATTGTTTGGTTTGTTGATGTTTTTTTAGTTAGTGATTATCTTACAGTGGACGACATTATTATGAGATTGTTTATGTCTCCTTTTTTCAATTGTGGCATTTTTATCACGAATCACTTGAGCAGATATTTAAACATGATATATGTTACAAACTACCATAGTATAATTTCAGCACTCCAATTTTATACGACGAGATGTTTTCTTCGGATTTTTTCCATTGGATAAATCCCGTAATGTTGCCAGTAGCCTGTTGAAGGCTCCAGTATGCTCCAGTGTGACGTTAATTAACTACCTGGAGGGCTAAAGTTTAGCTAGGGAACTTTGAATAACAATTACCCTATATCAGGACTTGATGTAGGGGTCAGTTTGCTTTTTGCCACATTATAATAGAAGTGAATTTTAATGAATCCAACTTAACATCAGAAACTACTCAGCTTAAAAAAGATGCATGAAAGGATAATTACAAATTTTACCATAGTCATTGCAACGAAAACAACATATGAACAGATTTAGCAGAACACAACTTCAATGTTTTAAGAAAGATAAATGAGAACATTTCTTCTGAAACGGAAATTGTATGTTATAAATAATAAATACTCTCTAAGAATTATGATTATAAGCATGCATTTGGTTAGTTCTTTGTTTTCCGATATTCTTTGTGTAAAATTAAGTAGACAATTTCTTTAGAAAATTCCATCGTATACATATTAGATCAATAAACATCTGTATAAATATACATCTTGGAATAAATACAAAGTATTTCGGCCTTAACTTTCAATTTTACTATTACTTAAGTACTTCAACTTTCTCCTTTGTACAAATTAAATTGTACAACTTAGTATACGATCATTCCTAAGAACAGCCTTACCCTAACATTGTTTAAAATTTAACTTCGGTTATTGACTATTTGAAAGAGTTTTATTAAACATTTTTTAAAGATAAACGTCTTAGTACTCATCATAGGTTTTTCACTAAGCTATTTGCATATAAAATTTATCAGAGTTTTACTATTTCAATCGATAAAATGACATTGTATGGCATTTTATGTAATAATTTATAAGTCTTTATGGTGAATGTAAATGGAAATAAATTACTTTTGTATAAGAAGACATTTAGAGAACATAAATTGTGTAGACTTTGAATGATCTGCATTATCTATGCATTAAGTTGACAACAAATAAAATTGAATTCCACTTGTACCTGATTCATTTATAAGGACATTGCAGAAATGAGTAATTTTTATCTTATTCTTCGTGTTGATATATATTCTGAGTGTATAAAATATTTTCTGAGACAGAAAATTTTAATATTAATATTTAAGGTTGGCTTTTCATCAAACCAAACTCATGTACATGAAATTGATGTATATCTATAACGATTCAGTTTGTGTTCAAATCGTTTCTACTTTTTTGTTTCTACTCGAAATTTGAACATCTGCTTTTCATATCAGATACAGATTCACGATTTCTCCAGGATAGTCACCAATAATAGTCAGATGAGTTGCTCCAGTGTGGCATAAATTCAACTACCATACCAGGAATAGAGGTCTCAGGTATTTGGATATAAAATTGCAAGGGTTTTGTAATGTTTTGTCTTCCCTGAATTTAATCAACGTAGACTAGGACTGTAGTATGATACTTGTGTAGTTTTCTTTGTAAAGACTGGGAATTTATTTGAGTGAAGAGAAATACATGTCATACAACACAAAGCTAATTTAATGCATTTGTTAGAGCAATTTTCAAGTATTTTGCAATGTTTTCACACATAGTGACATTTTTTCTGGTTTTTAAATACATTTCAGGTATTTCGTACAATGTAGGCATTCGGAAGGTTTTGAGTTTTCCAGAAAAATAGTATTTTGGGATGAATTTCATTAGAATTTCTTTTTCCAATTTTGACGAGGAAATTGTTTTATTTCACATATTTTCAAAACTGAAAAAAAATGACGTAGTAGACCAAAAAAAAACAGTCCTTTGAAATCTTCGCTTGGCTGCTGTTCTGCTTTGCATTTCCTGACTAATTAAATAAACGCTACTTTTTTGTGTCATAATAAAGTAAAAATATCCAATCAATTATGTTTGTTCATAATGTATGTAATACATAATGATCATAAATATATTTATAAATTAATTTATCTTAGGATCCCAGATTTTAATACATGGAATATCGAGACAAAGTGTACTTGTACTATATTGCTCCCACCAATATGAAAAGGTAAAATATTAGTTCAGTAATCCTCATTCATCATATTCACAAGAGTCATCATAGAAAATATATTAAAAGTTTACTCATTTCTTTTTATGCAAGCTAATCTTGTTTAAGTAAGCTTTTGTTCTAGTTAATCTTAACTATACTTACTTAACTATAAAAGTGATCATAATTTATTTTAATGTGGAGATGCATACAAACTTAATTATATCCTTAAAACATGTAACCGCACTGTGACTTAATACATCATCGATCAATTTGATGAACTGGGAAAGCGTATTTTGCTGACATATAAGTCTTGTGAAACAAACGCGTTATTTATACAGGATTTGTATCCCAGTAAGTAAAGCCTTTCAAAAGTAATTTAATTATAGAATTTAAGTGAAGTATGTATCAATATATATAACTCAAGTGCATGGCTATTCTTTCTGCAGACATTTGATTCCAATGTTTAAAACTATATATTATTTAGTTTAATCTTACGTAAAGCAAATTCCGGACTTTTTGTATTTGGTCAGAGAGAGGAAAATTTTAACAATTAAAACAATGTGCCGTTAAACTTAATATGCAATTTAGACATTCATATATTGACTTATGATTTCGCCTTCATTTACATGCTGCAATAGCTTTCTATTATATAGAAGAGCGTTTTCCAAATAAAAAAAAAATGAAAAAAAGTGTAACTTAGGTATTTATTTACTTTGACCTGACGTATGTGTTAACTTCAATTTAAATACAGTATGATCCGTATTTCTACCTTTCGATCACACAGAGAATAATTTTTCTGATTAAAAAAATATGCCATAACATGAAATATACAATTTAAGTATTTATTTACATCGACATGACTAATAATTCCGCTTCAATTTAAATGCAGCAAACTCCAGGTATCTTGCATTCTGTCCTGAGTGAAAGTTTGATCATTTAAAAATGTGTTATAAAATATAATTTTTTAACATGTAGATTGAACACATTCTTAACTCTTGTACCAAATCTCATTTAATCTGAATTTCTTTTTGGACTATACACACTACCATCCTCCAAGTGGTTTTCTGCGAGCTATCTAGTCCAAGCTCTGGTTAATTTTGCTAAGGATGAAATATCTAGTCAAGACAAAACTTCCTCATTACTCCAAGGGGAATGGTCGCCTTGGTAGCCCGGTTGGTAGAGTAACAGTATTAGCAATCTGGGGCTTAAGAGTTAGAATCCAACAAAAAGACACTTTTGTACAAAGGGGTCTGGTACGCCTTAAATCTGCCGAGACCTCAAATGTCATCACGTTGGCGGGGCGTGGAAGATTGGTGAGTGGGGTACCAGCTCAGATGTTACCTCGTCATCTGTCCGACGTTCAGAATTACGTGGTGTTGTCCTCGAATCTTTCATTTAGGGGATTGATCCCGAACCGTCGTCAATAGCCCGTTCAGTTCATGTAAGACGTTATTTAAATACTACCTAAGGAAATATGTTCTTAATTTCTCTATACTGCTCACATTTGACATGTATGTTTTAAGAACTCCAATTACATTTGGAGTTTATACTATCATAGCAAACTGATTAATCCTACTTATGGTTGTCTCAAATAGCTATCTTGTCATTATCAAAACTGACCAGTTCTTAATGAACAAGATATCTCGTGCGTTAAGATCTAATCATAATCAAACAATCGGCAATATCTTGACGACGAGATATCTTGTCATAAGAAAAATTAGTCTAATAACTGTTCCACTTGCAAGAAGTGAGTGCCTCTCTCTGTGAAACTTTTAACTGTTCCCTCCATTCTCTAATGCTTCAATCCTCGGTCCTGACCGTATCACAAATATTGGCCTGGAGCCAATACCCCTCACTTACGTTTAGGCTGCAAATTACTTTTGCTATTCGTACAATGCGTTATGCAATTGAGGGACCTTAAGAATAAACAGTCTCTCAGCCATGAGAAAGTAAAGCCTAAAGTTATCCATTTGCAAGTCCTACGCAAAACCAAAGATGTATATAGGTACCTCTATAGTCTTCCTCTTCCAACATTTGGTGAAGAATATAAAATGTATGCAGCGCTTAAAGCCCCGAGCATATTATTTTAAGGTGAATTTCTTTAGTTAACATCTTCCTTTGTAATTATCCTGTTCTCTGAGGATTGAAAATCCCTGTTATATCTCTTAAGTATGTAAAGTAATTTAATTGCGCAAGTATCACTATATATTATCTGTATTGAGCTATTCATCAAGCATTTTGAAACAGAATACCAGAATTTCTTATTTTCGCACTTTTGAAATAGATAGAACTTCCTTGTAGATGCTGCAATTTCCTACGACTTGATCTTCACTTTCGGCATGGTTTTTAAAAATTACTTTCAGCTAACAAAACAGTTTAGAAATTCGTAGTATTTTTTAATAATGAATTTCGTGTCTGAATAAAAAGTTATATTTAATTCAAGCTGTGTAACTTCCTATTTCTATTAAAAATCAAGAGAATGTGTAAACTTTTAATGGCTGTCTTGTTTTGGGAAAAAATAATACTTAATGTTTCAGTATAGTCTAGTGGTTAAAATCGCCATGAATAAGAAATTGCATTTAATTTGAAATATTGAATGCATGAATTCTCTTAGATATACATTTCATAAGCAATCATAGACATTTCACCTGTTAGTGTCTTGTTTTGTGGAATAAATTATAGGTAATAGATGCTTGAATAGAACATGTCTAGTGAACATCCAGTGTTGAAAAAGAAGGTGTATTTATTTCAAAATATATTTGTTGCCACAAATTCTTTTAGATATACATTTCATAAGAAATCATAGACATTTCACTTCAGTGTCCTGTTTAGTGGTATAAAGAGTACTTAATGGATGCTTGAATAAAATACGTTTGTTGATAATAACAAATTACAGCAGCACACACCCATACATACATACACCACCAATTTAACCCTCTTTTAAAATTTAACTACAAATAAATATCCAATATTTAAAAATTCAAAAACTGGACTTTCTTAAAGCCTAATTGCATCAAATATGTCCGCATATTTATATTCCGTACTCTTATGAATTGTTGATGAAGGATTATGTAGGAAAACACTTTATTTTCCGTGTTCAGCCGAGTACCCATTAAATACACGAATCTCGAAAAAGTAATTTTCTGACAAGAATAAAATATTTGAGCTGTAACAAGAAACGTCGTATTTGAGATTAATCTTAGAAACCTCTCAATTTGAAGAATAAGTTATATTTAATTCAGAATTGTGTCCACATCAATTCTTTTAAATATATGTTTCACTAGAAAGTACAGACATTTTCCCTCAGTGGCTTGTTTTGGCGAATGCGTGATAGTTAATGAATGTTTCAATGGAACAAATCTGGTTAAATGAACTAATAATAGTAACCCACATCAGAATACACCCACCAGTTTTACTTACGCGATAAATATCCGAAATTCACAAATTCCAGAACAAGACTCGCTTATTGCCAACAGCTTTAAATATCTCCACAGATTTATGTTCCGTACTTTTTATGTATTGTGGGAGAAGGATTACGTAGGAAAACTTTGTTTTCCGTAGGCAGTCGAGTACCCATTAAGTACATGAATCTAGAAAAAGTAACTTTCTGACAAGAATAAAATATTTGGGTGGTAAAAAAGAAACGCTTTCTCGCCAAATGTTCCTTTAAGTTGAGCGTAATAAAAGAAAGACTGAGTATAGGAGAAGAGAAATTGTATGAAGTTATCGCCCAAACTGTTCTTCCGGAAATTGAAAGAAGGTTTTTAAGATCCATAGCACAATTTAATCGGATTTTGCAGACAGATTAGAGAACGGCCGCATTATTTTTCCGATTTCCAAAAAGTAAAACGTCTTTACTACGATTACTCATATTGCTCTGTAAAAATTAGGCTTTTAAGTTCCAGTATAGAAATTGATTAATAAATTATATTTTTAATAACTGATAAATTAAATAATATGCGTTTCTTTCCTTAATGTTTTCGGAAAAGTTACAAAATTACCTTCTAGATCCAAGAAATTGAATTATTATTTTGGAGAGAGAGATTTATCTCCTATTTTTTAACGTCCTTAATAGTTTTTTCTTAATTTTTACAATTGGGAACTGAGAGTGCTTTTTCATAGTAGCCATTTTCCTTATCAAATTTTCGATGGTTATGAGAAGAATTAAATTACATTGGTTTGATTTTATGTCGAAAGGGCATACCATAGACGTGGAATATAAGCAGACTGATCATTGCTATTGAGAAGATATTCATAAAGTGTGAATAAAGTGTTGACTAGTAGTCACGTGAATGTTCTGTGCAAAATTGACTTGTTTAGCTGCTTAGGCATCTTATCGCCTCGTATGGTGGTATAAAATCTTATGACAGTTTAGATGTACGAATGCGCATTTCTATAGAGTGATTATAAAATGGTAAAATCCCCAAAAGTCTACTAATATGTCGTCTGGCCCAATCAGATTATGAATCAATGCATGGTCATCTTCTGCCGTCCCGTGAACTAATCAGATGATGAAGTTTCTTTTTTCTCCCTGTTGACGAAACTAGTATAAAGGGTCATGTTACTACTAGTTTTGGTCACATGGCCCTGGGCAAATAAAAATGGCACCATTCCTCACTCCACTTTTATACTTCCACTATGGGTCAGATCTGGTCATTCTGCGCCAAGCGATGTTTACGTCAAGTAGATGGGCACAAACATAAGGAAAGTTTTATTGATACAGTTGAGAAAAATGTACCCAGAATCCAACCTGTGATGAGTACAAATCATATGCTGCTAAAAAAGTGACCAAACATACTGAGTCACTAATGAATTTAGGTAAAATATTTTAAACATATACATAAATACACTGTTTAAAAACTAGGTCAAAATGTAAATTTGACGCTGTCAGGTTTTGGTAAATTTCAATTTTATTCCCTATATCAAACAACAAACGTATACATAACAATGTAAACGTATATCATAATAAAAGAGGTTGGTTGGTTAGTTGATTTAAGTCTTATGGCGCAAGGTCCAAAAGCGGACAAGATGCGCCAATCACAAGATAGTGCATAGCCAAGTAGATTAAAAATAATGTAACACAGCTTATTTTTCTAGCCAACAAATAAATGGTGGATATGAAAATACAATACATAAAAAATGCAACACATTTTCGTCGTCATCAATATAATCAATTGTGAATGATAGTTAAAGGTTTTGATGAATTAAAATATGACAGATAAAATATTATTTGGAATTTAAAAATTTTATGGCTCTTAAATATTAAAAAAAAAAATTGGGGTGAGGATATTCTCCAATCAAATCTTCCAGGTTTAAAATTGATCTATGGAAAAAGCATTGATGGTAAGGATTAAAAATAGGACAATCGACTAAAATAGAATGTATAGTAAAAGGCGACCACACGCAGCCTCCGTCTCTTTTTGTAAAAGATGTCTGTGAGTAAAAGTGTGTATCCATTTTGAAGACAATTTAAAAGTACAACAGTGTGCCGTACTGGTACCGTATACCACACTAAGATGTATGGACGGATGCTGTGTATCTTGTTATTGCTATAATAAAATAGGATAAGGAATGTATTATGTACGGTAAAATCCCAAACACTTTTGTTTAATATATTATACTTATATTCACTATTCATTTTTCAATCATGTTCGATATAATGTCTCTCCCTAGAAACAGGCTCATTATTGATTCAACTGCATTTCATTCCAATCGTATAAGCCTGTGAACTAACCTCTGAATTTGCTGATTCGGCACTTTTCCCGCGATAGATTTGTCTTTTCGCACATACTTAGGTTAAACTCTGTTTTCTGAGTTCAACCTTAACTCAGCCTGGATTTCTCTCCCCTGGATTCTCTGTACTCTATAATTTGTGCTGATATATACACACGTTCGAAAGTTAAGGATAATACAATACAATGCGACATGAAATCCAGTGTCAAGTACGTGCACTGTTGTACCTCAAATGGCAAATAAATATTCTACGAGCTAAGTGGAACAAAATAAGAACAACCACTTGCATTGTGGTGCTACTGGGAATTAAGGAAATGGTAATAAAATGCTGAAATGAGAACATTGTAGAATTTAGTTACTAAGAAGAAAAAAAATTGACATGTTAAAAACAATCTAATTGAGTCATTTTGAGCGCTGACTGACTCCTCTGTGGGTATTAAACCGTGTAAACATGCTTCCTTCTATTCAAGATTTATTGTGGCAGAGTTCCATTTGTAGTTGTTTTAGATCTACTTTACTTGATAGGACTGTGTTGGATGTAATTAAACTGCGTAAAGTAACCCACGCATGCTCTATTGGATGGCGATATGGTAACCTTCTAGTTAAAAATTCAAATCGTCTTTAATGATTTGTTAATAAATAAATAGAATAATTATTTATAAAATTTATAAATAAAGTTTTGTAAAAATTTTTTTATACAGTTTTTAAAAGCATCTTTCTCAGCTTTAGCACTATAAGCTACTATAAGGTTTTTTGGCGCTATAAAGTATTCAAAATGCTAAAGCTTTTGATGTATCAAACAAAAAGCTTCCAAACCTTTTCCATTTATTCTTATATATCTTTAGAATTACACTGTGTATGAATTTACACCTAAGTTCTATATACATATATTTTTTTTAAATAGTTAAATATAAATGTTTTTATTTTTCGGTGGTTTTTGTATCATTTTAGCTTTAAAAATTTGTATAAAATTAACTATATTCTTGATTTAAAAATACAAACACAGTGTTATTAAGTATATTTCAAATAAAGTTGAAAATATTTGAAGCAAAATAATAAAAATTGAATCAGAAGTAGCATTTTTAAAAAATTCAAAACAATTTGTGAAAATTGAATTTTTTTTTAAATTGCTTATTTGACAAGATTTTCTCTATTAAAAACAACTTGTTATTTTAGAAAAAGTAGAAAAACAACAATATTTTAATTCTATTATAAGAAATGAAGAACATTTTAAAAATGGCACCAAGTCTCCTTAAATTGAGTTTATATTCGTGGAACTCACAAGTTTGGATAATAAATGGAGTTAAATGCTTAAATTTATAATACTACTATACTCGTACATAAAATCTGACAAGGATGTACATTATTTACAAATAGATAGTACTGAGTGCAATTTGAAGGCATGCTTCATTTAATTATTTCCGCTACATTTATTTTAATTTGAGTTGCATTTAAAAAAAACTCAAATTTTACGAGTAAATTATACATTTGTAGATACAATTTGAATTTATTTGTAAATTCAAAAGGTCATTTATTTAAATCATTATAGGGCACTATAAACAAATAATTAATTAAAGGTAGAATTGGAGCTGCGTATGAAAGATTTAATTCTATGCGAAATGCAAAAAATGCTACATCCAACGAAAAAAATGAGATTATCTAGATGATTTTTTGTCCCATAAAGCATATAATGGCATTCCTAAAAAGAGTCTAAATTTAATAAGAGATCAAAGTGTAAAACCCGTTAAAAATGTAACAGGATGAAAATATACATATAGCCATAAGACAGAGGGAGTACATTTTGGATGTGTTAGGAATTAATTAAAAGGATTGAGAAACAACGACTGCTATAGTAAACTTGAATAAACTGCTATCGAAGAAGGTCCGTCTCAAGATCACTCCTTTAAATCTAAAATATAAATACTGCGGATTTTTTAACGAGTAAAGAAATGAAAATACTGTCGTTACGCTGAAAGGAAATTTCTATTCTGACTACGTGATACCTATTGCATGCAATTTAAAAGTTTAGTGTTAAAAATGTATTACATTATAGGAGATTTGTACCTTTTAGATCTGAAATATATCTTGCAGTATTTAAGATGAAATTTTATGCCTATTATGTTCATAGTTCTTTGTATATAACGTCGATAATATCGGCTTTTCTCAGCCGATGAAATATATATATATATATATATATATATATATATATATATAAGAGAGAGAGAAAAGAGTTTGATACGCAAAATTTCAAATAAATACTTCTTTCGTGCAATAAAAAGATCATGGTAAAGTATTATACAAAAGTATTATTCAACATTAAAACAGTAAAATTATAAAAGGTTTAAAATGATTTAGTTCATATTTTATAAGGTCATATATAATATATATGAGCTAGATCATTTTAATCCTTTTTCTAATTTTACTCATGATGAATAATACTTTAAGAATATGCATTGAAGCAGCTAAAGATATCAATATATCCGTTCTTATCTAATAAGTACACTATATAACCCCTTAAAACGAATTATGCTAACATCCCAGAAATTCCCTTAAAGAGAGATACAGTCATGGGGTTACTTTGGTCTATTACCGTTGACATTTTATGTTCTCTAAATAGTCATTGAAGCTACAGCATACATGAACTAATCTGTATCCTCTAATAATCGCACAGTAGTAACCACTAAAACAAATTATGCACACACACACACAACCGTCTCAGAAATTCTTCTTACATATTACAACGGATACAGTCAGAGGTTTACTTTGGCCTATTACACTTTGTGTTTAATGCTGTCCAGCGAATTCACTGAAACTCCCATATAAATCGATCAACATCTATCTAATAACCGCTCTACAATACCCTTGAAAACCAAAAAATATTAACATTTCAGTAATTCTCTTATTAACGTATACAGTAAGAGTTTTATTTTGATCTATTGCCCTTCATCTTTAATACTCTCCAGCGCATTCATTGAAGATGTCGTAAAAGTCAACCTACATGCCACCTTACCTGAGCTACAAATGACCCTTAAAACAGATGATATTAACATCTTAGAAGATCCTTTAACAACGGATACAGTCCAATGTTTATTATGCTATTTTGCCCCTGATGTTTAATGCTCTCCTGCGCATTTAATGCTGTCTTACCTATCAACCAACATGTATCATTTATTTATACTTAAAAACAAATTATGTTAACATCTCATCCCCCATCCATTAGCAATGAATGCAGTTCAAGGTTTATTTTGATCTATTTCCCTTAACGTTTAATGCTCTCCTACGTATTCACAGAAGCTACTGGATAAATCAACAAATCTGTCTCCTCTAATAACCACTAAAAACCAATGATGTTAACATCTCAGAAATTCCCTTCTCAACGGAAACAGTCAATAATCCTTCCGTAAGCTAATGGTTGAGTTTACTGACATCTGAGCAGTGGTCGTTGCAGGATAAAACGACCTTTCCACCTCGTCTGGAGTCATGCTTCAGTGGCATCTATCAGTCAATCGACGGTTCCGGAATCGATCGGTTTTCAAGGCACACACTTGATTCTTAGAGAATAAACTTGGATGGATACTATCGATTACATCGTCTAATAAAGTGTAGGGGCCGTGTGAATATTCTAGTGTATTCATACGTGTCTTAGCATTTCTGTGATTACCTTAACGATATATCTCGTCAATAGTTAAAACTGACCATATCTTCATGCACGAGATATCTCATCAATACAATAAATCTGACCAAATCTTTATGTACGAGATATCTCGTTAATGGAATAAAACTGACACGATCTTTACACAGGAGATATCTCGTCAGTAAAATAAAATTTACCAGTTTCTCATGCATCAGATATCTTGTCATTAGAAGAAACTAATAAGGTTGTGATGCAGTCATCATAAAAAAGTCGGCAATATATTGATAACGAGATATTTTGTCATGAACAAAATTGGTCAGATCTTTATGGACTAGAATTTCATCATAAACCACTTTGAAGGTTAAATAAAGTGGCTAAGAAATGACTTCAAATCTTAATTACATAAAAATGAATAGCAGTACGATATAACGGAACAAAAAAATAACCAATTGTTTCAAAAGATCTGAATATAAACGAAGTAACTGAAAATAAGTGCGATACCTTTCACAGGAAGTAGACGTCGTGTAACTTGAATTTTGTAACAATAGGAAAACTAAATACGAATCTAAACAATCTGCTTGCACAAATTGCAATGCAGCTATTTTTGAAAAAACGCTTGGATTCGATTAGTTACTTTTTCAGAGATTTAATTTTGCTAATGAGTTTTCTCTAGAAATATCTGGCAACTGTATCTGGTTTATCACAGAAAAAATCTATTCGAAAGACCGTATCTAACCGTAGGTCCTGTAAATCCGTGCGGAGGGCCATATCAGATCTGAGGGCCTGATAAACATATTTGGAGGGTCACATCTAAGCTTCGGGGCTGCCAAACAGCTGGAGGACCCATTTAGACTGCGGGCTGGTTAAACCTGTCAGGAGAGTCATATCAGACCTGAGATACATCTATTCCATACAACTTGTTTACCTTCCTTGTAGGACTTTTATAGGCTGGCTGGTTAAATATATCACCAACGAGAACAACAGCTACTACTCCCATAGCTAATAATAGCTATATTGCTTCAATAGCTAATAATAATAATAGAGCTCTATAGCAAAAATAGCTATAATAGCTAATAATAGCTATATAGCTAATAATAGCTGCTACAATAGCTAATAATAGATATATAGCTATAATAGCTAATAATAGCTATATAGCTAATAATAGCTGCTACAATAGCTAATAATAGATATATAGCTATAATAGCTAATAATAGCTATATAGCTAATAATAGCTATATAGCTAATAATAGCTATATAGCTAATAATAGCTATATAGCTAATAATAGCTATATAGCTAATAATAGCTATATAGCTAATAATAGCTATATAGCTAATAATAGCTATATAGCTAATAATAGCTATATAGCTAATAATAGCTATATAGCTAATAATAGCTATATAGCTAATAATAGCTATATAGCTATAATAGCTATATAGCTAATAATAGCAGCTAATCCCCAAATAACTTATAGATATAACCCCAAGGGGACTACAAAAGCAATTTTACAAATAAATAAAAAATATAACCTCGACGAAAACAACAGCTATTACCCTAAGGGATAATAAAACCAAACCCAACGAGAAGAACAGCTACACTCTAAAACAAAAACAAATTGCACCTGGAAGGATCAGACCGGTATAAATGAATTTTGGAGGAGTAGTATATCTGCGTTGGAGATGCAAATGATGAACTTTTCAGAATCGTTTCAGCATGCATCTCGCGTAGGGCAGCTCACAAACACGCTGAATACCGGGTCTAGTAGAGCAGTAAATTCATTTAAACTCATGCTGTTGTGTTGGATTCATCGTTTATCTTTAAGTTATGTCTCAGAAACATTTCTCAAGCTATTTATGACAGAGGCCGAGTAATTGGCCTTCGAGAAGGTGGATGGTTTAATCGACGGAATTCGCAGATTCCTGAGTAGTGTTACTTTTACCCATAACATATGTATAATGACTAAATAACCACACCTCAAGGAAAAAAATTCACTGTCTCTTTCAAATTTCGAAAGCTACTATTGCTATTTTCCTTGGAAGTGAATACTTTGGAAGGATTCTATTTGTCATTTTCTTAGGATAGAATCATTTAGAAATATTTTGTTTGGCCTTTCCATGAAACATAATCCTTTAGTACGATTATCTTAATCATTTCCTTAGAATAAAATCCTTTAGAAAAATGTTTTTGGTCTCTTCCTAGGAAGTGAAAATCCTTTGGAAGGGTTCTATTAATCATTTCCTTAGAATAGAATCCTTTACAAATAAGGCATTATTCAATAATGTCTGACAAAGCAAAATATGGGGAAAAAATTATCGCCCAATGTTGAGTTCTCTCTTTGTATCCGCAACGCCTTAAGGGGACATAGTACCTTTCGGGCCAAAAATTGATAATTTTTCGGTACCTTTTCGACTTATCATAAACCAATAACCTTTACTCATTTTGGAATGGAATTTTTATAGGTTCTATAATAAAGTACTAACTTTAAAAAATTGGTAAAATATTTGTAATTCTGTTAAAATATTTTTTTTAAACATCATAAAATGTGAACACAAATATAAAAATAATTATTGGCTAACATTTTGCTTCATTTAACATTTTGATAATTTTTGAAATATATTTAGTAGAATCAAAATTTTGATGTCAAATTAATGCTAAATAATACTCTTTTATTCAGCAAACCTCAAGATTTAAAATTATCTAGTATCTCAATATTTAAAAAAAAATTAAAAAATTTCATAAAAAATTAAAATTATTGAAACCTTTGTTTTTATTATGCTATATATTAAAATGTATGTATCTCATTAATATATTTGAGGTTCACAATATTGCGGGAAAGTGTAAAAATCAATAATTGAGAAAATCAATTTTGAAGATTGAATTTCTATTATGCAAAATATCATAAATACCTTAGGGTTTAAAATATTCCTGCTTCATATGTAGGACCTTATATTTCTGCCAAATGTTCATTTAAAGCTTTTATTCTCATTTTGTGAGCTCTACGGGCCTCTAGTGTTGATTATCTACATTTAATTTCTGCACTTTTCAAACGCGCCAAGTGAGATATTTTAACAGAGGTAACAGCAAAATGTCTTACCTGCAGGCCAAGACATTTCGTAATGTTCAGACGAACTGCCATTCCATCATTAAAAATTACTAATACTTCGTTTTCTGAAACGTCAACAACAGTTTTAGATGATCCGGATGTTTTTGGACAATACTTCCAAACAGTGGAGTTAAAATACTCATTAGCATTTTGTGTCTTGCCACCCAGACATTTTTTCAACAACTTGGGTGCTGATAGTTCGGAAAATGTAGGTTTATTTTCATCCATTACAGGTATTGGTACAGTTTTCTTGTGTATGTAGGAAACACTTGTGTCAAATTGGGATCTTTGATACTCACACCTTGACGTGGGACCGAGAGGGCAGAAGTAGTGCATAGGTGTGGTATCTGAAGACCTATAGAGGCAGTAAATTGCCCAAATGGCTTTTCACGGAACTTTAACGGAACTATTGTTATCACGGATAGCATTTCCGTAATAAGTGGTAAATTTGTCGATTAGTTTATACGATAATTGGTTTATTCCGCTGACGCCTTTACCATCAGACAGTTTTTGGCCACGATTTAATAATTTTAGTTTCCGAAGTCTAGCACCCATACGCTTCTGAATATGTCCAACACACTCTACTTTTTCTACAGCATACGGTGCAGTAGGTTGGATGTCTGGAAATGTATTTGTATCCCCATCCCCGATACATTTGACATACTTCACGTCTCTTTCGGAGAGGGACCTTTGAAATATCTTTTTCATTCCATCCACTCCCATTTTAGAAGACGAGCCTGAATGGTTTTTAACGCAATGTGCTTGATGCTTCAATGTCCAATCTTCGTACGATTTCCCACATTTTGAGCCTTTCCACTGATCACACCCCTTACAATACGATGAAATACTTCAACATCTAGCACCTTTCCCGTGACATCCCCTATTACACTGCAGACACCAATTCGAGAGGTATGACCGCGTGTTTTCCCCGTTCCGTCACCACTGATGCATATTCCATCGATGCATATGATGTTATTTTATGCAGCTGAAATTTCTTCGTGAACTGCCTTCTTCATCGAATTAGTAGCCACTTCAAAACTGGCCAGTTTGATTTTTTGCAAAATCCTATCGTATGACTTTTGGGATACAGGTGGAGGTAAATCCATTGCTGGACAGAAATTTTTAATCCCACATAGACCTAGGCCTACTGTACGTATAACATACTCTATTCGAGTGTTTATTTCATAATCATTTATAGTGGATTCAATTGCAAGCGAGCTTTTAAAAGTTGATGATGTGGTACATGATTCACATTCAATGATAAACTCTGACACTAGTCCATACACAATTATTTCCTTCAGAACTGTTTTAGATCTGCAGTGGCAGCATGTCAAGAATTTTGAAAGTTCTGACGTTAAAACTTTCATGTTCACAAATATGTATCCATCACTCTGTTTAGGAATATTAATTTTTTGTATCCTCACAGTCTTACAAACGTACTTGTTTCGCAGATGTACTCACACAAGAAACATCTAGTTCATATTGTTTCTCTTGGGAATGCTGATTCCTATGAAAATGACGTTTCTTTCGGCCAAAATTACCAGACCAACGATCTGCTTTGCTAGACATTTTACCAGGATTTATAAAAAGACTATTTGAAGCAATAACAAAAAAGTTAAGTAATATAGGTAGTCTCTCCTTTCCAGATAACATAATCATTTATAAAGATTGTCTTGGACATCTACTTAGAATCGAATCCTTCGGAACGATTCTATTTGCATTGCCTTAGAACAGAATCATGGAATCATTTTATAAGGTTCTTGTGTTACATTAACTAGAATACACTCCATTATAAAATTATACACTGCGCCTATCTTTGGAAGTGAATCTTATCGAAAGATTATATTAGTCAAGAAGATCAAAAGTGGTTAAAGGTCATGCTTAAAATATTGAAAGTCGCAAGTTAGAATCCCTCAGAGTGTTAAATCAGATAACACTTTCAATTTCCAAGTAGTTCAAAAGTAGACTTCGAAATCGATATTCAAAATATCTAGGTATAAAAGAAATGAGTAAATGAGATACTAGTGACAAATTCCGAGATCTCTTAAGAGCTTGTAATGGGTAGTCATCTTTAAGGACTCAAGGGTAATTAGCTCATATTTTCTTAATGTTGTATATTATAAACACAGAAAACAGGTGGCAGAAAAGGGTAACGAGCCTGTCGGGAAGACACCGCAGTAGCTTGTTCTGTGTAGCTCCATTTATTTTAGAGTCCAAAGCAAATGAGTTTATATTTACTTAATTATGTTGTTATTATTATAAACATAGGAAACATACGAAAATATTTGGGAGCTAGGTCCGTCGAGAATAAGAGTATAGAAGCTTCAGCTAAGCAGCTTGCTTTCTTTTAAAGAATTCAGGGTTCTAAGCATATTGTAACTCACTATACTAGAATTAGGTTACTACTGTTAAAAATACATGTGCAAGCCTCCTAACGTTGTTACTATTATTAACATAGAAAGAGAGGCTATTGTAATTTTACTACTATAATAAATACAGGAATCAGGCTAGTATTGTTATTATTACTACTGTTAAGACAGTAAACACGATAGTATTGTTATTATTACTACTGTTAAGACAGTAAACACGATATTATTGTTATTATTACTACTGTTAAGACAGTAAACACGTTATTATTGTTATTCTTTATGTTATCATTGCATGGAAGAGCACCTTAATAACAGCATAGGGTAATGTGTTGCACAGCTTGCTTTTCTATAAAATTTTAAGTTCCATTCGTATTTAAACAAATTAACCTTTAACTTTATAGCTAATATTAACCCTCCAATTGATTTCAACGATATTGCCAATTCTTCGATGATGAAGAGATCCAAAATCTGGTTAGATTCTTCCAACGACGATACACCTTTCGAGACAACCAACCACCAGGAGGGTAATAAAGCAGAAAACGTTCACATGGTGTGAAAGTTTGAAGGGCTGTGTGTCACCTCAGGTGTTCACTTCGTCATCCGATCGTTGTTCAAAACTACGAGGTCATTCCCTCGGATCTTTCCTTTTAGGATTGATCCTTTGTGGGACGTCAATTCAACGACCAACTTACCTTAGAATATAATGCTTAGAAAGACTATCGCCCTTTAGTAGACTGCAGATTGTAAGGTGGTGGTGTTATACGTGTGAACCCCTCAGAAGGTTAAAGTCAAAGGAGACATGCACGACTAGAGGGTAACCACCCTGCTGGTCGACAGAGATGTTCCTAAGCACAATACGCTCGTTTCAACCTGCGCTTAATTGGCTTGATTAGTGAATCGTCCCCTAAGTGTCACGTGTTGCTTTCTGCTAAGGACATCGGAAGGACCAGAGGCGCCACACTCATCCGGGGGAAGATATGAATCTTGCAGTCGGAATGGTCCCTAATTGATTCCAAAGGCCAGACCTCTTGTTGGCGTCAGAGATGTGGCCCTAGAGAGAGGAAACACCTTCATTTCCATTCAAACCACACTAAATTGAGAAGTTTTAAGACCCCACAGGTTGCAAAGTGTAGGTTTTAAAGTTGGTTTTGATAGGTAAAGGACTGCACACAGAATCCCTCAAACTCAATTGAGGTGTTCCGAGTGCTCGGATGTGGATTATTGGTGAGATGCCAATGCTTTGATTTTCTCTCTTAGATTGAAGTAGCGTTCATTAAATTTGTTTTCTATAGGTAGATGACTAGGCAGGATCCCTTGAAAACAAATGGGATGATCAGAGTGTTCAGATATCGGTTATTGCTACGATACAAACGCTTTGATTTTCTTTTAATTGAACTAGTCTTCATTAAATTTGTTTTCGATTGGTAGAGGACTGCACATAATACATTGAAGACAGTTGACATGATAATTTTATTAAGTCTCTTTTTTATTATTGGTCGAAAGGGTGAGATATCGACAGTTGTTTTGTTAAATGAAGATTATTCTGATAAGGATCTCGGATTAACAGTAGACGTTTCAAAGAAGAAGAGATTTAGGCAAACCGAAAGAGCAAAACAATGCATCAATTTAATAATGTATTCTTGACTTCACCCTTGTGTTTTATAAAATATACGAAATACAGAAGTCCTTAGCAAATTTGTGTTTAAAATGTTGATAAATAATTATAAAATGCGTTTAATTTTCAACGAATGCCCCAACATTACTTGTTGTATACGTATTTTTCGTAATTACCGTCCCTTTGCTTACTACTTTAAATGAAAATCTGCACTTTTATTGCTCTTATTATTTTAGATGAAAATCTAATCTTAAATACAGGATGTGCTTACTACGCAAAATTCCCCAAATTAAAAAACTGTACTGTAGATAGCATTTAACACACACACACACACGATCTTTTTTCATGTCTTGTTGCTTTTGGAAGAAACTGATAATGATGCTTCTAGACAGAACATACCATGATAATAAAACTTAACATTCTGAATTCCACCTTACTACCTGCTGTTTCCCCTGCATGACTACTATGTCATTTGGATCTTTTGCCCAGGGGTCCCAAACTTCTTTGACCATCGAGGCCATTCAAGAGTTTCTTAACTTTTTATAGACCTCTCTATTCTACTAACACGTAATTGTAATAACGCAAGATTAAAAGACGCTTATGTGACTTCAACCTGCGGTACGTATACCCCTGGGGGTACGTAGTGGACCGGTTAGGGGTACGCGAAAATAATATTGTGAATGGCGGAAAACATCTGATAACAGAATTTAAATCAACACACAAAAATAAGTTATGAAGTTTTAATTTACAAAGATATACGTGAAGGTTGTCTTGAATATCAACTTGTGTATCCTAGGTTTCAGCATTACCAATGACATCTATGACAAAATCCTTAAACTTTATTTAAGTCGGTTCTGAGACCTCACATAGATTAACCGACAATGCAATTAGTAGTATTATACATCCAGCAATATAAACATCGTAAGATTTTTTTTCCATTACGTATTGAATTTTTCCAATTTGGAACCTTTCTTTATATATACTGATTTCCTACAATTTTTGTTCTTGCACATAAAAATATAGCCATCCGTGCTGATGAATGAATTTTTAAACCTTTCGTATTCGCACAGGCAACAACAGATCTGCTCACTAACAAAAATATTATGCTTCAGTAGAAATGCAACTGAACTATCAATGCTGGTAAAGATTTGGTAGTATGGATTGAGCTTCTTTAATTCTTCGATCATCAAATGCATTTTAGGGGATAAAAAGATGTGACTTTTTTTTACATTTACTTAAAATTTCAATCATTTCTTTGTTTTTTAAATATTTTACTTATGAAAATGTATTGAAAACAAAGGGGGATAGAAAGTTTTAGTAGCGCCAAAATTGTAAAATTTAAAATAAAAGATTATTAATGTCCTATTAGGTGAATTTGGTTTTTATTATTATTTAACTAACCTATTATTATATATTACTCGAGTTGGTTCTTCAAAAGACCCTAGTGCCAAGGCTATGATTGCGTTAGAGATTGGAGTGGGCCGTCAAAAAATTACTGCACAAGGACACTTCTTACCCACAGCATGGAACTGGGTGGATGTAATGAAGAGAAAGGGTAAACGTTAATGAACAATTAAATCAAGGGGCACGGGAAAGCAAAAGGTTTGAAAACCGCTGTACTATAACACAGTTTTTTTTTATTATATTGGCAAATAATAATAACGTTAATGATTATTATAACTAGTAACAATTACACATTCCTGAACAACAGGGTTATTCAAAATGAATCATCTGATTTCAAAATGCTATATTTTCATAAATGAACACAGAATGATAAGTAGTACATGATAAGTAGTACATAGAAAGGAAAAATTTGGAAGTATGTTTTACAAGTGTTCGATATAACTTCATTTAGTTACACGTATAATGTCAAGACAGTTTGTAAATTCCTGCAAAACACGTTGTAAAGTGTCAGTGGTAATGGATTGTACAGCAGAAGAAATCCGTTGTTTAAGTTCACATAAATTTGTGGGTAGTGGTTGTACATACACTTTTTCTTTTACAAACCCCCAAAGGAAGAAATCGCATGGGGTCATATCAGGTGGCCAGCTGTGTAACACCAAGTCATCTGGTTCACTGCGACCGATCCAACTTCGAGGTAGATCCGTGTTAAGGAAACGACGGACCTCTGTAGCCCAGTGGGGTGGTGCACCATCTTGTTGGAAAACGAAGTTGTAGAGATCTTCCTTTATCTGGGGGAAAGGCCAGTTTTGTAACATATCCAAACCACATACGCCATTATCACTTCTGCCACTGACAAGCTTCTAAAACAGCTTTCTTGAAATAGTTCCACGAAGAACACACGAGTACCATCTATTCTTCACAGTATAAAACTTACATATTTTTTCATTGTATTCATGTATTACTTATCATTCTGTATCGTTTATTTTTTTAAATATGGAATTGTGAAATCGGATGATTCATTTGAATAACCCTGTATATCGTCCGATGGCAATCCATACATTTTTTATTGGGACAGGTCCGGTGAGTGTGCCGGCCATGGTAAGACATTGTTGTGTCGTAGACAAGCTCTAGAGACACCATCATTTTCTTGTTGAAAAGGCTGGTGAACCTGGGAGTTCAGGAATATGAGTAACTGGCTGTAAAATATCTAGTACGTATCTCTGGCCTGTCAAAGAGTCCGTATCGAAGAATAAAGGTGATTTGGCATCATACAAAATTGCACCCCACACCGTGACACCATGTCTTCTGGACGTATGACGCTGCACAACAAACTGTGAATCTGTGCGCTGACCACGTTGCCTCCACATACGGATTCGATTGTCGTCTCCACCCAGACAGAAGCCAGATTCGTCAGTGAAGACCACTCGATGCCATTCGAAGCCCCATGCCCGTCTGGTGCGACACCATTTCCAGAATTTGACGGCGATGCAATGCTGTAAAAGCAGATGTCGTAACGGTCTACGTGGGTTTAGTCCCACTTTGTGAAGCCGTCGACAAATCATGCCATCACTTATTGGATTATCAAGAGAGGTTCTCACTGCTCGTTGGATGTCTGCAATAGTGGCTGTTGGATCAGTACGCGCATCGTCGATCCTCTCTCGGTCTCGTTTTCAAAGTCTTCCTGAGCTTGGTTGAAGTTGACATGTGCCTTGTTGTATCTACCGCTGCCAATAGCATACAACAGTAGCATCACTACAATTGCGCAATCCATCGATTAGACCATCCACCTTCTCAAAGGCTATTTACTCGGCCTCTGTCAAAGTCTTCCAGTTGCTTAAATTGCTTGCGAAATTTTTTCCGAGGCATAACTAAAAGAGAAATGATGAAACAAACATAACAGCATGAGTGAAAATGAATTTGCTGCGCTACTAGATGTCTTTTTATGCCTCGGTATTCCGCATGTATGTGAGCTGCCTTGCGTGTGGCGCATGATCAAACGATTCTGAAAATTTTATTATTTGCATCTCCAACGTCGTTGCACCACTCCTCCAAATTTCATTTATTCTGATCTACTCTTTCCAGGTGCAACTTTTTTTAGAGTGTATATATATATAAATACGTTTTATATTAATTGTGTATACAATTTACTAAGGTTGTAAATAGGAATGGTTTGCTTCGTGATATCTAACAAGGTTAGCAATGCTGGGTTCAAAATGAGTTAGTTTAAGTCTCAAATCACCATTGAATTCTATATTCACTCTTAACTGCGCAGTCATTCAAAATGAAGGTAATACAAGTTAACCGAATTAAATATTTCCCATAGAATGACTTCTCATATTGTTCTATCGACCCATAACAATGTTATAACGAGGCCTGGGGGTCGATATCGACCATATTGTTGCGACCACTGAGAATACATACCATTCTAAGAAAAGAAACATTAGAATATTAACAAAGGATGCTGTTCTAAGAAAATTAGCAATAGTATCTTGACAAAGGATTATAACATAAGAAAGGAACCTATAAAATAATTTCAAGAGTTTGTATTCTATCGAATGATCTTATAGAATAGTAACAAATAAAGATTATATTCTAAGGAAAATACAATAGAATATTTCTTATGGCTGAAAGACCCATCGATTCTTTAGAAAGTTGTGGTTTAAACATTTCGTGTGTTGTTGGTAAAACGCAATATAATTCTCGGAAATTAAATTTAACAAATTCATATTTCATCTGATAAATGAATATAATTTGTCACAAAAATAAAACTTCATCATCATATGTGTTTCATAAAAGTCATATTTCAGCATACTATAGTCAAAGTTTGGGCACAGAAAATGCTTTAGCCTAAAATAAACACGCAAAATAAATTATGCATCTACACAAAGTATTTAGTAATTAATGTCATTGTCACCTCTGTGGCAGTGTCATTAACTAAACACACGTATAATTAGTAAACACTCAAATAATTTCGAAAACTCGACTTGCCGTCGAAATTAACGAAGTTCGCATACCCGTCTGGATTTAAATTATTCTGCCCTTCCCAACCTACCTTCGAAACTAATTCCAGCTTTTTTCTTCGGCATATTTTCAACAGCAAATCGCTACGAACATGATTTAAACCCCAAAAGTGTTTGTAAACCACTTCATCAATTTAATATTTTGATAAATTAACTGATTTTTTTAATTGAATGAGAAAAATGTCCCTATAGTGTTTGTTTTCCTAATTGTAGTGTATTAACATTTTTTCTAACAACAATAAATTGTTTGCATATTTAAATTTTAACCCTTAACTGCTGTGTCACAAACCGTCTTGTTACTCGTGTGGAGGAGTCTCTCAGACCTCGCTCACTAAAGTGCGTATAAATTTGATAAATATATTATTTTAATGAAAGATTCTTTTGATAATTGTTATTTATACATTTTAAATTCAGATAAATTAAATTATTAACATGAAATACATTTTATATTACTATATAAGTTAAGTAGATTCTATGTCTCTTCAGGCTCAGCTTTCGGACCTAATTTTGCAGGAAGTTTCAACCCTGGAAACTAAAACTATGTTTTGGTTTTTAATGGCACGATAAGGTCCCCCCCCGGGCATCCCATCTGAAGTTATTTTTTCCGTGGAATTCTTCTACTTGTGAAGACGCACTTGAAATGTCTTCATCTTCATCTGCCTAAATTTCCGAATCAGTTTCGTGTTCGTTTTCAATAATAATATCCGAAATTTCACAGTCCCAGTACTCTATTTCCGATCAATTATCAACAATATCTTGAATTAATTTCTTTTTGTGTAAGATACACAGGTCGTTTTTTAGTAAAGTTTGTTGCCATTTTAGGCTCTCTGCCGAAATTCCCAACTCAAACTTCGACGATTTCATTCAACAAAAACGGTAACGTAAATGCTGTAAAGGGGTCTAAAAGACCACGCGGGAAATGCAAATAATGTAAAACACGAAATAAATAAGGCAGCCAAACCAGTCTTGGAATGTGGCTTCTGTTGGACGTAGTAGGAAGGTACTGAATAGGACATGAACCAATATTCACTTTAAGGGGTGGAAACGACCTGTCAAAATTGATTCGAGGTCTGTGAGACCCATGACAGCAATGTTAAAAGTTAATCAGACTTCGTTTTCACTACAACCCAAGTTTATAGCCCTGATCTTTATAATTAATCCATGGATTCTTTCATAGTTTAGAAAGATTACATTGGTCTTTCCTAGGAATCGGATTATTTTAAGTTATTCATTATTGGCCCACATTCTGTAGAATAAAACCATCCGGAAAGATTATATTGGTCTTTTCCTTAGATTAGAGAGTAGAAGACGGATGGGTAGATTGTTTGGAAGAGAGAGAGAGAGAGAGAGAGTAACCGATTAGTAGCCGGAAGGTTGTAAGTTCAAATCGCGTACAGAAGGGTTTGGGCGCACAGGAAATCTGCCGTGTTCTAAAAAGTCCTCACATTGACGTGGTTAAAAATTTGTAGAGTGGGGTGCCAGCTCACATGTGACCTCGTCATCGGACCTTAGGTCTAAATTACGCGGTGTTGTCCTCCGATCTTTCTCTTTGGCTTTGATCTTGGACAGTCACCAATACCCCGTCGGTTGCTACAGTGTAACGTTAATTGAATATTTACCATCAAAAGACCACAAAGTCAGCAACAGTTAGAAACCTTTCGAAGCACATACATTTACACGCAAGAAAAACTTCAAAGGAGTATTCAAAACGAAACAGAGATCACAAGAAATTTGAATACCTCACACAACTCAATTTTAATTTCCTTTTATTGTGGTTTACAAAACAAATCAGCACACAATGCATTTTTGTGCTTGAAAATAACTTATGAAATTCCAAAAATCCCCCATTAATACACCGGTGATTAAAACAAAATTATATTTTCCACATATCCCCCAGACGAGCCATAAACGGGGATTTCTTTCACTCCGCGTAATTGATAAGTTGGAAGTACTCTTCTCCGAGCCACATAAATATTAATTTTTACCCCCACCCCACCGACCGAGGAACAATGTATCCTCCAAACTCCCCCTAAATATATGCACCAAACGCGACTCCCCCCGCATTCATATTTTTAAAATAAAAGCTCAGATCGATGCTATCTGCGGAATATGATCAAAGAATCCTGAAATTACTTTGGGCCCTATCCCGATTTTATCGAACTCTGAAACAGAGCACTAAGACGGGAAAAAAATGCATTAATCAGCATTCATTAGGTAGGGAAATATTTCGCAGTCTATCGGGAGGTGCGGCGGCAACATTTCAATGATTTGCATTATTGTGATCATTATCTGAAAAATCACAGCAGCTGCCGCCAAGAGGTTATTCTATTAGGCATCGTGAAGATTCTTTTGGAAAAAATGCAATATCTCGTGGTGCGGTGAGATGCTGTTTCATAAGTGCGGCCTCTACCAATATTCATTATAATTTCATAATATATATAGATTCTATTTGGCTACACATTGCGAAATTAAATTGCATGACAGTCGGTGTTAGATCTAATTCCATGATATTCAAGATGCAAGACCTAATTTCATTCATTTTATGAGATCAAAGGATCCATGATTCAATGATCTAACTGCATATCACAATGGGAGATCTAATTGCATGATTTACAAGATCCACAAGATCTAATTCATGATTCATATTACATCTAGTATATCATGATCCATGATTCGTAGATCGAATTGCATATCACAATACAAGATCTAATTGTATGATATACATACTGTGAGATCTAATTGCATGATGTACAAGCTGCGAGATTTAAATACATAATTCACATTACGAGTTTTAATTGCAGGATATACGGGTTGCGAGATTTAATTGCATGCTATCACAAATGGTGATATCCAATAGTACGATACACACTGGGAGATCTAATATCATGATTCATATAGTGATACACAATTGAGAGATATACATTGCAAGATCTAATTTCGCATTGTGTATCATGCAATTATACTTTATATTATTGTTTATATATTTTCACGACAGTTTGAGACCTAAGTTCATGTGATACACGTATTGCGAAATTAAATTTTATGGATAACACATTAACAGATATAATTACATAGTACACATTGAGAAATACATATGTGCTGCGAAAAAATGTACTGGGATATATATTTATGTGAAAATCCTTATAGCTACCAACAGAAAAGATTATTCTAATAGATACATGAAGATTCTCTGAAGAAAATGCAATGTATTGTGATATAGCATGATGTATATGTGCACTTTATTAATCCATTACAATTTCGTGATGTATGAAAAATTATATTGTTCAAGAAGGTAGAAGAAGTTAGAAGTCATGTAAGGAAGACTGCAACTTGGAATTAATCGTGTGAACATCTCAGGAGTTTAATGATAAAATGAGATTTAAATAAAAATGATAAAATGTGTTAATTCTACAAAGTGATATTTAAATGTAGTAATACTACAGTGTGAGATCTAAATTAATAACCAAAAAATATTTTTTCCTAATCGTGTAAAACATTATATTATTATGCAGTAGATTTTGCAACATTATTGCATTACTCTGCATGGGTTACATTTCCTTGACAACTTTTAAATCCATCCATATTTTTACACCACAGCAAAAAGCACAATTGAATAACAATAAAACACGAAAAAAGAGTACAAGCACACTTGCGCCCCCGCACATAACAACTTTAGTGGAAGGCACCATAATAGACCCTTTCCCGAATCAATCATATTTTCTTTTCCAGAAAGTCCCGTATATATTGCCCTCTAAGTCTATGGATAGATCCATAAGCATATAATGAATAATAGAATAAGATGAGACGTTGGTAAGTGAAGAGGAGAACCCAAAGACAATCAAGGCAAGAAAGATAACTGGGATTCTCCTGAGAGCTATAATTTTGCGTGAGGTTGGTGGTCCGGGAAGTGTGACTTTGCGTCTTACTGAACTATCAGTCCTTTCAGCACTGTTTAAGCGTGTTCCGCTGAATGATTTTTACATATACCTTGCCCTAAAAGAGATTCTTTCCCATGGGATCAGGGAAGTAGAGTTCCGATCTATTTTCGGTACCTAACTTGGGGAAGAATTCGTGCATAACTTTATGGATCGGTAGTTCATTATAGTATTTCCAAGAAAATAGGCTGCTCGTCAAAGGACCTCGTCAAATTTCATTTAATAGTTTTTTATTATACGCTCTTAAGAGTTGGGATTAAAGTTATTTGGTCGTAATCTAAATTGTTTCGCGTAAAATATGTCGCGGGGAGTCGTATATCTCGTGTTTGTTGTTTTTGATCTGACTTGTGGGGAAACTGATCTCTGGTTTCGAATTTCCTCATTTCTCGTAGCGTGAACGTCATACGAGGCCAAGTACTTTAATCTTGAAATATATTTACTATGCAATCAGATACTGCAGAACCTCGATTATGCTAGCTTTCATGAAGTGAGTGATCGTGTTGTCCGAGTTGAATATGATACCGATTTTTGAAGCTGTAACCGGCGAGACTGATACCTCGTCATCAATATATTACCAATTTTTTTATGACGAGATGATCTGAACAATTTTCTTTTAATGACGAGATATCCCATTTACTAAGATGTAGTCAGATTTCTACTTATGACGATATATCTTGTCCATCAAGATCTGGCCAGTTTTGCAAATGCCGAGATACCTCGTCGATAAAACCCCCCAGGAGGGTTAAATAAAGTTTCTAGTTCAAGTGTATGCACCTTGTCCTCTATTTCTATGGTTTAGAGTGTAAATTTGACTTTTTGTGGCCAAGATCCAAAAGTATAGGCTGCGCCAAACACAAGACAAAATAAAATCGAATTTAAATAGATTTTAGAACATCGGATTAACCCTCCAAGTGTTTTCACCTAGATATCTTGATTATCACGATCTGACTTCGTCATACAGAATGCCTTCTGAATTCTGAATGGTGAAGTTATTGTCCTTTTTTTATGATACCGAGATCAAAATTAGGTCAGTTTTTCTGATGACAAGATATATCGTTCATCAAGATATGAAGCGTAAGATTCCTAGGTTTAATATTCGACCGGAAAAGTACCTTTCTGCCTCAATTCGTGCAGCTATGGATGTCTTGCGAGAGAAAGGTTCATCTGTTAAAGGTACTCTCGAAAGCATCTTGTAGAGTGGAACGATCCTCTATGATAAACATCTATCGTGATATTATTCATTCCAGACTAGACTATGGCTGTGAGGCATATGGCTCCTCCCGTCAGTCTGTGCTACGTAAGCTCGATACGGTGCACCACTCTGCACTTAGGATCTGTTCCGGAGCCTTTCGTACTTCTCCCGTCAAAAGCCTCTATGTCATATGCCAGAAACCATCACTGGCTTCCACCCACCTCATGTTGTTGCTTCGGCTATACCACCGTATTTTAAGCCGCCCTTCTCATCCTCTATGCCATTAACTTCTCAACGCTTCATTAGATCGCCTTTTTATTAATCGACCTTCATACTTCCCTTACTTTAGTTTGCGTGTACGGAATGTCTTAACTGGTACACTTTTGAATGGCCATTACCGCTTCTGAGATAAATTTTTTATTATTTTTCACCTTGGCGAAACCCGGAATTTTCATACTTAAATCTCTTTTGGGGTTTTGATAAGCTAAATTCAAATCCCATCATTTTCTGTCAGATTTTCATTTCTTACCGTCATTATTACAGAGACCATACAGCGGTCTATACAGACGGCTCTAAGTCCGCACAGTATGTTGGCTGAGCCTTTGTTAGCGGACCAACCACAATGAGCTACACATTGTCCAGTATATCTGTTTTTACTGGTGAATTTTAAGCATTGCACATCAATCATTAAAACACATTTCAACTCACAGAAGCGTAAAATTTATAATATACTCGGAATCAAAGAGTGTCTTGGATTGTCTTTTTTTGGACTGCCTTCATCACCCGCTGATATCTCCTGTGTTGAAACTAAATCTTCAACTCGCCCGGAGTGAATTCGACATCCTCTTTTGTTGGATACCTGGTCACGTCGGGATAGTAGGAAATGAACAAGCTGATGCAGCGGCGAAGAATGATATGACCGCTTTAAGTCTCCCCTTTCCATATGGTGATCACCGACACGCTGTCCGAGACATTGTATGGAACGAGTGGCAAAATGATTGGAGTTTACATTAATCGAAGCATTTCATCATTACCTTTTCGACATTCCGACGTGCTTTTAACTGGCCTCTGTATTGGCCATATTCGTTTTACTTACAGGCTTCTTCTATTAGGAGAGAGTGCCCTTGCGTGGTCTCTTTTGACATTCATTATATTATAATCAATTGTCCAGTTTTAAACCATCATCGACGAAACTTATTCAACAGTTCAGTTTTAAACTAGCAAGACCTGGTGAGGGAAAATCCCCCTTCCCTATCTATTTAAAATTTTATACCTCATTGAATTTTTAAACTACATATAAGTGTGTTAGTCTGTA
The DNA here is from genome assembly GCA_947359465.1 of Metellina segmentata. NCBI lineage: Eukaryota > Metazoa > Arthropoda > Arachnida > Araneae > Tetragnathidae > Metellina > Metellina segmentata. The sequence continues at coordinate 38,796,907 of OX375872.1, forward strand.
TTTTTTATCCCACCATAGTTCATCGATTGCCATTATTACTATTGATATAAAACTATTTTTTACCCTTTTTAATCTAATTTATTCATATCAGTTACTTTCGTTGTACTTTAATCTTACTTGCATTTATTGTATTTTAATATCAGTTCACATTTCATATATACTTTTAATTACTGATCTAACTGATATAAATATTTTGACCTTTTATTTGGACTACATTTTATCTTGTGCTTGGAGCAGTTTATCTTTTTCTGTATCTTGCGCCATAAAATAACTAATAAACCATCAAGATCTGATCAGTTTTGATGATGACGAGATACCTCGTCTAGAATACCATCAGGAGGGTTCATAACCAAAGCAACATGAATAGATTTTAAACAAGATATTCCTCTAAAATAGTTATTGGACCAGAACATGCACTTTATTTTGAAAAAAATATTTTCATACACAATATTCCTTCATCCACTCGGCGAACTACAGAGCTTACTACTAGTGAGTATAGACTGAAATTTATAAAGGGAATGTTCCTAAACAAATCTGCAAACTTTTTTATATCAAAATAAACATTGAAAGAGCAGACACTTTATTATCCCTAAATATTTAAATTTAGAATATTAAATAGACATCATGAGCGCATGTTCAGGGGACTCGATTATTTTGGATAGTCAGTATAATTTTATGAAGGGGCAACAGCACAGTTCAGTCCCATAGGATTTGTATATTTAGAGATAATAAAGTGACTGTTATCTCAATGTTAAGATGTTGATATAAAAGGTTTGCACATTTCTATAGGTTATTCCTTCCTTAAATTTCAGTCTACACTCAATAGTAGTTAACTCTGTAGTTACCCATGTGGATGAAGACTCTGAAATTGAATTTTTAAATTGATATATAGTTAGATCCACTGTTTTTAATTTAGGTGTCCAGTGACTTTTGTCAGTACAATGTATTTCGGTATCTAATGAACCATACTTATGTTCCCTAAATTATTAATCACCATAAACAATTCACTTTCGAATTTGGAGGTTCTCATAACAAGTATCTGACCAAACCAAAAATATTCGCCGCCTATTTTTATCTCTTACATTTTCTTACCAAGGCGCAAGATTAATCCCCTTTCTAATACCGCCCAATTTCGATATGTTTGCTCTACACGACCTTCATCATCTAAATGGATGATCTTGTGAAGCCCTGGAAGTCCACTGAATACACACTCCCCTCCAGGGATAATTTAAGCCTTGGTGGAAATCTTTCTTAGTGCTCATACCGACGGCATATTTGAATATTACCCCATATTACGGCCGAAACCAATACCTAAACTTGCATATCCCCTGCTGGCATATACCCTCCCTTTCTAATGACTGGACATTGCTTTAAACTGCTTACATGTACCTTTTTAATGGCGGAGGGGTTTCACTTCGGCCCTCTTGATTTATGAATATGACTTTTAATTAGATTCATTCTCCTTCTATAATATCCGCGAAGATTGGAGCCGTCTCTCTGGTATAGAGGAGGACCGCTGATGAATTAGCTATTAAACCAATAGCCGGGTTTTAATTAGCGTTATAGAGTCGAATCATATAAGTCAAGCTTGGGTAGCACCGTGGTTTTACAGAAGCTAAATCATATTAAGGTGAGGGCTTAGAGGTGTAAAAGGGGATAAAGACCTTCTAGGGAATTCTGTTTTGTGTAAAAAATTAAGTTACGTCGTTCGAAACATTCTCTGAGAGTATTTAAGTAAATACGATGATTATTTGTAATGTTGTACTCAAAGAAGTGTAAATTTAGATTATAAGAGTTTGGGGACCTTAAAAGGATGTAATGAATTAATCGTTTGGTAAAAGCTCGTATTTCTAACATCCCATTAAAACAATAATACTTAAATTAATATAATTGACCATTATAATATCCAATTTTCGGATGAAATATTTACAATTTGCTTGAAAAAGCAATATACAATGCAAAAATTCAGCGTAAAATGTTCTCGGGGATGTCACATTTTGTTGTACTTTTATTGTCCATTGTGTGCTTACTGGGCTACGTTTTGAATAGTTTGTATATTCTTTACCTGTTATATACACACTGTAAAGTCTGGCAATAGCCATCCTGGATACCCTTTCAATGAATATTAGGTTACGAGTTCGAATCCATCCAAATACCGTAGTGTGCAATGGGGACTGGTGTACGTTAAATCCGTCGTATTGCCTCGTCATCTGACCGTGGTTCAACATTACGTAGTGTTGTCCTCGGATTTCGGGTTCGATCTCGGATCATCAACAATAGCACGTTGCGTTACTCCTGTGTGACGATTAATTAACACTACAAACATACAAATACATTACACGAATATTAAACTCCTTTAGAAGATTGGGAAGCCTGGTAACGAATGAAGAAATGACGGCAACTGTTGCGTGGGAGAATCATTTCCTTCTAAACACTCAAAGAAAAATCTTGAATACTGAATTCGTTTTCAATAATTAGTGAAAAAAGTTCTTCAAATGCTTCCCAATGAAACAGAATTGCATTTGTCTGCCATTTTACACGAACGATTAACAGATATGTTTCTTTCATGAAAGAAATTTACGCTGGCCTGCATGTACACGATGACAAAATAAAAACAACGCTGAAAGATAATAAATGAAATGAATATAAATGAGGAATTTTAAGGATATATAATATATATAGAGAGAGAGACCCTTTTGCTATTGAGGCAGCTAGGAGCTGAGCTGACCAAACATAAATAAATTGATTTATTCATTAGGGTACACTAATGGTTGTGCTTTATTTTTAATGATTTCATTATAGATTACAAGTGGACTGGTGTTGGCTATGCATTATCATGAATCATCTACCTTGCCTCCACATGAAATGAAATATGCAGGTCAAATGCAAATTCCACAGCTAATGACTGTATTTTTAGTCACTGTATTCACACACACATACAGCATGGCTCTTAAAAAGCTTTGAGTAAAAGGTAAATCGATATGAATTCCATTTAAAGGTAAATACTCTCCGTTGAACTGGCGAAATAGAAATACCTTTTATATATTGCCTTGCCCTATTTATCTATAATTTAAATTTAGCTCTTGCTTTTAAATGAATAACAGTTTTTATCGTTTTATGTATTACTATGAATAGTTCCTACGGTCTTAAAAATGTTGAAACTATAATAAAAATAGTAAAAATTATGACAGTATTTTTAAACAAATGCTAATTTGCGTTATACTTAGTCCTCTGTGTTTTCAGCTAGCTATAAAAAAATTATCACAAAGATATAAAATATACTGAGAAATAAATTAAATATGAATACTACTTAATAAATTATATAATCTGTATCATGTGGCGCACTGCTTTACATAAATTCTTTGTGTTTCGAAGTCCCAGACAATAATTAAAAATGTAATAATATGATTTCGACTTGGATACAACAGGAGCAAGAATAATTGAATAATTGAACAAACAAATATATTATTTTACTGTACAGTTAATTAAAGACTTAATTTACAATTATGTTATATATATACATACATTTCAATACTGAAAGATGATGAATAGCCATCTCCAACAAACACTTTGTATTTCTTGAAGTAATTTATCTATTCAGTTTGAAATCTCCCTGTTTTCCAAAATTAAGTCCGACTGAAATCTTTAATCGAAAAAGAAGCATGGAAAAATTAAGTCTTGCGAAGAGGCAGTCTCTACTGAGGACACGGTTTGTATCTTAAGATTCGGATATCCAGTATAAGAGATTTCTCAAATGAACTAGCGGAACAGAATTGCCATCGACTTTTAAAAAAAGCAGCAATCTCAAGTTTATTACGAAATTCGTTATTTTAAGAACAAATGGCCCAGATTGAAGCAATCTATTATGCTTGGATAAAGCTTATTGCCAAGTTTTCGAAAGCGGTAGCTTTTTTCTGGACTTTCTTTTTTGTGTTTGATTTTTTTTTTTTTTTTTTGTAGTTTCCGTAATCCATATTCTGTTGTCTCTGTATGTTTTAGCCCAAGTCTTACTCCCTGCTGTTGCAGAGTGAGGCACAAAGAGGAGTGTTTATATGGAAACAGACGTTTAAATCGGTACTGGCTCATTTAACTGAATCTTTGGAGTAATGTGGAAGTTCGCTTTTCTCTCTTCTTTTTAGGGGTCATCCTTTCATGAAATAAGTACTTGCAGGGAAGTGTTATTCAAGCACTTATGACTGTGTAAAACATAATCTCTTTTCGATACTTGATTAATTAGTTACGGCATGGAAAAAAAGTACTCGGCCTCCTCATGTTTTCAACTGTTTTCATGTATTGCGTTAATGTAAAAGTTCGTCCTGTTTTTGGCATTAGATGGCATTGTATCGCAAAATTGAAGTAATATCTACTTTCTACGTGTAAAGTTTGGATGTTATTTGAAAGAAAGAATTTATGTGAGTAATTGGAAAAAAAAGTTGTGTTATTTGGTTGCGTTTCTAAAATTTTGTTAAGCATTAAAAATAGCAGAACATAAGCTGTTCAATCATATTGTGCTTTTATTATTTACGAAAAGACAAGAATGCTTCTCAAACGTGAAAAAAAGATATGTGTTGTGTGGGGTGAGGGTGACGTGACTATTTCCACGTACCGTAAGTGGTTCAGAAAGTTTCGTTACCTGAATCAGTTCTTTAGCCAGAAACCTCATAACTTCTATAATCACGGGATTATGCTGCTGCCTTGAGATATGAAGAAATGTCATCAAACAGAATGGCATATGTTACACTGATTAAATGTAATTTTTAGTACATAAAATAATTTTTGTCTAAAGCACAGGACGAAATTTTGCATCAACTCAATATTTTATAAATACGTAGTTCAATTTATGATTTAAAGAGACAATGGACATTGAAAACCACCTAAACTGATAAAAAAAAAAATTTTAGTTTAGTTTTAAAGATGAATTGATATCAAAATCTGTAGATAGCATAAAGATTTAAGATGTCGAATTGAATGATCGTCTTATTTGTTTTTTACATACTCCATGGCTGCCAGCGTAGACAAAGCAACTATATTTAGAATTAAGAAAATCTGACGTGTTGGATTTATAGACAAACACATCACTTCGCAGTGGGATCCTTTGCATTGCGAAGTGTATGGAAATAAAATGGTTGATAATTTACTGTCAACTATCAAATTTTCAACCACAATAGGCTTAGTTCCTATGACTGCAACTCCCTTCTCTAGGTGTCCGGGTAGGGTATGTAGAGAAGCTCTATCACTTCAGTAGACTTTATAGGGGAAGACTGAGGAAGAATAGAATGAATCGCCATCTATTCCTATTCGAGAGTGAGCCGAAATACCTCCATTACTTCAAAACAATCCCTAGAGCAGTTGCAACTTTTTCTGCTAAAGCCAGAATAGCACATTCTAATTCAGGCCTACATGAATCGTTTTGACCTGTCTGACTCCAACAAGTGCCTTACTTGCCTTCAAGAGAGTTAAGAGCCTATCTACCTCACCGAAGGGAACATTTTTCGAGTTATCTTTTAAAAAATTGTGATTCATCTTCTGTTTGTTTTGCTTTTTCTAATTTTCACTTCGTGTATTGTTTCGCTTGACATAGTAAAGAGGTTAATGCGTCGTGATCGTATATCAATATATAAATTATTCCATTTTATCCAGACCTTTGTATTTAAAGAACAGTTTTGAGTTATATTGTCTTGTTGCACTAGAAATTGTGTTTGAATTCAGTTTTACCCCCAAACCTTTTCAAGTTTTTTTTAAATAGGTAAAAGGATTTAGAGCAATCTCTGCATTTGGTTGAGAAGGCATTACATTTTATATTGCGTGAGTAGGTATTTTAAAACCATCGAATATTGGCGACTATCCGTGAACAATCCCGAAGGGAAAAATCCGAGAATGACATATTTTTGTTAGAATACATAAGATATGGTAATACATTACTTGGAAACGTGAAGTAGCTGAATACTTTTATGAACCACTTCTGTTGTATTATTTTTAATTATATTATTCTAATAAAAAACATATTTGTAAATACATTTATGTTTCAAATTCAAACATGATATCAATATCATAGTTATATTTTTATTTTTTAAGTTATATTTTATTTTAATTCAATCCTTCTTTATGTGCTTTGTATCTACTTCTTAAGTGTGCCCTGGATAAGCAAAATATATTCGGAGAACAAGAGACGAAACTTAAAGGCTTAAAAAATCTTACATTTGTCCCAAAAGATTTAATCACGATCGATTCTTAAACAAAATACCACAAACCAAAACAGTTTTCAAAAAATGAGATTAAAATTTTGTAAGCACATAATCATAACGAAATGAATGTAATATCTGTTCTAAGACTTGTATTAATTTAAGTTTAATATATAACTGGACACATTATTTTTATAATATATACTATCTCAAAGTGTCTTCTGTTATATTAATTTGTAACTGCGATCATTCATTTTTAAAAAATTCATACGAGCTATGTCAAATTTTTTTTATGTTAACCTCTAACTGGAATCATCCATTTTTTTAATTCGTACTAACTATGTCAGTTTATCATGTTAACCTCCAACTGAGTATTGGTTTCCTGAAAATTCATGTTAGCTATGTCAAACGGCTTACTAAATTATTAATTTTTCATGGTAGTTTTACATCCTTAAAGATTTATATCTTTTTCTATAGTTATACATAATAATCTGAATCCCTATTGTACTGAATCCTACTGAATCCCTATGCTTAAGCTGTTATGGAAAAGTAATTACTGTGTATCCAGTATTGATCCACTAATAAAACATATTTAACTATGATTTCTTCGAAGTGTGATTTATTGTTTATATACCTGTGTGTATATACAGACCTACATATCAAAACCTGACAATTTTGTTTCAAATTGGAAAAATCATGTAGTAGGTAAACAATTTTTTTCAAACGAATTTAGTTAAAATATATAATAACTTTTTAGTCATACAGCTTAGTGTGTGTGCGTTACAAATAGTGAGCTAAAGTATAAAATGAAATAAATTGAGTTCTACATGGTCATAAAAAAGGAAGGGGAACAAAACACTACAATTTAAAAATTCGAAAATTTACATTTATATACATTATTTTTGTAAAAATGATGCGTGAAGTGCTGAGAGAGAGATAGTAGATGTAAAAATATATTTATTCAAATTAGAGTGAAATAAATGAATAATACTAAACTTGCTGTAATTATTTGTTTTATTATTCCGAATTTGAAACATTATACAATACTACTTTTAATAAATATAGACAATGTATCAGAGAGTATTAATAATACAAAAATAAATAATTTTTACTTAGCCTTACATAGCCTAGTCACAGATTATTCACACATTGATAAATACACTAAAAATACAATACAAATATTTAATACATAACAGCAATTTGAATGTATATTTTTGGGCAAGTAATAAGGGGTTTATTTATTGAATGCCTTGTAAAATGATTTAACACCCCAGTTTTTAATAATAAAATTCTTTGAATTCAATCTTAATAAAATTTTATATTTGAGAAATGTCAACGAATGCATTAAAATAAGAAATATCAAGGACACTCTAAAGGGTATATAAAAATTGAAATTCCCCTGTGAAATTCACCTTTATAATAATTATGTGATTGCTTAAACTTTTGAAAATGGTTACAAGCATTTAGTTGTGAAGAACAGAGATAAATTATCCAGTTGAAAATACGTAAGCAGCGATACAAATGTTACTTTTATTAAAGTGATCCTAAGAAATGTTTCATTTCATAACTAATGACTCTTTTTAAAATTGTATTTCACTTGTTATTTCTAATTTAAAAGCGTTTGAGAAGTAAATATCTGCACTTGTGGAATAATTTACACAAGTATTCTGAGAAATACTAAAAAAATGCATATAATTACAAACCTTGCGAATTTTAGGTCTAGCTGAATATTGATATATGCGAGACCGAATTTTCAAAAAAATTGTAATTCACATTCCTGTAACACCATTGGGTACATGATAAACGGTTGACTGGTTAGTATAGCGTTTTAGATGACCTTGAAGAACGAAATACTTCGCCATTAGCAAAATTGACCATATCTTGAAGGACGAGATATACCTTGTCACTAGCAAAAAATGAACTAGATCTTTATATCCTCATCATAAAATAGTTTGTAATATCTTCATAACGATGTATCTCGTCATTAACAAAGTTGGTCAGATCTTGGACGAAATATTGAAACCACTTGAAGAGTTAACGATATACTGCCATCTCCGGAAATGAATTACAATGAAAAGAAAAATACTGTGATTATTTTTGTTATGAGAAGTCTCAAAGGCTAAAACAAGAAAAATTATGAAAAGGTCAAATTTTGAGTTTACTTTTTAATTTCATATCATTAAGAGAAAGAACGAACCATTAAGTCACATAAAAATAATTTTCTCTATGTTTCGTAACATTTTATATTTTATTAGAGGAGAAAAATTTATAGAATTTTTAATTTGGAAATAAACCTTTTTATATACAAATATAAGCCTTTATATTTTATATACATAAATGTGAGTAACATCAGAAAACTGCAACCGTTACTTTAAAAACAAAATTTTTACATGAAAATTAAGAAGTTTTTATTAAAATGACAATAAGTTCATTCCTTCAATTAACTTTCTGAGAACACTTGGAAATTTTTATTTCCATTTGAACAAATTGTTTTGAGAAATTGTGTTCCTCGAGATGCTAGAAAAAGGAATTCAGAGTAAAGTTTAAAACGTAAAACGAAAGAGTGATTAAAAAGTTGTAAAATGTTTATTTGGTTAAATATTACAATTAACTCCACGTTGTGTTTGCTACAAAGTAATTTTTTACTTATTTATAAGAGCAGCTACAACAAAAGGCTTTGATACGAAGACAACAGAAAGTAACGTTATTTAATAAATATAAACAAACAGAAACTCACAAAACAATGAACACATTTAGAAATCTAAATCATCATACTTCATAATTAAGATAATTAGCGATTATATTTGAAAAGTACACATCACTCCCATAGAAGCAAAATACTGGCATATTTAGAAAGCTAAGCCAAATGGCTTTGATATTAAGGCAAAAAATTAATGATTACAATTCGACGAAAAATATTACCTTAAAGACAGTCAGAACCTTAAATTTGAAATAGTGTTAGAAACAACCTTTATTTAAATATTCAAAACCACCCGCTGTTTAATAGTCTCTGAAGTTACAATTCCTTAGTTTCAAAAAGACTTACTATCCAAACGACACTGATCTTGATCCAAAGTACTTCAATTTGCCCTCAGCCCCCTATTGCTTATGCAAAGCCGATCCCACCCGTGAGGGACCGAAACCATTAGCATTAGTAAAACCGGTCCATACGCTTTCACCCTTAAATGAATATCTGCAAACATTACAGGGAGGCATGCATTGCTGGGTGACAATTAGACCTGTAATTACGTAAGGGATTTCCAACGTACCCCAAGAATATGGGTACTTGCGTCTAAACGTTTAGTTACGACTGGTTTTATGCAAATCTCGAGATTAATGACTTTAAATTTTATGTTGCTTCTCCAATTTTGATTGCTTGTTTTTTTATGTCGTCAGTAGGGTGTAAATGGACCTGGAAGCAAATGGGAAACTGAACACCTTTGATGAAAAATGTGCTTTTTTTTATGTTCGGCAGACTTTCTTTTGAAGTGCTATTGCGCTGGTTATGGGTTTTCTCTCTGGGCTTTTCTTCCATGTTATGCTTCTTGTATAGACCTTGCTGATTGCCTCCTGTTTCACCATTGGGGCGTTCCTTTTAAGAGTTTGCAAAACAGATGATGTTTGGGGAATAATTTTTTTTATTGTCTGGTAGGGAAGAGAGTTTTAACTGCGCAGAGTTTTGTGGTTCTAGTTCGGACGGTTAGAATAATTCGTAGAAATAATTTGTTTTATTATCCTGATCTCCCGCCTTATCAGAGAATCCACTGTAGTATACCCTGATATGATAAAGAAATATGTTTGTTAGATGATTTACTGTCTTGTGTCTCTCGATTATTAGAAGCCGACCACATCTTGATGACGATAGATTTCGTCACTTGCAACATTTGTCAGATGTCGATGGAAGAAATATCTCGTCGAAATCACTAGGACGGTTGGTCAGCTTGAGTGTCATGAAATTTCCGAGTTGTGTAGCATTATTTTACCCCACAACACACATAGTGAACAAATAAAACCCTGTATTAATTGAATGCATCCTAGCAAAGGTTCTACTGTCAAGAAAGTCAAAACTGGCTTCAAGTCAGGCAGGAAAGACAACATATAACAGGAAGATTACATGTCTGTGAACCCCTGAAAGGGTTAAGCGTCTAGAAAAATTTAACCATATTTTTTTCCGTCAATGATGCTTCAACCTTCTGGGGGTTTAACAGGCATCTATCCATTCGGCACCGGTGTATGACTTCCAATCAGTTTCGATCTACTTGACTAGTAGAATATTTCCTATTTCCTAGGATTCTTTCGGGCCGTCGTGAATTAGTGTGTATACCCACTGCGCAAACAACCTTCGAGTTGTAGGTGGCGTAGGTTCGATTCATGTCAGGTGCATTCCTCCCTGGGTATATTTATCTCTCCTGTGTCAATAAAAACTTTCATTGTGTGTGTATGTGTATCACTCTATATTGTATGTCTTGCGTTTGGCACAGGCATGGCCAAATATGGCCCTTGTGCCATAAAACTCCAAAGCAACCAATCATCCTAGGATTTTTTCTACTAATAAAATATCATGTCTCAAAGAGTTAAGCTATCATTACAGAGTATTCCCCTTTACAAGATAAACCACCCTTAAAGATACACTTTTTAATAGAAAGGATTATAGTGCAGCTAGAGAGGTAGTTGAATTCACTTTGTCCTTGACCAACACAACGGGATATAGGTGACGGTCGTGGATTAGCTCGAATCTTGTAATGTATATACATATACTATTGGTGTTTTTACAGTTTAAAGAGTCAACTCTAACAATGACGTAAAATATAATCTTACTGATTATTACTATTGAGAGGAGCATCAAGACGTATAAACAACATGTCGACAAATAGTCAAACTCGATGTACTGAAACCTATACATTGTATCATAAAATTATATAAAGCAGAGAGACAATATTTACTTTTCATTTTCAATATTACTTTTAAATTTATACTCATCTTAATATTTTATGTATAGAAAATATATAGTTTATGATTAATATTAATAGAACACATATCAAACGTATCTACGAATACGCTGTCTCATTTTTTAAAATAAGAAATATCGTTTCTCTTTAATTATTTGTAGAAATGTATTTACAGATTAATCTTAATAAAATTGTTTTTAAATGAGTGAAAGGAAATTAACATACACGTTACACAAAAAACGGCAGTAATTAATCATGCTATTCATGTTTTTATCCCACTCTGTAGGAAAAGTGACATCATAAAAATTGCCCTTTTCTAAATTGTTATCATAGCATAAGATGTCCTTTTTTATTGCTACAGATGTGTGTTATTTTAATATTCTGTTCGATAAAAACATGCTTTTATCGCTAGGTAATGTCATACTCAACATTTCTAATTTTACTGATAAAAATATAGAATTTTTTACAATCGATTTATACAGTTTTATTTTGTTCACGAACGTGATACAAATATTTTCATGAATAAAAGAAGACCCACGAAATTAATGACAGCATATTTTTGCATTGCCTTATAATTCACATACTTGGAACCTGTCACTTTGTATATCCATAGTTTATGATAAAACACAGATAACTAGTTTTTTTGATGATTTACCATTTAGATATATGGGGTGTTTTGAAGATATGAGGCCATATTCTAAAAGGTCGTAGAGGGACCCAAAATAAACATTTTTTGTCAAAGAATGTGTGTCCGGAAGTGTCCCATTTCGGTTGTAGAGGGTGTTGTTTAGGACAACCACATCGTTTTTGTGGGGTATTGCGTTATTTCCGTTCCCATTTTTAACAGCATTCATTGCGTTGGACTCAACACTTTTTAGAGATCAACCTTATACTTTACGTATAATGGCGTCCACATAAATAAATGCATAAAACTTATACATATGTGTATTTAAATATGTATTTCTAGGTCACTGTATGTGTTGGACTCAACACTTTTTAGAGATCAACCTTATACTTCACGTTCAATGTCACTTACATGAAGAATAAATAAAACTTACATTTATACTTTAACATGAATTCCCAGATTACCCAGTATGTGAAGGACTCGTGACATTTTTGGAGATCAGCCAACTTTACACATAATGGCATCGACTTAAATATATACATATTTGAAAAGCATGTATTCTTAGATCACTGAATGTAAACGACTAGTGCAATTTTTCAGAGACCAAACACCCTTATATTTTAAGCATAGTAATACATGTGAGGAAATGTACAAAACTTTTACATAGCTGTACTTAAACATAAGACATTGGATGTAAATGACATTATTTGGACATCAGCCTTATACTTTACCTAAATGGCATCCACAGAAAATGCATAAAACTTACATATCTGTACATAAATATGAATTTCTAGGTCTCTGGAATGTGTAGGATTCAAAACTCTTTTTGGAAATGAACCTTATATTCACGCATATTGTCAGTTTAATCATAAAGAAATATGTAAAACTCACATCTTTGTACGTTAGGATGTTAAGGATATAAAACTTTTACATATCTGTGCTTAAACATATTTCCCTAGATCACTGAATGTAAATAACACTGTTTGGACATCAGAATCATACTTTACCCAAGCATAAAAAATGCATAGAACTTACATATGTGTACTTAAATATGCATTTCTAGGTCACTGAATGCTTGACTCGTGAAACTGTCAGGAGCTATTCTGTATGCTTTATCCACAATGACAAATGTTTCATTTAAAAGAAACGAGTACAACTGGGAGATAGCGAAGTTGGTTTTTCGTGTAACATGAAATGCTTCCTTCTCTACTATCCTTTATATTCTGAAGTAAATTAGCGAAGCATCAGAGCCAAAATAATAAGACTGCCCACCTTCTAATGATATCTACCGTAGATGCTGCCGGCGCAGCCACGAGAGCTAAGTAATATTGATGGCAATCGATAGGAGAAATGGGCTGCTTTCTGCTTATGTAGCATATTCTGACAAAAGTAAAACAAAGAAAAACTCTTACCAGCATTCTTGTACTGTAAACCTTTTTTAGGTACTTTGTTGTTTGCAGTTAGGTGAAATAATTGAAACGGGCTCAATTCAATGGATCATAGAAAGGAGCTTTAAGCTTTCTTCAAGACAGCACTTTCTTAAATGCTTTCAAGATGCTCCGAAACCAAGAGATTGCCGTGGAACGTATAATTTAACGACGCGCTCTTCTCTTGCATAGCTTTGGATTATTTTTCGACTTATAAGATTATCCTAAAAGGAAAATGCATTTATTGAAACGTTTAAAAGTAAATTATGTCAAGGGTATGTTTATTTTGGTGTTAAATCCATAAATAAATGCAAACTACAAGGACATGAAGATATGAAACGGTTTTTATTTTAGAATCTTTGATAAGCGTTTTTTTTAAATGGCGTCCTATTGACTAATGTTTTTTATCGAATGTATGAGTCTTAGATTTTGAATTTATTTGAAGAGAATGTAATAAATGAAAGAGTCCTAAATTGTTTTTTGTAAATAAGCTTTTCAAGAGGAAAAAGAATACTTGCTTTGAATTTGAAAAAAATAATATTTGTTAAGTTGTGTTAACATTACTAAGGCTAAGAGAAATTGCGGTACTTCTAAGAAACATGATAAATGTATTTATTTATTTCAATAATATACTTGTTTATTCATATGACAGTATAATACAATTATTCTTGTAAAAATATAATGATATGGAATTGTGAAGCACATATGTTTCCTTATTTATATATGGCCGACCAACCGGCATAGTGGTTAAGGTGTTAGCCTCTAGATCGGAAGGTTCCTGGTTCGAATCCGGGTCCGGGCATGGATGTTTGTAAGCGTATGGTGTAGAGACGGCTGGTGTACCTTAAATCTGTCGTGGCCGAAAGTCCTCACTTTCGGTTGGTGTGGAAGTTTGGAGAGTGGAGTGCCAGCTCAGGTGTTGCCTCGTCATCTGACCGTGGTTCAAAATTACGAGGTGTTGTCCGTGGGTATTTCCCTTAAGGGATTGATCCCGGACCGTTGTCAATAGCCCGTTGTGTTGCTCTGTACGACGTTAACTAAAAATTACCAATTACCTTATTTATATTAGAAAACTCGGTTATTGGTAAATGTGTTGTAAAAATTATTAGACATCCACCTGTATCAAAATGCAGGAACTAACCAGATTGATTCACAAATGTATACACCTTAATCAGGTGTTCTAAATTAAACTAAAAATATAGTACATACGTAATACAAAAATGAAATTACTGTGTGTTAGATAAAATTACTGAAAGGTAGGTCCGATCAACTTTATCCACCCGTAGGGAATAAATTATCGTAGAGGAACAGATAAAATCGAAATTATTAGGCACTGAGGCCCTTCCTCTAATAAAAAAATTGATTGCTTAAAGATAATAATTGTTATAAGACATAAAAAAAGTATATCACTAATATTTATTTCTGATAATTTGGAATACATTAAAATTTTATCACGAGTTTTAAGAAGACAGAAAGAGCGGGAAATCGAATTTGAGATTAATTTATTCTCTTCGTTTTTTTTTTTTTAATGCCAACATTTTCTCTAAAATGTACATAACAATTTTTGTAAAGAAATATTGAGTTGTACTTAAAATCTATTTCCTGTTTACAGAGAAGGTTTTGATGTATTACTATAGATAGCTATTTTTCGTGTATTTTTTTAATTAGTTCTTATTGTAAGCACACGATATCTTTAATTACGTTAGCTTTAAATTTTTCAAATAAGGATATCCTAGTTTCAATCTCAAAATATCTTTCAAGTAAACAATAATGAATATTCTATGAACTCCCCCTGAAGATAAGTATAAACCTTTTATATGTTTATATTTTGATTAAAATTACAAACTGAAATATATTGAACGAAATTATTAATTTAAATATATGTAATACAGCTATAGTAACACATTTTGATTAAATATATTAAAGTTACTAAATCGTATTGATTAAAATATATGTACTAAAATTAATATAAATTACATAAACTATTTATTAACTTACAAAACCATTTATTAACAGTAATTAAAGTATGCAGAATGAAATCATTAATTACTATAGTTAGCGTAGTAAATCACAATTTGGAATAAGTATAACATAAAATGTATACAATGACAACATTAATTTTAGCTACTAAGATACAAGTCAAATTTAAAAAATGTATATCCATTAATTAAACTAATAATATAGTTAATTATTGTTAATTAAAATATTAATTTACTTAATTGATGATTCAATTGTCAATTAGACTATAGCAAAGCAAATACTAATAAATATTTGCTTTGATTAAAAGTACAGATTTGTATTAATTATATATCTAATTTGGATTTCACTGAATACACAAATATAACATGATGTATGAAATCATACACACAGCTATAATTGACCATCGTAAGAAGATTGAACACCTGTATATAAAAAAATTTTAATAGTAGGAAATGTTGCATTCGATTGGGCTTTAAACATCGATAGTGGCTTAGTTTATGTGAAGCACATTAATCGATTATTGAAATATAGCAGGACTTCTGAAGAGATCTTGGCTAAGATTTGGAAAGTTATTCCTTTTTATAAGCCACGCATGAAAGAACAACTTGAAATGGAGAAAATAAATATTCAAACGTTATATCCATAATTAGGGTGTTTCTTTTTCTCTGTGGCTAGAATTGTATGACATTTTAGAAAGATGTGCTAAAAAACATCTTATAATCTCTAGAAGGAAGAAATTAACAAAAAGAGAACATGAAATAGAAAAAAAAGGCAGATATTAATCTCGGAAAATGAAACAGCCAATTCAGCAAGTGATGTTATGGATCGACTAGGATTCGGGAAGGAGGTTTGAAAAAGAATGGAATCACTGTCAGGGTCTTAATATAAAGGTTTGAAAAGGTATTAACTCGCGAGAAAGGAAAGATTACGTTGAAGCTGAAACCCTCCTCTCCCCTCCTAAAGGGGTATGTGATGTGGGTGGATGAAAGAATTGCAACCAAATTTCTGTGTCTTGTACATCTGGAGAAGATTGAACGGTTAATTTTTAAATTTTGTACTGTTTAATAATTTACTTAGAGGACGTCTAAAATAAACGAACGTGAAAACATTATCAACGTATATAGTTTTATAGTTTGATTCAAAATATTTTAAAAATAAAAGTAAAAGTTAATGCAGCAAATGTATTCGTAGAAATGGTTTGGATAGTTATTTTCCTTACACACGTGCTAATTAAACCTCGTAAATGAATAGAAATCGTAGTACAATATGTGTCATGAATGTTGAAACATTTACCATACGTAATTCGCTGCGGAATATGCATAAAATGATGGTAGACCTAATAATAATAAAGGATTAATCCACAAATGTTATATTCATAGAATTTCATTCGATCCTTAAAGGATAGATACCATGAATGAATTTGAAATCATTGTCCATACCTCGTCTGCTTCAGTATCTTTGAAAAATAATTGTATACATTATTATAATGGATCAGTCGACAAATGTTATATTCATAGAATTTCATTCGATCCGTAAAGGATAGATACCATGAATGAATTTGAAATCATTGTCCATACCTCGTCTGCTTCAGTATCTTTGAAAAATAATTGTATACATTATTATAATGGATCAGTCCACAAATGTTATATTCATAGAATTTCATTCGATCGTTAAAGGATAGATACCATGAATGAATTTGAAATCATTGTCCATACCTCGTCTGCTTCAGTATCTTTGAAAAATAATTGTATACATTATTATAATGGATCAGTCCACAAATGTTATATTTATAGAATTTCATTCGATCCTTAAAGGATAGATACCATGAATGAATTTGAAAGCTTTGTCCATACCTTGTCTGGTTCAGTATCTTTGAAAAATAATTGTATACATTATTATAATGGATCAGTCCACAAATGTTATATTCATAGAATTTCATTCGATCCGTAAAGGATAGATACCATGAATGAATTTGAAATCATTGTCCATACCTCGTCTGCTTCAGTATCTTTGAAAAATAATTGTATACATTATTATAATGGATCAGTCCACAAATGTTATATTCATAGAATTTCATTCGATCGTTAAAGGATAGATACCATGAATGAATTTGAAATCATTGTCCATACCTCGTCTGCTTCAGTATCTTTGAAAAATAATTGTATACATTATTATAATGGATCAGTCCACAAATGTTATATTCATAGAATTTCATTCGATCCTTAAAGGATAGATACCATGAATGAATTTGAAAGCTTTGTCCATACCTTGTCTGGTTCAGTATCTTTGAAAAATAATTGTATACATTATTATAATGGATCAGTCCACAAATGTACTCGTAGAAATGAATGTCCATCAAATGAATGTGCGTCTTCAGTGAACGAATGTGAATACATAGTTCACACTTGAACTGGTGCAGAATGTTTGGAAAATAATCGTATACCGTATTGTTACGATGGATATATCAACAAATGTGACACTCGTAAGATTTATCGTTCATCAAAAGGGATAAATATTGCATTCATCTTGAGTAAACAGGGTACATATGTCATATGCTGCAAAATGTTTTGAAAATAATGGTTTAATGTACAAATTAAAAATTCTAAAAATTAATAACCTCATAACTGATGAACAAGAGACCGGTTGGTTGGTTTGGGGGTGGTATGGCGCAAAGGGCCATATTTAACCATGCTGTGCCAGACACAAGAAACAAATCAAGACATAAGTAAATAGACACACACAATGAAAGTTCTTACTAGCACAGAAGGACGAGGAATATATCCAGCGGGAAGAATGCATATGGCAGGAATCGAGTCAGCGCCGCCTACAACTCGAAGGTTGCTAGCGCAGTGATCTTACCTACTGAACCCAGACATCTCCAACGAAAGACCAGAGTAGAGCAAAGGACAGTAATAAGGTTAAAATTTTGCGTGTGTCTAGCACATCCAAAAATTATTTAATACTAAAACCTTTGCTAAACCAAAAATATAATTTAAATAAATAAATTAGTTAAAAACACACACACAATTTCTGTGGTAGATTTTGTATTCCCGTGAGATTGAATGAAACATTTTTGATAGTCATGATGTATCCTGCCAGCTTCCGCTTTTTGCGATGTAAAGTTTATCTGTGCAATTATTTCAACATTATTTATAACATTTGGTGTATATATATATATATATATATATATATATATATATATATATATATATATATATATATATATATATATGTGTGTGTGTGTGTGTAATCTACGAATTATTTTTAAAACTTTTACTCACTTAAATTGTGATATAGTTAAATTCACAAACAAAACTATTATATTCGTCACAAGTATTTATCCTGCCAGGAATATTAAATAATTCAATTCAATTTTAGCTTAGTTTGATTTGACATACCTTGTTCTGCATTCGTTGTTGTTATTCATTAACAGTATGTGTCACGTATTAGCTATAGGAAATGCATCGGATGCATTTGAACGAAGTACCAAAATAAACTCTGTCAGTAAATATAAAATCCTACGATATTATTTAAACATATTCATCTCAGGACAAGGAGATAGACGATTTTCGATACCTATAGGTGTCAAAATAATAACCAAATCAATGTTTACTAAACGAATGCTTTCATTACCATCTAAGTTTTAAACTTTTATTTAATGAAGATGCATTGATAAAGAAAGAATAACTGTAATTATAGGTAATGTTAGAACAAAACAAATTAATATATACAATTCAATGTAGAATATATTAATATTAAATGGAATTATAAATTTTTTCCACATTCATCGGAAACTATTAAAAATTAGAAATTTAACTTCGAAACTCACTTTGGCCGACAATGATATTAAGTAAGTGATCAGTAAATGACACTTAGAGAATCAAATAGAAGAAATGTAATTTAGTGGGAGACCTTTTCGTTTGCTGTTTAATTCGATCATTCTAATAGAAAATTTTAATTTTTCTTTAACAAAGGATGCAGTCTTCAATAAATATATATTAGCTAAATTCCACGGAAATGAGAACTAATTCATTTCATGCGTTTACTTTATTTTCTGTTTTACAAGTTCTTTACAAATTGTTACGACAGTACTTGTCATATGACGCATTTTCATGGTAACAGACACATGGACAGACAACCAGTGGTCAAATAGGAAGTGCAAGACGCAAAGCGATTCACACAGACCAATCACAGTGTTTTCACCGCTCGTGCCAGCACCTCCTCTATGCCTTGTTCTACCTATTTGTACACGGTTTTAATAGTGAGAGTAAGCTCGTGGTAAGATTGGCTGTTTGGGATCTACAATATACAGTGGCTCTCACAATTGAATATACAACACACTTATCTGACAATTGAAAGTAATAAGAATAGTGACAAGAAATAATTGTTAATTATATCTATATCCGTAGAAAAATGTTAACAAGAATTTGTGCAGTTTTTCTGAATATTTTTGTCCTTTTCTCTCAGAAAATAGTTCTTGCGTCCTATGCTCTGAATATTGAGGTTTTAGAAGATTATTTCTTTCTTGGTCTCTAATGTCCATTTGGTTCTTGGATTCCATTGGTCAATTCCTTATATAAGATTTTTTTTGAAATATTACAGATGCTGCTTTCCTTTGAAAATAATTATTTAGAATGATTATATCAGCCCATTTTGTGTGTGTCTAATACTATCATTTGGTAAAGCTTTTTATATCATCTCCTGAAAATAGTTTTTTGGAAAAATTCTGTTGGTGAAGTTCAAAATTATTTAACAGTTCTGCATGGAAGACAGCAGTTTGCAATATGGAATTATGCCGTATCCAGATAGTTATTAGTAAAAATATTCTTCTTCAGAAATCACGAGTAAACCTATTGGTAAATGCACAGAAAGTTAATTCAGTGGAATAAACTATACAACGCAATAAGTTCGTAAACCAAGTTAAGGAATTACTAAACTCAATTAAAATTCTGTGTTTCTATAGGTTTTTTTTAAACAAGTTAAGCTATTCAGAAAACCGCTTAAAAAGTGCTTGAAAATCTTAAACGCTTTCCAGCATAAATCCCAAAATTTAAACACAGTATTTAATGCTTGGAAAAATTCAACTGTGCATTTTCACGTTAAAGAAAAAACATGCAAAACTTGCAATTCAGAAAAAGTTAGTTGGAAAAAATTCTTAGTATTAACACGAATGTAAAAACGGAACTGCCATTTTAATGCTACTTTTGGCCTTTCTTTAACTTGTCTTAATAAGAGTTTTTTCTAATAATTTACATAAAATGAGTAAGTTTACTGACAAAAAAAAAAAGCTTTGACAGTCTTTTTCAGGAAAAACGCCCTGGAAAATCAAAGGTAAGTAAGTGGAGGACTTATATTTTCCATCATATAATATTTGCACGTTATGAAATGCTGATTCTTAATACACTATATTAATTGAACTTAATCAACTAGTATAGAACACTTCATGAAAATGTTGATTGTTATTCATCAAGTTCGAAATAAAATTACAAGATTAAATTAATAACACTGCTATTTGTATAAAGAACATATCCTAACAGAGCAGGAACGCATTCACTGAACATGAGTATATTTTCCTGTACAGCTATTTAAAGACAAATCAATAGCTTTGGAAAAATAATACTAAATTTTTTTGGGATTTTGAAAGTGTTGTATGTCGTTTAAACAGATTAGGCATAACCGTATATTTCGTATCCATATGAAAATAAGCAGCTAGTATCTTCGCAATGTTGTCAGTTAATGAGTTCCTGAGCTAAGTCGGCAATATATTAATTTAATTATAATATCAATAATAATACAATAAAGAACACACGTGAATTCTATTTCAAATCATTAATTAATCTTACTTAAAATTTTTGTAAAAAGTTATATTTATTTATATTAATTTCAATTACTGATTAAAATTAATAGTTAATATTAATTAAAATACCTTATTATCTGAAATTAACTGCAGTGTATTGAAATGAAAATATTTCAAACACAACACGTTTCACATCTAATCACCCATAAGAACGATTATCAGAAAAATAATTAGCGTGAAAACAATTGTTAGCTAAAATATGAATTTTTCAGTTTTTGTTTTGTGGAAGATGTGTTTTCTTCATTTTT
>OX375872.1:38818374-38861163 GCA_947359465.1 Metellina segmentata
ATTTCAAGAACAAGAGGAAATTTAAAATAAATATAAAAACCAAAAATGAACATGTTAAAAAGTAGTACAAATTGCAAGAAATATTCGAAAATGAGCGTGTTGACGGCAGTTAAAGAATAAATACAGTACAGAAAAAATTAATCAGAGCTCAATAATGCAATAAGAGTAATTTCTTTGTTCACAGGTAAACAATATGATACAAGTAAACGTTTCTCAACCAAGTTAAGCAATACAAAAAAAAATTTAATTTCCAGATCTAAGGAATACAAGAAATATTAATTTACAGGGTTAAGTAATTCTATTGAAAAAGTTAAACAGTATCGTTTTGTAAAAGATGATCATCAGTAAATTAAACAATACAATTGGGACAACTGACGAGGTAGTCAAATGGAGGTCAAGCAGTATTAAACTAGCCGAAAGAGCAATATAAAGACTTTTATCCTCCTCATCAAGTTTATTTTGTCATTCTACGCCGTTTTTAACTACACGAGAGCTTTCAGCTTCTGACAGGACTTTAGGCCAAGACGCGCACACACGGTTTTGTTCAAAGCACTCTTTAATGCCTTTTCTTCGAGTTAAATTGAGGGTTTTGTGTATTTCTGAATGGCCTCCCATGGCGGACGAAGGGGACTTCGATTCCAGTTCCGTCTGTAAAAACCACGAGTCCATTGCTTTTTTTATCCCTTCCTTTTCTGTTTCCCCCTCATCTCTTTGTCCTAAATGCACTTTTTCTGCATCAATGAAGTAATAATCGAAATATGAATCATTGTTCTTTTGTCCTGACTCGTGTTTCAGAACAACTTAATAGAATACAATCATATCCTGCTTGTGGTAGAGTACCATTCACTTTATGTCATTATAAAGAGGAATCTTTTTTATCATTTGGAGGTGGCGAGTCTTAAAAGAAACACAGTTTATGAAATAGGACCACATGCGGCGTGAATTTTAATTTTGTATGCATATGGAAATTCCCGGATTATTTAAAATTTTAACATTGAATAATTTAAACAGCATTGGTTTTTTTAATGTGCTTTCGTATTTCGCTTGGAAGGACTTTGTATGAACTACTCACGATCTTCATATTCTCTAGTGTCTGTGCTATTAAAATCCTTCTCACTCAAACTGGATTAAGCTAAAAAAATATATTCGATTTGACAGCAAGTAGACGCATCTCTTGTCTTCTGAAGGTGGAAAATATTACTTATTTAAATACAATTAGTTTTATGAGAGAGTTTTCAAGATAATATTTGTTTTATCATAATATTTTTATGAAAATGGTTTTACCGCTTAACACCCTCCTGGTGGTTGTTTTCCTGACGATCTATCTCGTTATAACCAAAACTGACCCAATCTTGATGGACTAGACTAACTCGTCATGAGAAGAAAACTGACCGTTTATCTCACCATCATCGAAAATTGAAACGACCTGATCAAAAAGTAATGCCATGATGAAATATTTCGTCATTAGCAAAATTGGTCATATCTTGATGGACGAGATAACTCGTCGAAACTACCTGGTGAGTTAAAAACGCCTTGTATTTTCTATTTGCCCAAATCTATTATTCGGTTCTACTAAATCCTCTACCTATACATTAGATATGAGAAATCCAATTCACAATTAAGCAATCGTTACGCAAAACGTTTTATTAGGTACTTTTAAATAACACGATATCTGTCTAGCATTTTGTCCAATATAGGAGTTGAATTCGGAAATTAAAATTGCACCACTGGGAAAAGCAAACCGACAATAACTCCCATCGGAGCCAAACAAACAATTGTGACACTTTCTCCTTCGCAAACTTGTACTAAGCTGTCGAAACGCATTATCCACAGGGAGAAAATGTGAAATATATTGCTTCGATGTCTGAAACACAGAAAACTCAGATGCCGAACAAAATTGCTTCCGTCTAAGGTCCGGGTCTACCTTTTAACATGAGCGAAAGAAAATCCAGTCTGGGGTCCTTGTATCGATCCGGGGTTTGACACTTGAATTAACGGTGCATTGTTTATTACATTTTTATAGACACCGGAAATAATAAATTGCAGATATCGTCTCCAGAACGGAGTCGCGCCATTTTCTAGTGCAGATTTAACTAACAACTGCTACAATTTTTCATTTGACTTAGGTCTTCACATTTTTGTTGCTGATAAATGATGTCTACGAATTTAGTAACAATTTATCATGTTCACATGTCAGAAAATGGATATTTTCCCTCTACTCCCAGAAGCGTCTTTCGTTTTTTTTTTTTGCTGCATTGCGAGGACCTTTTATATGCTCGGAAAGCCGTAGGATCTGCAGAAGAACAAGGGAGAGGACATTCTGGACAGTTTATGAATTTGGGAGATAGGATGGGTGGGGGATGAGTGGGAGCAAATCTCCCGTTAAGTAATGGCTTTTTTTAGCTCTGACTTTAATCCCAAGTAGCTTACAGGTGCAATAAATAAAGACGCCGAAATAAGATTTCAAATGCTCGGCAACAATCATTTCACGCTCTCTTAGTTCCAACTATTTTCCAATAAAGACATATTAGTCGAAAGCGGGTTTGAGCTCTACACATTTGTGCGTGTGAGTGGGGTAGTTTTTTGGGCCATTGAGATGAACACTTTCATGATACAACAGAATTCATTAGGGTTAAAGATTAACCCACCAATCGATTTTGACAACATATCTCGTTCATCAGGGCCGAAGTAGCCCGGTTAAAAGAGATACGGATTAGAAAACAGGGTAGCTTGTTCCAATCCAACCAAAGATCGTCGTGTACAAAAGGGGCGACTGGTGCAAGTTAAATTTTTCATGGCCTCAAATGTCCTCACGTTGGCGTGGTGTGGAAATTTGGAAAGGTGGGGTTTCCAAATCAAGTGTTGTTTCGTCATTTGACCGCAGTTAAAAATTACGTGATGTTGTAATCGTATTGGAATTGATCCCGGACGGTCGCCAATAGCCCATTGTGTTACTTCAGTGTGATGTTAATTAAAAAACATACCAAACAAATGTCGTCCAACAAGAGATGAACAATTTTGCCAATGACCAGATATCCCGCCCCCAAGATACTGTCTAGTTTCTGATGAAGACGTTATTAAGATCTGGTCAGATCTTCACTAGTGATGACATATACCGTCCATCACGATCTGGTTTGTTTTATTTATGACAATGACCTTGTCGAGACAACCACCAGGAGTGTTAAGCCTCTGAGTGCCACCAGATTCCCGGATAGTGTAGTATTGCGTTTACCTATTACAACAGACATGACTACATAACCACATGTAATGATTGAAAGGATAAATACTGTATTGGTCAAGAAGGTTAAATGAGAGGTCGTAATGTCGGAAAATTGCAGATTTCAAAAACGGATATCTGAGTGAGAACCCTTTAGAGGGTTATAAGCTTCAAAATATGACAGGGAGATGAGAAACAACAGTCTGCAACTATTTCGGTTTTGTTCCTCAGAAATAGCCATTGACCATTTTTATCATCTTTCTCCATGTGTTTGAGTATTTTTTTTTAAAGATTTGTAATATGGTTGCTTATTAGTTTTTCTCTTTTACTCAACAGCACAATGAAACAACCCCCTAATGGTTTATCTTGAATCTCTTCCATCGGGATTAATCCTGGACCGCCACCAATATCCCGTTGCGTTGATCCACTGTGACGTTAATTAACTACCTACTTGATGGTTTACCTTCGTCGTTGAAAACTTCTTTGCAGTAGTAAATTTCATGCAAAAAAATTCTTCCCAACTATTTCCTGTTCTGGGCTAGTTTTTTTTATCAACTTGGATATTCATTCCTTTGGCGTAAAATAACAATGTTGCTTAGACGAAACAGATAAGATCTCGATGGACGAGGTATCTCGTCATTGGTAAAATTGGTCAGATTTTGATGAACGGCATATCTCGTCGAGACCACATGGAGGGTTAACACTAGAAGTTCCTTGAAAATTTTACTAACTAGTACTGACGAAAGGATTATTTTGACTTATTCCTAGTTTCTTATAGTCATGTTTTAGTTTATACGCATGCATACGTACTGCAATCTTCCATACATTGCTCTAACCTGTCTTGACCTTCGTGACTAATGTAATCTTTCCTATGATTTTTTCATCTAGCATATGCGTTTATTTAGCCCTTACGAATGCGTTGTGGGGAAATGGTAATACTCTTCTAGAATACTACGCCACACTAAGAGGAATAAAATGTTATATTAATATCCATAAGACACGTTAAAACTGATATACAAAAGATAGAAACAAAATTTAAAATAAACATCATGTAGTTAAATCTGACCTTAGGGAGAAGAACAGCAAACCTATTAAAGTACGAAACCCGTTTATTTTCAGTTCCATTCAACATGAACTTACTATTGATCAACGAATCAAGTTCACGTTAGGCTTAGAGCATACTTTCCCAAATTTTTGACTGTTTCCCATTTTCAAAGACAATTTTCTTCAGCATCCACCTCTGGAAAACCCTATCTCAACTAACAATGAATAGTAAGCATAAATGCGCCTATAATATTTGAATTTCAACAAAATTATTTATGTAACAGCAAGGACAATTTTAGAATTTCACAAAGCCTGTTTGGAAGCAATATTTTCGACCTGAAACTAAAGCTATTCATTAAATGGAAAGAAAAATTAAATTGCACGTAAACACATTAGATTGCTCCTTATTTTTAGAAATTAATATCATTAATATCTGTAAAATGAAAAAAAAAAACACTATTGAGAAGGGTGAACTAGGGGTTGTGTTACCATTCTGTCTGTATTGGGCTGCAGTTTTGTCATCAGCCTTCTTAAATCTCCATGGTTGACTGTTTGCAGTTTGTTTCTCTTTTGCAGTGAAAAACGTGTTACGTCATAAAATCCACTTTCAACTAAACATGATGAGAAAATTTAAATGTTAAAAGTTTTGGTTGTGAGTGTATTAAAATGTATTCATGCGATCACTTGTCTTGTTTTTTTGGTCGATCAGTTGTATTTTGCATTTGACAACATATAATTCTTGGGAAAATGAATAACCGTAGTGTTAGTATGGTCATTGCATATTTATCTCTGTACTTTAGTTGAAAAGGAGACAATATCCATTTTTCAAACCATTGAAAACTGCTAAAATTTAGTAATTTTTATTTATTTTTGATACAAAATTATTAAAATGTTTTTATTATTCCTTAACGCATTACAGAGAACTTTGTTTTTACTTCTATTATAACTTTTTCATTGAAGTGATTTGATAAAGCAACTCGAAACCATCTAATATGGATTTGGACATTGACCATTTTTCTACCAAGATACAGATTTATAGTATACGTTATTCCAAGTCTATTGATACTTCTGGTTTAACTGTACTTGTCAAAGAGCAAATAACAAGAAGTGCTTGGGTACTATTTTGATCTGCGGTACATAAGTCTTTTTTGTGTTTTTGTGTTTAGTCAGTAAAAATAAATAATACTAGAACTAGAATTGACTCTTAAGTGTATATATTGGAATATGGATTTTCATTCGTTGTGAAGATGATAGACTTTAACCTGTTATTGTTATACATCCCTCACTGGTGTAAAATATGAAAACAACGAAGAAAAAACTTGTTAAAGGTTATCAGAACCCCTGATGAAATACATTAATACGCAAGCATACAAATTGATCAATGCTCTGACTAGCGTCCTGCAGAAAGTAAAGACTATTTATATTCTTGAGTTGTTGAATCTATCTAATGCTGCATCACGATCTTGAGGACAGTTTTGATCCATGTATTCCTCTTGGTATGATCGATCATTACAAGCTGACTCGATCTCCTCAGAGAATTCATTTGGCTATTGTTTAAGGATGAAGTAATTCAGATGTTAATTCATCAGCAACTTGTTGTTTCGGGGTACTTGGAGATCAAACATCTCAATTCTAAGGAAGAGCCTATGAGGGATTTTCAAAGAGTGTATCTGAGATCTATATAGTATTTTCCATTGATCTATCGCCATGCCTTCTGAATAAGAATTTCGTAACTATTGATTTAGATCAGTCATTGTAAGAACTATACAGAGGTCCTTTTCGTTTGTTATTGTTCGTGCCAGATTATCGGGGGTTTAGTTTTGTGTGTGAACATAAAGGCTATTTGTCTATATGAATATATTTAGCTATGGCTTCGTAGAATCAGGGAATTAGATATAATTTGGATATAACCCTTTACTGCATACCATATTAAATGTGATGCATAAATTGTTTGTGAATTCAGTATTCAAAAGTTATTTTGCTGTTTTCGTTGGTTCAGAGGGAGGTTTAACGGAAGGATTAGCTGTTAAAAATGACAGTTTCGAAGGAAAGTTTTGCTGAAACATCGATAGTTTTGAAGGAAGGTTTCGTTGGTGTAACAGACAGTTTTGAAAGAATGTTCCACTCACAGAGATGACAATTTTAGAAAGGATAGGATGATACAGAGGACAGTTTTGATGGAAGGTTTCACTGATATACATAGACAGATTTTATCCCTGGTACATAGATAGTATCGAAGGAAGATTTCGCTAATGCACACAAAGTTTAATAGACGATTTTCGCTGGTAAAAAATACAGTATTGCAGGGAAGTTGATAAAGATGATACTCAAACGAGAGTATCAAGTTCAACTCTCCTGGTGTTTAACATTTGTGCAAAAACTGTCCTGTAGTGGCCAGCTTATAATGCAAAAAAAAAATTACTTCAAATTATCGTTCGGGGAAAGGGCAGTTTATTTTTGTTACACGGATCTTCATTCTCCCTTGCAAAAATATGACAGTTTTGTCTCAACGCGTACAATATACACTACCCTACAATAATGGATCGGACACCAGCAGATTTGCATAAAATCTGACTTCTTGTATGGGGTGTTTTTCGTGGTATAGCCTGGGACCTTTGCATGTTGTTCCTGGTCCATTGAACACCGATGCCGACATGAACATTTTGGACTATCAGGTTCTTCCTACGCTCTGGAATCTTCTGGAATGGACGAATGTTACTTAAAGGATGACAACGTTCCATGTCATGTAGCAGCCTCTGTCAAGTAGTGGTATCAAGATATGGATGTAAAACGTCTTCCCTGACCTGCTCAGAGTCCCGACCTAAGCCCTATAGAACATTTGTGGGACGAGTTAGAGCAACTCTTACGGACCAGGGAACCACGTCCGAAATCAACAGCTGAGCTGGCGAGATTCTTGCAGCAGGGATGGACACAAATACCCATAGTTGTGAATCAAAACCTTGTTGAAAGTATGCCCAGAAGGGTTGCTAGTGTAATTGCAGCACGAGGGGGACCCCCCCCCCTCCCCGTATTAAAGCAAGAATAATTTCCCTTATTCCATCACATCTTTCTATTCAGTCCATTATCATAGGGTAGTGTATCTCGCCTCATTAGCAAAATTGGACATATCTAGATGGGCGAGATATCTCTCCCTTAGCTAGAATGACCAGATTTTGAACGATACATCTTATCGAAATTCATGGAAGGTTAATACACTCTATAACAAAAATATCGACGCACCAAAAAATAATCATCCGAATGCTTTGAAATTTCATATGCAAAAATGTTTTGACCAACTATACAAATGATTAAAATTTGATGTTTAATGAATGAATAGTGCGATCTCCAGCGCATCGGAACTGCGCATCCAGCAGATGTATATAAGGAGTTGTTCTTGAACTGTTGTTAAAAATTTCTGCTGCATTGCGATTTAGGATACCTTTCAACGACTGAAAAAATGCCTCGCCGCAGGATTCGAGCTCATTACGAACAACTTTCAGAGTTTGAAAGAGGTCATATCATTGGATTGAAAGAGGCAGGTTGGGTAAATCGGAGAATCGCTCGTCATGTGAGTCGAAGCGATGCGGCTATTAGAAGATGCTGGCAAGAGTAGGTGGACAATGGCAGATTTCAGCGTCATGATGGTAGCGGTCGACGTAGGGCCACAACAGATCGCGAGGACAGAGTGATTGTCAGATCAGCTATTACAGCGCCTGATTCATCGCTATCAACCATCAGTCGTGCGACCCACACACCAGTGTCAACCATGACTGTTCACAGACGGCTGAGAGAGCGAAATCTACGCTCGTACCAACCGTTACGCCACCTGCCACTCACGCCTGCACACTGTCGAGCCAGATTACAGTGGTGCTTGGCTCGATCAGGCTGGAATGATGCTGACTGGGGACGTATAGTCTTTAGCGACGAATCCCGCTTCCAACTGTGCCCTGACGATCATCGAAGACGTGTATGGAGACGCCCAGGGCAGCGTGCTGATCCTACTTTCACTATTGTACGCCACACGGGCCCTCAACAAGTAGTTATGGTCTGGGGTGCCGTTCCCTTGATAGCCGGTCCCCTTTGGTCGTCATTAGAGGTACACTTACTGCACCGCGGTACGTTGACGACATTCTGAGACCTGTTTTGCTACCGTTCCTTTCGCAGTACCCTGTGCTTATTTTTCAGCAAGACAGTGCCAGACCACATGCGGCACGTGTTGCTATGAACTGTCTTCAAGCTTGTCAAACACTTCCTTGGCCAGCCAGATCACCAGATTTCTCTCCCATCGAGGATGTCTGGGATATGATGAGAAGGCGAATGCATCCGGGAGGGAATTTTGATGACGTAGTCCGACAATTTTAGCAAATTTGGCAAGAAATACCGCAGGAGACCATCCGGGAGCTTTATCGGTCTATGCCACACCGTGTGGCAACTTGCATCCAGGCTAGAGACGGGTCAACACCTTATTGAGCTCGTTACTGTAACTCTGAAATAAATCATTTAATTTTTCTGAAATTTTAAACATTTTCTATTCTGTACATAATTTTCCTATCCACCAATTTTTGTCTCCATCGGACAACTCCTGCTTGGTGCGTCGATTTTTTTTTTGTTATAGAGTGTACATGCGAAACCTTATAAACGAGTGACGGCAACTCTTTTTCAAGGATAACATTTTTTAATTCGGGTGTTATCCTCTTGTCTACTTTTGTCCTGAACATTTTGTGGGTGGATCTGCATTTCAAGCGGGTAATACTTTATATACACTAAAATTAAATCGAAATGATAGCAAAAAAAAAACAGACTCGGAATTTAAACAACCGGCTAATTGCATTCTGGAAAAATTACGGGGACATAGGAACTTCTTATTAATCAGATTTATTTTTATATTCACAATTGAATGTTTAGGCATATTTTTTAATACACACGATACATAAATGTAAAAAAAGAATTGTATAAGCGCATTTAAGAAATTATTTTTCGAATTTTTAAGTAATTCAAAATGTTATTACTTCTGTAAATTTAGATATTTTTATAACATTTTATTTCTTGACAGTTCTTAATGTGTCACGCATACTGCTGTACATGAGCTGAATGTAATATTTTCATGTTTTGTTGTTTTCTGCGCAAACATCAAGAGCTGCAGTAAAAACAGTGATATTTGATTGTAGTACTTTTAAATATAATTTTTTCGCAGGTTAAAGTGGGGCAAGTGCATTTGTGGTAAAGTGCGTATTGGGTATTTAACATTGGAGCCGAACAATTCACCGAGCTGTCATACCGGGCTACAACCTATAATCTGTACTTTCATACTTTCGCCACTAGAGTGTGCTGAAGCGATACATAATTTACAGGAAAGGTTTCAAAGCACGCCTGTTGATTCCACTTGGTGTGTCCTAAATTGTAAGTTATCTTTGAAATTCAAGAATATTCATCGATATTTTCCACTTTTTTTTTACTTTTTCATGTAACTACTTTCTGTATTTCTGTTTAAGAATAAAACCAATTATTTTCCCCTCTTTGTTTTATTTACAAGAGTGTTACCCTAGTCTGCACTTACCCCTCAAAAATTCATTGGAGCGTTTAGTGCGGATGTTGCCACTAGTGAAATTGCAAATTAAAGAATCTGCTATCTTTCCTCTCTTTAAAACAGCGCGGCAAGTGCAAATCGATCTGCATTTCCAACCTTGACCTATAACAGTTTACATTCCAGAGGTGGACATAATTACTTTAATTAATCTCCAAAATTATTTTGAGCAATAAAACAACTTAGAAAAAAATTAAAACGATAATGTTTATGTACGGATTTTGGATCAACAAAAAAAAAAGGAGATGGTAGGTAGGTATTTTGATTAAAGTCGTACTGGAGCAACGCAACGGGCTATTGACGACGGTCCGGAATCAATCCCCAAAGAAAAAGATCCGAGAACTACCCCACGTAATTTTGAACCTCGGTCAGATGAAGAGGCAACACCTTAGCCTGCATCCCACTCTCCAAATTTCCACAGCACGGAGGACATTTGAGGCCTCGTAAGATTTAACATGCACCAGCCCCCTCTGTACACGACGGTGTATGTTGGATTCAAACTCGCAACCCTCCGGCTACTCTTCCAATCGGGACACCGCGGTCCAAGAAGGTGGAAAAATTGAAGGATCTAAGGAAAGCACAGAACAATAAAACGAAAACTATCTGGAACTACAAAAAAACTAAGAAAAAGAAGCTAAACGAAAGTTCACCATAATCCGATGGTGAAATATATAGTGTAAGATTCGGATGAATTCGAAGACATGGATACTTTTGTAAAGGCAGTAGTTGAAGAAAATGCTAATATATTTGAAACAACGGACGATATAACAATGGGTGAGTGGGCCATAGTTAAGTTCTTGGGGCAAACCAGTTTTAAGCATTATGTTGAGAAGCACTGTATTTTGAAAATGGTGATCCCGCTTTAAGATACATGAGAAGGTTATCGTCCATACTTGGCTCAACTAAATTCAAACCCCGATACAAAGATGATATCATGATCAAAGAAGATATTTTCGGTAGTGAAAAATGATGTTATTTGCATACTTCCTCCTCCTGTAGCGGGAAGACAAGAATAAGTAGTTTTTGAAATTGAATTATCAAACTATAATGTACAATAATTTCGTTTAAGTTCCCCGTAATCACATAATCCTTGATATTAAGGCTCATATTTCTTTTGAAGGCCAAAAGGTTTATTAGATTTCCAAGCATTTGTTTCTGACGTTAACAATTTTTGAGCCAATGTTTTACCGTTTATTTTTTTATTTATCTAAACTTTGGATGGTTACTAGTAATAAGTAATAACTTACTTTTTAACAACAAATTAATCTGTACATTTAATTTTAATTTTAAGTAGAATGACTGCTATTCTCTTTGATTCTAGT
This sequence comes from Metellina segmentata, assembly GCA_947359465.1. Taxonomy (NCBI): domain Eukaryota; kingdom Metazoa; phylum Arthropoda; class Arachnida; order Araneae; family Tetragnathidae; genus Metellina; species Metellina segmentata. Next base: position 38,829,542 of record OX375872.1, read on the forward strand.
CATCTTATATTTTCTGATACTGATATTGTGTTTATACTCTTGTTCTCCAGTTTATATTGATTAACAGTATGAAAATAACTTTTTGTAAGCTTTAAGGAATAATAAAAAAGCCTGTTTTACAAACTCATTTGCAATATAATTGTATCGATTAACTAAAAACTTTTGTGTTCTTACATATTATTAGTGCTTTTCCTTCTCTTCATGTGTTCTTGTCCCACACGATAAAAAATTCTATAACTCAGTAATTTTTTTCTTCCAATTTTAGAATTTCAACCAGCAAAATTATTTTTAAAAACTAAGCTATTTGCACTTGTGTGTGCAATCATCATTCTCAATTTTATTCAGCAATTTTTAGAGGCTAGGTACGAATTTACCCCTCTACAGAGTGGTGAGGTGCGTACCTTGGACTTTCGATAAAATTTTGAATTTAAAAAAATTTTAATCTTATTAAATAGTTGAATTTGAATATGCATTTCGAATAAGAAGATTCTGATCACTATTGGGCAGCAAAAAATATTGGTTCAGTGATAAAATAATTTCTGTAGAGACATTTGAAATCAAACTTGATAAGTTTTGGTATGCATTTGCCATACTTTATCCTCCCCAATTTCCCATACAAAAAAGGAATCATATAGAAAAGTAAACTACAAAATATGAATATTTTACATCTCTATATTAATTAGATGATTAAGTTTTTCTCTATAATGTCAGTTTTTGCTACACGAGGGCTGACTATTTTAACCAGGGCTACAAAGTTTCCTAGTTACATACATCAACTAGGAAAAAATTCCTTTGCATTTTAAAGTCAAGGTAGTAGTAAAAAATAAAAAGCAGAGAAAAATTACTAACATTTAAAAGTTAATTGTTGTTTCTGATATTTGATGCGAAAACATCAATAACCCATTAAATAATTTAGCTGCACTACGAAACTTTGAATACATTTTAAAAGTTGTTTAATTACACAAGAATAATGAAAATGTTTCAATATTTCGGTAATTTTAAAGGACTGTCCTTTTAAATTAGTTTTCAAAGGCAAAGAAAATGTCAGTTTTAATTGAAAGAACCTACTGTATTAAGTCTTAAGCCTTATTTGAATTAAGGAGTTGGATAAATACTAAGTCTCGAGAGCATTAAAATGTTAAGTTGTACAACTAGAACGCGTTCAACCGTTTCGTTACCCAAAAACGTTCACTAGAGGTGTTTCAACCCAAGTAAATAAATTGTGCCAAACAGTTATAATATCTAAGTGGTCATGGTACTGTTTTGTAAGCTTATTTTACAATGTACTCATACGGTTACTATTATTTATGCCAAAGTAGGGTACTGTAAATTGATTTTAAAATCAAGAAAACAAAAGAATGTCATTTTCTTAAAAGTACAATATTTATACTGGTTTTAACATTAATTTTTGCAATTGTCATATTATACATATTTTATTTACATTTCAAACAGTAATTAGTAATTTCGACAGCACATACTGACGTTTACTGTACAGGACAATACGCTTTTTGTGTGTTACAAACTATATTTTTATTTTGCATTTTCTAGGTTTGAGACAAATTTACTACACTGATTTTGATTTACAATTGCGAACCTTATTGCTCATTGATTCTTGAACCCATGACGGACTCTGATAGCCATGAATGGGTAGGATGCATTCAAAGTGTTGATAACATTAAAATACGGAGTCTTAAGCCTTATTTCAATCTAAGACAATATGGAAAGAGGTTAGATAACTGTTCAGTTGATTACATTAAAATACTAAGTCTTAAGCCTCATTTGAATCTAAAACAATGAAAAAGGATTAGATAGCTACTAAATTTCGACAACATTAAAATACTGGATCTTAGGCCTTATTTCAATATATATATATATAATGAGAAGGGTTAGAAATTACAAAATCTTGAGAACACTGAAATACTAAGTTGTCAGCCTAATTTCAATCTAAAACAATGGAAGAGAGTTCAGATAACTATTAAGTCTTAAGAACATTTAAATACAAATTTCCACCGATCTAGGACATGAGATATGGTGATACAATGGAAGATTCCCCTAGCGATGGAAAATAACTGTAACATAAGATATACCCATAGAATAACAATTTACATTCTAGAGGGACTGATTAAAATGAAGGGCATAATTACAAAGCATAGATCCCGGTTTCATTTCCTTCCAGCTCACCGGATCATTTCTCTTGTGTTACGTGTACACAAGAACCAGTTTTTTATTCTCTCCAACGACCAAAGCACTCCACTTCGTATGATACGTAGACTTCGCGTATTTTATCATGCACTCGCTTTTTCACTTCACCGAAAAGTAATAAGACCTGCACTTTTTGAATTCAGTACGAGCGGAAGAACATTCTGGCGATAGCATCATTACAAAAAAGTAAAAGAAGAGTGCAATAACTTCGTATGCCTCCTACTCCAAACACCCGTTTTTTGCCCTGATAGGTGGAAGGGGTTCAGCAAGAGACTGTCATGTAGATTACATTTTCGGAGACCTTCAAACTAATGAAAATTCGGTTCTGTTTGTCGAACCCGCTGGGGGAATACACGATGCAGTTACTCGATACGTTTAGGGGAGTTGGGGTTGCCTTGGTGGACTGGGAAGGGAAGAATATTTTTGGCTCAAGAGTGGGGAAAAAGTCTGATCTGCTTAAGGGCAGAGAACAGGCGGGTACTGACCCTACTGCACTGAATCATTCAGCTTCTGCAGTTATCTTATCAGAGATGAATGCACTCGTGCAGGTTTTTCGAGTTACCATGTGGTTTCTCAGAATGAATTGGGCCAGAGAAATAGAATATCATCTGATGTTGGTCCATTAGATGCTTGTTTGTTTCTTTTCCATACTCTACGAAGTGCATGTTGTGCGAATTACCTTACCATTTTTCCGTAGGAATTGGAGCTCAGGAAAATAATGCTACTTACTTTTGGTTCAATTAGGTATTTGTTGTTTACTCTACAAAGTGTATGTCTTGCGAGTTGCCTTTCCATTTTTCAGAATGAGTTGGTGTGGAGAAATAGAAAATTTTCTATGTTTGGTTCCTTTAGATGTTTGTTCGTTTGTGTAGTCATGTTCTACGAAGTTTATGTTTTGTTATTTACCTCACCATTTTTCCGAACGGAATGGAGCTCAGAAAAAGAGTATTACCTAATTTTGGTTCCATTAGGTGTTTGTTCTTTACTCTACGAAGTGTATGTCTTGCGAGTTACCTTACCGTTTTTCAGAACGAATTGGAGCGGAGAAATACAGTAATATATGCTTTTGATTCCTTTAGATTTTTGTTTGTTTCTGTAGTCATATTCTACGAAGTGTATTTTTTGCAAGATACCTTACCATTTTTCCAAATGAATTGAAAAACCGAGGAAAAGAACATGACCTAATTTTGGTTCAATTAGATGTTTGTTCGTTATTCTACGAATTGTATGCTTTGCGAGTTACCTTACCGTTCTTAAGAAAGAATTGTAGCGCGCGCGCGGAGAAATAGAATACTATCTACTTTCGTCTTCCTCTTCCTGTTTGTTCTTTTATATAGTTATATTTTAGGAAAGGTATATTTTCCGAGTTACATTACTATTTTTCAGAACGAATTTGAGTTGGGAAATCGAATGCTACCTATTTTTACTTCCCTTAGAGGTATGTTCTTTTCTGCAGTTCTATTCTCGAAGTGTGTGTTTTGCGAGTTAGCTTTCCATTTTCAAGAATAAATAGGATAAGTGAAGAGTATTAACTACTTTTGAATCGCTCAAGTAGTTGTATAATATCTACATCTTACAAAATGGTGCTTGTTACATTCTTTCTTCAGTTAAAAGCATTAATTTATCTAGGTTATTGGATATAAGTTATGCTGGAACAGAAATATATTTTAGGCACAGGAGTGGGAAGGTAACTCTTTCGTGTTTTGAAATCTACCATACCATGTTTTAGAATCCAATTAGAGCTAGAAAATAGTATAGCTTCTACTTTTCATTTCCTAATATGTTTGTTCGTTCCTATAGTTACAATCGACAAAATTAACTCGTGCAACTTTCCTTAAAATTCTTTAGAAAATGAATCGTAGTGAGAGAATTAAATATTATCTTCTTTTGGTGTCGTTAGACAGTTCTATAGTTATATTATCCTATACCAAGGGTTCTCTAAAAAACAATAATAAAGCTAAACACTAAAATCGGTTGTTTGAAGAAATAAATTTTCTTGTTTACAGTAAGGGTTAAATTTTGTTTCCTTTGTACCACCTACATTTTTCTATGCGCAAGGCACTCAGTAGTGTATTACATCTAGAAAGCAGTGGAAGCGTTACAAGATCAATCTCCAAACGCAATTTCATCCGGGTACCTACAAGCTGCTAATATTTGGCAATCCCAAAAATGTCAACCTATCCTAAAATTTTAGTTTAGGTACACCATACAAAAGTAACTAATTTTTTACAAATCTCAAAAATCACACTCCCACACACCTACAAACAGAATATTAATTTTTTTGAAGAAATAACTTTTCTCTGAGCATATCAGGCACCCAGGTATTCATAGGCAATCCCCCCATCCAACTAACCTACATAATCTCTGACTCTCCCAAAAATGTCACCCGATCCCGAAAACTTCAGTTTAGGTACCACCACCCAAAAGTAACTCATTTGTGTACAAATGTCCCAAACCAGAAGTCTAATAAGAGGATTAAAAGGAAAGCCCGCACCTACAACTACGATATAATACTTGAAGAAATAACTTTTCTCCTCTTAACTGTAAGGGGAACACCTTTCTTTTACGATACGCAAGACACTCAGAGGCACATTTCATACCTAAAGCAGTTCATGCGCTACAAAATCAATCCTTATAGGCGATTTCATCCACCTATCTACATGTCGCTAATCCCTGACATTCCCAGAAATGTCACCCGTTGCCCGAAATTTCAGATCTCAGACAACAGTTAACGGTGAGTTACTTAAAAAACCCTCCTAAAGCAAGTCTAAAAGCGGCACTCAGGAACATTTACACGACGTTTCGGGAGCCAGGGAATTTGTTCTCGATAAGATCCGAGTCATAATATCCCCTCTCCCCTCTTGCTGAGTGTCAACTTTAATTAAAACATAGTAGCGCTCATTTGCAGTGCCCCTGTTTTCATAGAAGGGGACGCGTTGATTGTTCTTCTTTTGACGCGGAAGATTATTGCTTTCGGGAGCACCGATCGGGCTGAATGCACCCTGGAGTACTCCTCTCCCCCCGCTCTGAGGATCTTTTTCAGATCAGGGATTAGCGCTTATCTCCTCACGGGATTTTTTTCCCCCTTCTGACGCCATATGCATTTGACTTCGGAATTCGTGGCGGACATGGTGTAGAGAAGTGCAATATCCATGTCAAGAAATGGTGCCCATCCCCACTGAGAATGGGTACTTTATTTCTGCGTTAGACATGTTTTTACTCGTAAGTTTGATCTTTAAACCCTCGACCATATCTCGACAGTCCATAGATATTTTGTTTCTGTGGATGTTCCCTGTTAACCGGTCGATGTTGTTGACTGGCCACAGAGAATGTTTACTTTATTCCTTTGTTAGAAATGCTTTACTCCTGAGTTTGATCTTTGAACCCTCGACCACACCCCGACAGTCCATGGTCATTTTGTTTCTGTGATTCATCTTTATCAACCGGTCTCTGCTGTTGTATGGTCACAGAGAACGGGTGTTTTATTTATGCGTTATAAATGTTTAACGCGTGAGTTTGTATAATCTTTAAACCTTCGATCACATCCCTTCAATTCACATGCACTTTGTGTCATAGGAAAGGCCATAGAGAATAGGTACTTTACTTATGTGTTAGAAATGTTCTCGGTCAACCGGTCTTGGTTGTTGAATGTCTACAAAAAATGTTTACTTTATTCCTGTGTTAGAAATGCTTTACTCGTGGGTTTTATCTTTGAACCCTGGACCACACACCGGTAGTCCTTGGTCATTTGTTTCTGTGAATCATCTTTATCAACCGGTCTCTGCTATTGAATGGCCACAGAGAACGGGTGTTTTATTTATGCGTTATAAATGTTTAACTCTTGAGTTTGTATGATCTTCAAACCTTCGATCACATACATTCAATTCACATGCACTTTGTGTTATAGGAAAGGCCATAGAGAATAGGTACTTTACTTATGTGTTATAAATGTTTTTACTCAGAATCTGACATACTGTTGAAAGCTTCATTGTGATACATAGCAAAATTCAGGTGATAGTTATTTTGTGAAAGGATTGACCCCGTATAGTGCATATTTTATTTCTTTATTTGAAATGTTTACCTATGACTTTGTATCTTTAAAACTTTAATCACATTCTCACAGTTCATGTGCACTTTACTTTTGTCTTAACACTGCTTTTACACATTGGTTTGAAATTTTCTATGAATATAATGGATAGTCAACACCAACACAGTCATCAACAGTACAAGGATACTCGATCAAAGTCATGAATAACTTTTGTATTTTTCAATGAAAATTGCATTTCTCTAAACTAAATTATTGTACAATGAGGAAACGCAATCTATCAACTTTTCATATTTGTTTTTCAGGATCTTTGTTTTTATTTAGTTATTAAAATAAGTTTAAGTATTAACTTGTCATAAAAAAATACGAAAGTTAACCTACATATAACAAGAAAGGGTGTGTAAATTATAGTTGATTTGAACACCCATTTTCTATTATATTTGTTAATTCTTACGCTTGTCAACTTATATAATATTTCCTACACTATTTGTTAAATTATACATAATTTACGAAACTATTTGTTATCTGATACAGTATTTCCTATACTATTTGTTAACTTTTACACTATTAGCAAACTCTCCGCTGTTTCTTACTTAGCTCAAGCATTTAAACTTTACACTGTTTATAAGACTAAATAAGTTCGAGTCTTAAAATATAGAATTCATTTAACCCTGCAGAGATACAAAACTAATTCGCTTTACTCTTCAAACAAGAAACTTGGAAGCTTTATTTAAACACCCAATTGTCTACACACCCACAAGTTAAGATTAAAAATAAAGTCACACAAGCAATTTTGGTAAAAATGTAAGTTTTAAAGAACGATTTTTTTAAATGCAAACAAACGCTCAGTGGTAATATTTAGTTTAATTTAAGATTTAAGGGTTAGTTATCTCGTATTTATAACTATCTTTACCTTTTTTTTAAAATTAGTTGCTTTGATTTAAATTTATTCACAGAAAAATCTGTTTCTTCTTTCCAGTTTATCATCTTTTATACCTACCATCTGATGAGTGAAATTTAATTCTCTCCAAGAAAATGTTATTTATATTATACATAGTTGTGATTTTCTAATTTATTTTTTAAGTAAATATACTTTCTCTGTTTTTATAGGTTTATGATACCCTTACATTTCTGCGTAGGCTCAACAATTACTCGTTTTGAAAAAAAAATAGTTTTCTTCTTAAATCTGTTGCGCATGTGGGTATGTAGTGTTCAAACAAAAAATAAACCAGCTGAGATTTAGAACAGATGTTCCCAATAACACGACTTTTTCTTAACTATTATTGCTAATCAAATATTAGGGAGATTCTCGATTATATTTAGTTTCGGATAAAAGTTGGATCTATATGTCAACATTCTAACAAAGAAAATCATGTTTTTGCAGACTCGAAATACAATTTACGCTTTTTTCAATTTTGTGTGTACACTACAAAAGTACATTATCTGTCTTTTCTTTTTAAAAAGATTGGTAAGCGTTTATTTCAATATGCACTTAGTATTTATGTACAGTCAAGGAGGAAAAACGAACCATCTTCTTTATTTCAAACACTATTCCTAGTAGAGCAAATTCAAAGGTATCATTCAATAGAGAATAACGTTCTCTAAAAATTCAAATCCAAAAAGTTGCATAAATGGGACGCCTTAGTTTGGAAATATTGCACAAACAATGAAATTTTATTGAAAACACAATGTTTAATGCCATAATCAGATTCTACATCGTTAAATTAGAATAATATGAAATATTATTACTTCACTACCTTTATATCCCGATATATTCAATCCTAAAATTAATGTCGATTTCAAGGATTATCACAACATTGAAAGTCGCTATTCGTAAATCAATTGTAATTGTAGTTACAGTTACCCGGATTTCAAATTTGAATACTATTTCAAAGATATTTTTCAGCGATCCAATAGTTATTATATTTATTAAGAAAGCGCAAACGATTTGAGAATTACATTATAATATGTACTATGCCAAACGATCCGAGAATCATTAACCAAGGTGTGTCATACTTTTTAAACTTTTAGTTGCCCCCTAAAATTGTAATAATGAGAACAATTTAATGTAGTTCAAAAACTAATTACCTGAATGAGCTAAAATTTTGTATTGCATACTAAAAATCATTTGAATCGATTCTTATCACACTATAATAAGTTTCCAATTCATAATTTTTTTAAACATTAATTTAATAATTATTATTACATACTAAAAACTATTTTTAAAATTAAAGTTTAGATGGATTGTGTGTGCTTGGGTTGTTTAGCAGCAACATGTTACAAAAATGTCAGCGCTATAGAAATATTATTTAGTAAGATATCCATAAAAGTCTAAGAAACTGTTTTAACATTAAGAGCTCCAATCTTTCTGTTATAACTTCTAAACAGTAAGACCTGACGATGTGAAATTTGGAATCTGAAGTTGAATTTCGATATAGATTTGTAGTTGTGTGTTGAAGTATGAGGTTCCTGTTGGAAATTATGAAGTTGGTGCTCAATTTAATATAAACACCGCCCCTTGTGCAAATTTTATGAATTTGAATTTATAGAATACGTTAGGTCCTGTTAAACGCCAACTTTGAATTTTCTATACTGTTAAAATTTCTCGAAAGATGAGAAGTGATTCGTTTTTTTCTGTGACTGTATATATACTGGTGTAAAAAATTAAGAGAATTTCCAGACTTGGTCGATTATCTCTAGAACTACTGTACCTTTTAATGAAATTTGATATGTACATATACATTGATACAATACAAAACAAATAACCATTCAATAATTGTATTACACACGCATGATCGTGCGTAACACTCGTTGGAGTTGGAAGGTATGAAACAGCAGTTGCAGAATAAACAAAAAAATGGGTTAATAGGGGGTATGGTTCCCTCTTACAGGTCTCGCAGCGTGATTTCATACTTGAAATAAGGCAGTTTATCATTTCCTGTGGCAATTGGTCCCACGCGTTCAGAACCGCTGTTTTCATTCCCTGGATGGTTCTCGGAGAGGGGTTGCGAGTTGCAATTGCCCTCCTCAGAGTGTCCCAGACATGCTCTATAGGGTTACGGTCTGGAGATCTGGCTGGCCAATCCATCCGGCGAATATCCTCACTCTCTAGAAATTCGTCGACCAGAAGAGCTCTATGTAGCCTCGCGTTATCGTCCATTAAAATGAACTCAGGGCCAACTGCATCCCTGAAAAGGCGAACATAGGGCTCCAAGACCTCATCCCTATACCTCACACCAGTCACACTGCATCTTTCAAAGACATGGAGAGGTGTGTGGCCATCCAACACGATGCATGCCCAGACCATTAAACCTCCTCCGCCATAATGGTCGATTTTGCGGACATTGGAGGGTAGGTAGCGGGTCCCTGGTTCTCTCCGTATGAGCGAGACGCAAACAGCAGGTCTTCTTGCGAACAACCCTCTCTCATGAAGTCTTTTGGAAACAGTCACCCTTGATACATGGGTTCATGTGGCTGCATACAAGTCACGAGAGAGCTGAGAAGCTGTAGCACTCCTGTTACGCCTCTCTATAATCGACAAATGGCGATCTTCTCTGGCCGTCGTGGCTCTTGCACGACCTTGCCCAGGCTTTCTATCGATGGATCCGGTATCCTGGAACTGTTTCCATTTGTTAAACACGACCCTGGGTGTTAAATTGAACTCACTACAAATTTGGACTTGAGATTGGCCTGCTTCTAGCCTCCCCACAATTCGCCACCTCATTCCATCATCTAAACGTTGGTGGTTACTCATTTTTACTGTTACAATTTGAAATTAACCGATTGCTGCAAAATAACACCTAGAAATTCGCCGAGGTGTGCTAACGAACGAAATGCGTCTTAACTTACTGTTTCTCTACTGGCTCCGTCTACACACACGAGTACGCTTACGTATTTGACGTACAAGATTTGCATTTTTGTCTAGAAGCAGTGGTTTTACATTCAGTTCAGTTCTTTTCATGAAATTCGATGAAATATGCAAATTATCTTAATTTATTTCACGAGTGTAGTATATAAGTCTATATAAATGGATGTTTTATTACATAAATATACTCATGACACAAAAAAAAAACAGTGTTAAATAAAAGACAGGGATAAATTAAAATTTCTGTAAAGTAGGTTTGGTAGAGAGTTCAATAACGTCGCACTTGGGTAACATAATGGGCTATTGAAAAGTATATTAGCAAATGTTGAAAATAAATTATTCATTCACTCTGAAAATTTAATCAGAGATGATACACGTTTCGAAACACGATGTCAAATTCTATTTCAGTCTGTTCTATTTTTGCACTACAAGTTTATAACTATTTATTAAATATCTCCAAAATTAATTAAATAATTTGAATATCAATCTTTTTTTCCAAAGCAATTGTTATAGTTTCTTAACTTGTATCTAATATTTCAAAAAATCAAATATATTTGTCTAGCATTAATTTACTACTCCTAAGTTGAATATAATTATCTAATATTTATCTGTCGACAGTCAGCCGGTCTGGTGGTTAAGGTGTTAGCCTATAGATTGGAAGGCTACTGGTTTGAATCCGGTTCAGTGCATGGATATTTGTAAGCGTATGGTGTAGAGCCGGTTGGTGCACCTTAAATCTGTCGTGACCGAAAGTTCTCACGTAGGGTTGGTGTGGAAGTTTAGAGAGTGGGATGCAAGCTCAGGTGTTGCCACGTCATGATTCAAAATTCCATGGAATTCTCCTCCGAACTTTCCCTTCGAGTTTTCATCCCGACCATTGCCAACAACCAGCTGTAATGCTCGTTAATTAAATATCTCACAATTTTATTTTCTCAATTTTAAATGTTAGATTTCAAAGTTAATTTTATTTTCTTATTTTAATCACGTTGACGTAGTGTGCAAGTTTGAAGAGTGGGGTGCCAACTCATGTGTAACCATGTCGTCTAAACGTCATTCAAAATGACATGGTGTTTTCATTCAAACTTTCCTTTAGGGTTTGGTCCCGAACCGTAGCCAAAAGCCCGTTGTGTTGCTCCAGTGTAACGTTAATGAAAATACCTACTATCCATATTAATACTGTTTTTTCAGTAATAATCTCAATTCTAACATTAATTCTTCCATTTTTAATCTAAAATTGTCTAAACAATTAAATCATCTTCGATACTGTCAATTCAAACGGAAATTGGTAATTTTTTTTAATTAACTTCATACTAGAGCAACACAACGGCTATTGACGACGTCAATTCAAATGGAAAACACTAAGTTTCCCGCACCAATCTCTAACCAGGCAATCCACGTTCTTAAATGTATCCTTCCTTCATTATTTTCCATCTCGAAATTGTCTTTCATTGTCAAGATATTAACAATGGACGAATACACCTCAGAAAACTCTTCTATGTAGTCATTCGATCGCAATCAGAAGACTGCGTTTTTACTTTATCGGACTTCACTTAATAAACCTGAATAATAAAATTATCAGACTATGTCTCGGGTCCATTGAACCTCCGAGAAGTGTCTGGAAATAATTTCAGCTCCTAGATGGCATTTCTGCACTAGATGTTTAAGTACTTTTAAAGCATCCTTACCTTCAACATCATATATTTGAAGTTCATGTTTGCGCTGGATTGTTAAAAAGTCCATTCAGCACATGTGTCTAAAATATATCTGGTATAAATTGACTTTTATTTCCATCGATCTTATATGGCAGTAATTTAAAGTGAAAAGTATAAAAATTACAAATAAAATGAGCACAAGTAATATACAGGTTGGTCATAAAAAAAACTTGGCCGATATATGGACCTCTAGCGGCCCGTACAACCGATCGAGATGAGATTTCAGATATTGTTATTCAGAGGTATGGACTCGGGATTCTATGAACGACAACAAAGTGGCACTCACGGTTACGGTTATAGGTAGAGAAACTCGAAATTTTCGAATGGCAACGTCTACTTTTTTCCCGTCTCAAAATGCTCAGCGCATGCCAAAACACAAAAGAGCGTTGGAACGTTCGTGTATCACATAAAAACGGACGCGTTATGCACGCACTAAAAACAGATCTACGAACGGCCAACAAAACTACAATCGGGTCGCACGGATTAAATTTGCATATGACAGAGGTAAGACACCAATTACTGATGACAACACAAATCGGACAAAGGAAAACTTGTATTAGGATTACACATTTTTCGCATAAGTGCTATCACAGGCAATTACGCATTGCATACGGAAGACTGGAGAGTGAAGCCGAACGTTACATAGCATGAGGGATGTTTTCAATCTCACGTTTGATAGAGTCTTTCAAATCCGCCAAAGTTTGCGGATTGCACATGTACACTCTAGATTTTAGATATCTCCAGAACCAGAAATTCATAGGAGTGAGATCGGGGGATCTAGGAGGCCACGGAAATGGAAAATGACGTGAGATGACGCGGTCGCCAAAATGCTGTTCCAGAACCCTGCGAACAGACGTCACTATATGTGGAGGTGCGCCATCTTGCATCCAAACGATGTCATTCAGTTCATTTCGCTGCCGCAGTTCTGGTATGACGTAGTTTTGCAGCATGTCTGTAGAGCGAGAGCCTGTCACAGAACATGTTACAAACCCCGTTGGTGTCACTTTATCAAAGAAGTACGGGCCGAGAGCAATTGTGCCTGCAATACCGCACCATACAGTAACTTTGGCGTCGTATGAAGGTACTGGTGCCACTGCGTGGATTCGTGTCTGCCCAGTGTACTGAATTTTTGGTGTTGACGTTGCCAATTAAGGTGAAATTTGCCTCGCCCGTCCATAATATGCCGTTATGTGATGCCATAACAGTCGTTATCGCCATCATATCGGATAAGGAATTCATTTGCAAAGTCGATACGTTGTTGATGGTTCCCCGCGTGCAACATTTGGACGCGCTGGTATCGGTATGGAAACATGCGGAGTACAGAGCGCAATAGCTTAAGGACAGTTGTTTTCGGCATATCCAATACACGATCTGTACCTCTTACAGTTTCCATGTGCCCTGAAGTCACTGTTTGATGCACTTCCATAACAGCGTCCTCAGGAACAGTTGGTCGTCCGAATCGCGGTCTATCACAGGTGCAGCCAGTTTCTTCGAATTTCTTTGCTAAATCACGCAGAGCTTTCGGGCTACTTGGGCCACGTATTTGGCGATGGTTTCGACGGCAAACACACAAGGCTTCCGCGGCGTTCATCCCATATTGATAATAGAGTTTTATCAATTCCCCACGAACTTTCGATGACAGTCATTTCGTTGGCATGTGCGAGCTCCCGACTGAAGATCTGGCGAAAGGCGTTCGGTGGTTGGTGTCTTGCCTCCAACATATGCAAATTTCCTCCGTTTGCCCCGATCGTGGTTTTGTTGGCCGTTCGCAGAGCTGTTTTTTTGTGCGTGCATAACGCTTCCGTTTTTTGTGATACACTTACCGTTCCAACGCTCTGTAGGGTTTTCTTATGCGCTGAGTATTTTGAAACGAGAAAAAGTGGACGTTGCCATTCGAAAATTTCGAGTTTCTCTACCTATAACCGTAACCGTGAGTGTCACTTTGTTGTCGTTCACAGAATCCTGAGCTCATACCTCTGAATAACTATATCTGTAATCTCATCTAGATCGGTTGAACGGAACGGCCGCTAGAGGTCCATATATCGGCCACATTTTTTATGACCTCCCTGTATTTCTTTAAAGAACTACTCCGTTGATACTGAATTAATCATCCGAGAGGTTTCGATGAGGTATTTCGTCCATCAAATTCTAACCAATTTTTCAATTACGATATATTTTCTTTATTAAGATCTAACCAATTGTACCACTAACGAGATATCTCGTCATCAAAATATTAGCAATTTTGCCAATGACGAAATGTCTCGTCCATCAAAATATGACCAATTTTGCGAATGACGTCAACATATAGCGGATATTTTTTATGATGACGATACCAGGATGTTGTCAGTGTTTCTAACGACAAGTTTTTTCGTCTTTCAAGATCTGGTCAGTTTTCTTCTATTGACGAGATATCTCGTTTATCACGATCTTATAATTTGTTCAAATGACAAGATACTTCGTCAAGACAGAACTGTCAGCTTTTTCTAGTGAGTTTTGGTAATGACGAGAGAGATCCCTGGACTCCACAATCACCCTGAACGGGTAAGACTTATTCCATTTTGATGGAATTAAATCTACGACGTGTTTCAACGAGGTATCTCGTCCATCACGGTATAACTAATTTTGAAAATTACAAGATATATCCTCATCAAGACATTACCAACTTTATTATGATTACGAGATCACTATCTTGTCAGTTTTTCTGATGCAGAGATATCTCGTCATCAAGATCTAACCAATTTTGCCAATGACGAGATATTTAATCGGTATTGTTGGTTTTTTTATTACGACTAGATCATGATCTAGTCATTTTTGTTTTATAATCCCGAGATATCTCGTCCTTCAAGACGGGGGTGAGTTTGGTCATTGACAAGATATATTCTGACCAGTAGGGTTTGTATTCTGTAAGGGAAATAACTGGTATTTTGATCTAAAAATGAGACTGCCTTTTCACTAAACGTCTCTTCTCACAAGATTTTACATTTATTTTTCTCATATGAAATACATTAAAGTGCACATGAAATGTACTAGTTCATAAATATTTATTCATTTCTATCTTCTATCTTATTTAGAGTTTTAGACACTTAGAACTTAATATCCCTCGTAACATGTTGCGCATGGTAAGTACTTACATATTCTATTTCCCCATGGTTTTATTTTTACTCAAATATTTTGAATGCTTACTAGCACAGGAGCGGATGATGCAAAGGGAACTTTACAACTCTTCCATAAACTGTGTTTTACTTTCGTATAACACGAATGCTTCGTGCCTTATCACTCATAACGGCGGACACTACACTTTAAAACGTCCGCTGGAGTCCTTACAACACCAGTATATAAACTGCTTAAATAGCTATATCTTTACTCTCCTGGTCGGATTTTTCCCTTAGGGAATCGATCCAGGACGTCGTCAAGAGCCCGTTGTGTTGTTAGAGTACAACGTTAATTAAATACCTACCTTTACCCTCTTAGTGGCTTATCGTTACACCGAAAACTATCCTGAAGGGGTCAGAATCTGATGTAAAAAAACTATTTCAAAATGCAGTCATAAATGAAGATTTTAAAGATTTTTATATTAAATTTTATTCTATCACAAGAATAAATTATAAATTGCTAATATTTAAAATTGATTCTTCGTATTTAAAAGCTCTATTGACAACTGAACGTCCTTCCGAATTCTTGTGTTTAAGTTTATTAGGTTGAGTGTGACAGTGGTGAAAATTCTCATTCTGAGAACTTAAGTTTAAAGGGTTTAAACAAAATAGAGATGTAATTGTGAGCAAACAAGTGCGATGTTTGAAAAAACGCTGTTTAGCAGAATCAAGATAAGGCATGGGGAAAGGTTTGGAAGAAAAGGTAATCTTGAAATTCCTTTAAATTCAAATTACTATAATTATAATTCATGTTAAAAATCCACAATCTTAGGAATAAAATTACGATCTCGTAATTATTTTGAATTAAAGTTATTACAATAGTAATTGATGTTAAAAAATATACAATCTATTATGAAGGAAATTGTGATTTCTAATGCCTTTAAATTCAAATTATTATAATGTAATTCATGTTACAAAATCCACAATTTTATGAATGAATCTGCGGTCTCGGAATTCCTTTGAATTCAAGTAGTTGTTATTGTAATTAAGGTTAAAAAAATCATATATATATATATATATATATATATATATATATATATATAGAAGTGTCTGACATCTTATCTTTTTTTTACTTTATTCGCAGTGCTCTGATTAGAAGAAAACTCACTACTCCCTCAGGTGCACTGGAAATACTAATTCTGCCGTGTATATCCCAATCTGCGGTTTCACGGTGTATCCACGATCTTATGAATGAAATTGCGATCTCGGAATTCCTTTAAATTCAACATTCGTTCAACGCAGTCGATTGGTGCTTCTGAAAACCCGGTACTCTTGGCTTGCGGCCAGTAGTCTGCGAAAACTATGCCAAAAACTTGAGTCGGGGAAAAATTCAGGTATTGATTTTGAACTCAAACTTGAGAACTTCCTTGAAGTACGATGATTAGAAACTTCTTTTCATTCCGGGTTTTATGCATTGAATAAAAATGATATACTGGCAGAAAAATATGTTAATCGTTTGCCTTTCTGGGTGTGATTGTTCTTAGAAGTGTTTTTTTTTATCAAAACCTGTTGTAGGGATTGTAAGATTTCTCGGATAGAAAAGATTTGGGGATTATCGCTGTTTTATCAAGATGTGAATATTAGTTATATTCCTAAGTTTTCTTCTTGTGTGTCTTTAATTGATTAATTAAAGTGTGTGTAATTAATTTTTTTTTATTTTTAATACTTGGCGACTGGTCGTAATTTTAAAATACCAATATTTTTTACTTATCAATTTGAAAATCTATTCAAATTTTACTTAAGTGAACTTACTCTAATTGAATTTCACATATCAATTTGCTTAATTAACCCTCCAAGTGGTTTCAGCAAAATATCTCATCCATCAAGATGTGTCAAACTTTGGTAATGACAAGATATCTTGTCCATGAAGATCTGATCTATTTTTCTAATGACCTCGTCATCGAGATATTGCCGATTTTTTGATGATGGTGAGATCAAGATCTGGTCATTTTTTTAACAACGAGATATCTCGTCTATAAGTATCTGGCCAGTTTTA
Organism: Metellina segmentata; assembly: GCA_947359465.1. Classification (NCBI taxonomy): domain Eukaryota; kingdom Metazoa; phylum Arthropoda; class Arachnida; order Araneae; family Tetragnathidae; genus Metellina; species Metellina segmentata. The sequence goes on from OX375872.1 coordinate 38,846,514, forward strand.
CTAATGACGAGATACCTTGTCGAAACACCCACTCGTATCTGGACAAATAAATTTTAGCAACGTTTTTGGTGCTTTTTAGCGTACTTTTTGTAGCGAGATTTTGCAGGCTAAGGCAACTTCGGTTTATTACGATCATGGCAACCTTGAGATTAGATTATTTTATTAATTTTTGTAAATCATTATCTTTTTTATTTTACCATATCTTTCTTCCTCAAGTATTCTGGAATTAATGCGATATTTAACTACATTCATAGTAGATAGTCTGGTTCCATTATACTTAAATTTATTACAAATTATTTAACTTGGATGTAATAGTTCAGAAAATGTTTTCTATTGAAGTAATTACATACCTAAAATCCTCATTTTGTATGACATTTTCGTTTTTTTTTATTTGTTCATTCTATTGGCTATACATTTAGGATTCCAAACTAGAAGTAAAGTTATAGTACAAATAATAAACATTATTTGTGCTGTATTAAAAATATTTACAAGATTTTTCTGAGATACTGCGTTTTTCGTTAGTTTTTTTTGAGATCTCATAATTTTTTAAGATATTGAAATGAAGTTCTGCGAGTATTTTATTCATTTGTAGCTATGTTATGAACTAAAATCTGAACAATCAAGTTATTTATTTTAATGACTATTCTTATAAAAAAATGAGGTTTAAAATTTTTTTAAATTTCGTTTTTGTACAAAGTTTGGAACTTTGCAATAACTTTTAGAATACTGCAATTCTGTTTGTTCTCAACACAGATAAATATGTTAGTAATATACTGTATAAAAATTATTGAAATATATTCATTAGAATTTGTTATGTAAAGTGTGGTGCAAATGTAAATTTTCACAAAAATTTTACTAAAAATTTCCTATATTTTGGAAGTTAATGAGAATTTTCTTATAATAGCCTTTAAATTCAGTCTTATACGCCATTTTAATTACAAATATTTGTTTCATTAAAATTCTGTGTATTTAAAAGAAATACTTCGAAAATGTAGTTACATACCTTAAAGTAAATAAATACTTCCCTTGAAGTAGTCCGAATAATCAGTTGTGTAAATTTTCTGTTTTTAAAATTCGTTTCCATAATTTTATAATTATTTCCCACTGAGCAAAAATGGCGTTTTTGTAAGAAATTATTCCTTGGCGACACCAAAACGCGCCAAAAGCATTGCCTTAAAAGAGTCTGTCATAGATGTATCTTTTTACCATACTTTTATGTTCATTTTACCCTGTAAGGCCGATTACACACTGGAACATCTCGCCAGCAACCCATACGGAACCTACTCAAGCAGTGTAGGCAATTATATCCGATGACTACCACACATTGGGGTGACGGAAAAGTTGTAACCCAGCCCCGATAAATTGTTTACACACTTCGGATTTTTCTCCAAGCCAAGAGATTCCCGATCAATCGGTTTTCGCATTTCATTAATCATCTCACTGAACGCAAATCCGACACCAAAAATGTGTTTACCTTCTGTTTTTTTTCGGATTTTGGTAAGAGTTTTTACTCAGTGGATTTTGGTTTGTTAATACATAAGCTAATTAAATTGGTATATGGTGACCCGCGTATTAAATTTATTTATTCTTATTTAACTGACAGTTTAATGTACATGTTGTGCTCCATTGTTTTTTCTGACAATTGTACCAATACCTCAAGAGTTTCTGAAAGTTCAAATTTGGGTCCTATTCTTTTGTAATTTTTGTTCGTGAATTTCTACTTTTGTTTTTTAAATTTGAAGCTTTTTGCTGATGGTTTAAAAATGCATAGTTATTTATGCTTTCGATGACTAAAAAGCTTCAACTTGACATAAATTACCTGTAGACATGTGGCTCCAAAATCGCTTGTCCCTAAACGCTTCATGGAACGCGGTAGAACGGTTGGAAGAGTAACGTACTGGGAATCAATGGGTTGAAAGTTCGAATTCAACTTGTACAAAGGGGCGCTGGTGCATGTTAAATACGATGTGGCCTCAAATGCCTTCACGATGACGTGTAAGATTGTATAGTGGGACTGCCAGATTGGTGCGACTACCTCATATGACCGTGGTTCAAAATTACGTGGTGTTTTACTCGGTTCTTCGAATGCGGGATTGATCCGGACCATCGTCAATTGTCCGTTGTGTTGCTCCAGTGCGGTTTAAATTAAAATGCCTACCTACCCTCTAAATACTTCAACCAATATTTCCCTTCGGGATTGATTCCTGACAGTGAAAAATAGCCCATTCTATTGCTCCAGTGCGACGTAAATTTAACTACATAATCTAACTAAATAAATATTCTTATATAAATAAATATTTCAAAATTTTTCCCTTTTTAGCTTCAATATGAAGTTATCCTAACACTTTGAAAATGTCAGTTTTGACCAAAAGGTCCTAAGAAAGTTTTTGATCTTGATTAAGTATTTATTTGACTTTGCAAAATATATTTGATTTTGTTCTAAGTTAATTAGTTGCAGAGATATTGAGATTTTAAACAAGGAGGGGAAAAACCAGAAGTAGGTATATGGGAAAACACCGGAAGTGGTCGTTAAAAGACCAAAAACGTGACAAAATTGAAATTTAAAACTTTTTTTTTTGTTACAAATATGGTTTTAGAAAGGTTTCTCAATTGTTTAATTGGAAATATTGTGAACGTTTTTATAGAGAAGTGAAGAACAAAATTGGTTACGCAAAAAGTAAAAGCGAGAAAGAGGAAACGATACACTTCAAACTATTTTTTACTTTAAATGAATTTTTATGAATTATTTCCTATTATTCAAATGTTATATAACACGAAAAGTTATTGTTGGATTCTCGTAAAAAATTGAGAACTTGTTCTTTATAATGTTGTCCAGAACTTGAATAATTATGCTGAGTCGAAGAGTTTTTAAACTATGTCAATTTATTTAAGATATAAGACTGTAAAACTATCAAAAAGCTTGTATTCATTTTTCGATGGCTTGTAAATTTTTTTTACTTAAAAATCCTTTGGCTTCTAGTTTATTCCCTAGAAAAATGCATGTAGTTCATTTTGTTAGCATCATTTTCAAATTCGTTGAATAGAATTTCATATAGCACATTTGAAGTTTTTGACAAATTTCTTTAAAAAAATTATGTATACATATTTTAAATATTTATAGCCCACTGCTATTGTTTAATAACACGAAACATAAAAGTATCATTAAAATATTTCTGTACCACATTTAAAAAAATGGCCTCGAACGTGTCTGGATGCCTTAAACGAAATTAAATTACTCATATAGTAGAATGTTATTTTAATAAATCATCTTTTAAAGAAAAAGTAGACGGTCTGCGATTTCACAACTAATGTTAAAATGGTCTAGCTTGATACGTATAGGGGTTACCCTAAAATGTAGTTTATCACCATTTTGGCAACGTTTGGTGCTTAATCTCATTGATATTCACCAATCAATTATTTCTGCTCAAAGACGACGAAAAATCAATTCGTATATTATTTTTTGGGTAGGGTTGTTGAATTAGTTTCAAAATGGAGCACAACTTTTATTTTTTGGAAATTTTATTAGCGATGTGCTAAAATTGTATTCAATTTACAAGCCAACTGACGTCACGATCGGAATACATACAGTAAACACGTATCGCCGCAGAAACACTCGCTGTCAATATTTAACTCGACTGAAAATGCCTCTTGGATAGTAACAATAGTGAGGGTGAACATAGGCGCGATTTATGAAACTGTCTTAACTTAATACAGAGTATAATCTGTACTTATTCTTGTATGAAACACATTAAGGAAGATTGCTGAAAGGTTACGAATATAGTGCTAAAAATTAACGCCAAGTAAAGTGAATACAGTATAGATAGTAAACATTGGAAGGTGGTAGAAAATATTGCATATGGTGTGGAAAGTCGCGTGGCACAACACTGTCTTAACTTGAGACATAGTATAGTGTGTATTAGTTCGTATATACAACACGTTACGGCAATTTTCCGAACGATTATGAATATAGTGCAGTACATTAACGCCAAATAAAGTGAATACAATTTAACCATAGTTGCAATGTAGAAAGACGAGCCACTCTTCACTTGAGATATTGAACAGTGCGTACTTTATTTCTTTACGCAACATATAACAATACCCTATTCGGGATAAAATTGGAGACTCGTTTTGTGTATGAATATAGTAACGTTTATATGCAACAATGCTTTTCCATCAACTTAAAATTTTTGCAATAGAATTTCATAGGTCTTATATACACACACAGAAAAATTTCTATTCAAAATTAATGCTTCTTTCCTATACTGTGACTTCTTATTCCAAAGTTCCTAAATGATCTCGCACTCACGTTGGCGTGGTTTGGAAGTTTGGAGAGGTACCATCTCAGGTGTTGACCCCATATTCAAGATGACGAGGTGTTGTGTTCGGATCTTTCCCTTCGGGCTTGATTCAGAACCGTCATCAATAACCCGTGTTGTTGCTTCAGTGCGATTTTAATTCAACTTCTTCCCCCACACGCGCGCACAAAATTTGCTCTCGTGAAGCATATGGGTTTATCTTAAAATATAGCTTATTGCCATTCTGGTAACATTTGGCGTTTAATCTAATCGGTATTTACCAATAAACTATCATATCTCCATTCATAATTTTCACTGGCCAAGTGCTGGCATAACGTTCGAAAAACAAGGCAAGTGACGTTATGTTCAGAAAACAGCCGCAGAAACACTTCCGCCACCAATGCTTACCTTCCCAGAAAACGCATTTCATACATACATGAGAGTCCGACAGAAAAAACAACTTGTATATAAATTCATTATTTCCTTCAAATAAAAAAAATCCCCGCGTTTTGTAACAAAAGTTGCTAACGAGTAAGGATTTCACAATAAAAAAAATCGCTTTGTTTTTGCAGCAGCACACGGATTAGCGATTAAAAAAAATCCCTCTAATTGAGACGTCCGTGCAATTTCCGGTTGCACACAAATTGTCCGGAGTGAAAGGGATAAAAATAAATTGTTCCATTAACTGCAATTATCCGACTGTAAAGCAAGCTTAAGTCGACTTCTGAGTTGAAAAGGAAGGGAAAGAAGCAAGAAAAAAGAAATGACTGAGTTGGAAACTAATCTTCATCGGTAGCAAAAACACCAAGCGTCGTTTCTAACGACGTTACCACGGAGAAGAAAGACTTCTTTTTAGATTACTGTTCGATTCTCTTCTGCTGCCTACAAAGAGAACTCCTGTAGTCTGTTTAGTATGCCTGCAAAATAAAAGCGTACACAACCGTTTCGAGAAAAAAGGTACAACTCAGAAACGCAAATTTTGAGGAAAATGTGTTATTGTACCAGCTATTTTACGACTCGTTTTGATCCTAAAGCACATTTTACTTTTCAAATTGAAAATATTTAAGTCATTTACATATTTACTTGAAAATGTATAAAAATTTTACTCATCAGTTTTAAAACCTTCATGCGTATTTTACTTACCATTTGAAAATTTGTAAGGGTACTTACCTATCAATTTCAAAATATTAGTATTGTACTTATCAATCTTGAAATTCTTAAGCATTTTACTTATCAATCTTAAAATCTTTAAGCATTTTACTTATCAATTTCAAGTTATTCAAGTTCTTTACGCCAAATCGCCGTATCGTAATTACCCGTTTTAAAATTTATAAGTTATTTTCTCATCAATTTGAAAATAAGCGTATTGTATCCTTTCCTTAATTTAAAAATTTGTGAGCAAATTTTACGTACTAATTTAAATATTTGTAACCTTATTTTACTGATTGAAAACCTTTAAGTCGATTATTATTGATCAATTTGAAAATATTTGAGACATTTTACTCATTAATTAAGATCATATTTTATGTATCAGTTTGAAAATCTTCAAGATAATTTTTCTTATTGATTTGAGAACCGTTAAGTATATTTCTCTTATCACTAAAAATCATTATTAATTTCTCATTTATCAATGTGAAAATATTTGTGATTATTGTACTTACCGATTATTAGCTACTTAAAGGTATTGTTTTTATCAATTAAAACATATCAGTACATTTACTTATAAATTTGAAACGTTTAATCGTATTTTACTTATTAATTTAAAAGTATTTAAGCGTTTTTTATTTATAAATTTAAAAATCTTTAATATTCCTTTGCTTAAAATTTGAAAATCTCTACGTGTATCTTACTTATCAATTGGAACATTAGACCCTTTTTTAACTTATGAATTCGGAAATCTTTAATCTTTTTTTATTTATCAACTTGCTAATCTTAAAAAAAAATATTTATCAATTAGAAAATATCAAATCGTATGTTACTCATCATTTTACTAGAACTTTCATGACATTGTTTGGCGCAGCTTAGTCAAATATGGCCCTTGCTCCATCAGAAACCCAACCCCCAGTTCCACCGCTATCGCTAAACGATAATTTGAATACGTAGGCACAAAACTCGAAGTTCAAAATTCGTAAAATAATAAACCACATCAATGCTACGACAGCGAATACTAATTATTCCTAACAGCCCACTCTTCTTCCAGAACTAGGCCAAAGTTTCCAAAGCATGTTAGAGGTTCCATAACTCTGCATACACTTCCAGGACTTCCATTTTTCCATCACCTCGGTGACGCATTGAAGTAGCCACCACCTTGTCTATGACTGACCATTGTCCAATGAGTTATTTACTGGACCAAGGGAAAGCCCCAAAAACGCCTGCTCTTTAGAATACCCGCAAATAATATGCACCCGTCTGGAGTACAATTTTGAATTGGGTTTCAATATGAAATATTATTTCCCTCCTGCATATAAATGATGTTGGAAGAGCAGCCATGGCCACCTCGGATTTTAATCAGTGTGTGGTTTAGGGGGTGCGTTGTCTGTTGAAAGAGTATTTATAGCCCGAGGTACTGCGAATTTAAATATCCTAACAGGGAGGCAATTGTGAGTAGTTTGCATTTAATTAGATTCCTCCGTCAAAGCATATCGTCACCAGTCATTCATATCCACTGCGGAAATCGAATGGGAAACACTTCCCTTGTAATGTCACTTAGATGGGCCTCTATTTTGAATGGACTGGGGAAGCGTTTCCTTTGGCTGTAAATTATTGCGGTGTTGGTTCGGGATGCACTTTCTGGTCTTCCGTCTGTAATTCTACAACGCATTGTTCCGCTGTCGATTCTATGAGGTTGGGCAAGACATTTTATATTGAAGGGCTTCACTTAGCAGAGATGACAATAGAGAATAGCTTGTACTCGTGTAATGTGTCAAAAGAAAAATGTTCCCTGTTCTTCTCAAAGTTTTCATTGCCTTAGTTTCGTAACTTTAATAACGTAACATGTGTTATCTCTAATACAAGCCACTATTGTTATTATTTTATTATAAGGCGGAATGGTATTTTTTTTTTGCAAACTCAACAGTATGTGTGTGTAACACGATAAATGAAAAATAATCTTTTTATTTTCGTTGCTTTACTAACGCAGCTTGAATTCAGTAACATGTGTTCTCTTAAAAACTTATAATTACGTCATTAGTATTTTATTTTATGATTGCCGTGTAGTTTTAGAAAATTCAATAATACATGTATGTAATACGTTAAACGAAATATAATATTTTAGTTTCAGTTACTTGACTTACGCTGCTTGAATTAAGTAACATGTATGCTCTCTATTAATAACTCACAATAAAGTCATTATTTTATTTAAAGGCGGAGGTGCAAAGTTTTAGAGTAAATTCAATAATACATGCTTGTATTGCTTGAAACGAAAAATAATCTCTTCGTTTTCGTCGGCTTGACTTTCGCAACTCAAATTGTGTGACATGTGTGATCTCTATTAATTACCGACAATTAAGTCATTATTGTTTTATTTTCAGTCGACAGCGTATTTTTATGATACTCAATAATATGTGTATACAATACGTTAACCCTCTTTGGTGGTTTTCTCCATTAGGTATACCATCATTATCAATCGACGAATTATCTCGTCGAAATCACTTGAAGAGTTAAACGAAAAGTAATATCTTAGTTTTCATTGCTTGACTTGCACAACTTAAATTTAAGCAACATGTGGCTCTCTATTAATAACTTACAATTAAATCATTATTATTCTATTTAAAGGTGGTGCTGTATTTTTAGTACATACTCAATACTACGATGTCCGTAATGTGCTAAACCAAAAATAATCTGAATTTTCCTTTCTTGACTTTCCCAACTCGAATTAAGTTACGCGGATGCTTTGTATTCATAATTCGTATAAATATAAATATAAATATATATATCTATATATATACATATATAATTTTTTTTGTTGTAAGGTAGTTTTGATACATGTACATGTATAAAAGGAATATATTTTTATAGATATTTTTATGATTAATTTTAACCTGGTAACCTAAGTTACAAATACCGACAGAAATGCAGGCAACACATAAAAAAATTTAGTTCATACACTTACGTCATTTTACACTAATGTGAAGGATATTCATGAAAGCAATTCAATTATTTTTTCATAGCAGCACAAAAATACATTACATATGGTGCATTTTGAATACGGTTTGGACTGAATATTTCTTATAGAACACTTTTCGCATATCCCCTTATTTGAACATATAGAGGACAGTGAGCTGTTAGGTTTAATTTCGTACTGCTCTTAAGCACAGAAAGGTTGCTCTGGTGTTGTGCTGATTGAAGGACAATCCCCTTTTTTTGCAGGGCTCTTACCCTGAGCGATTAGCCCCATCGCTAAATTTCTTCGAAACTCTAGTAATGAAGTTTCATGGTGGACTTCTTTATAAATTACAAATTCATCGACAAATGCCATTTCTACAGTTAACAAAATATCTATGCCACCATTTTTTGGACTTTCTGTGATACTTATATTATTGTGATATATAAAGGGTTAATCATACTCAATAATACACGGATGTAGGGTTAAACACAAAACGTATTTTATTAATTTTGAATTAGTTTGCATCGATTATGTTTTGAATTTTTAATGAACTGGTGGACTTTCTATAAATTTAAAAAAATGAATATACTATAGCATGACGTTATATATTGTATTCGTTATTTAACATAATACTCGGAAGTAATGCATTTAAAGAAAAATAGTAGCTTCCTTTTTTCACTAGTTTGCTATTTTATATTTATTTTATTGCAAACTTTCGCAGTTGAGTGACTTTTGTGCGTTTAAAAATTACATTCCAACTCCAGTTATGGTATTCAAATGGTTATATGCATTTTTTATTTCACATACTTAATTGGACATAACGAATATAAAAAAGTTCTGATGGGCGTTCGTGACGGAGTCGTAAGTTTGTCTCACAAGTGCTCGATCGGATTGAGATCGGGGCTCTGAACAGGTCAATCAAGCAGATTCACCTCATTTTCAAAAGACCAGTCCAGCACACGTTTTGCTGTATGACATGGAGCTCGATCCTGTTGTAAGAAACAACCATCATCACAGTAGCATTGCCCTAGTTCAGCCAAGGCCGAATTATCCAGAACGTCGAGGTACACGTCAACTTTCATGATACCAGTTACATAAAACAATGGGCCGAGTCCTAAACAGGAAAAACAACCCCTTTGAAAGAGGGATACTCTTTTGAATTTCTGTAGTGTCCAAATACTTTTTTGTCAATGTATAGTATATATCTCGCATATTCTTCCTTTATACAAATAAGAAAGTAATGGAAATTATTTTATATTCTATTATAATTCACATTCTTTTTGAAACAACGTTCTTTTCGAAAGATAAGAACACTAAAAATTGTACTTTCAAACCGAAGATATACCCCACAAATAGAAATCCAATAAGGAACTTCTTATACGACAGTAAATATTAGTATTTTAAGTTTAATTAAAGAGACAGTTCAAATAATCAGTTCTGTATCAAACTCGAAAATTGTATATTTATAGTTACGTTTAAATTAAATGTATTCAAATGTAGTTTTCAATTTTCCTATAACAATAAGCGTCGTGTAAATAAGATATGTTTATTTCATTTCTTTTACTTTTGGTGTCTTTTTTCTCCAAAAATGATAGATGTGTATTTTTTTTAATGACTTTCAAAGCAGAAAAGCGCTTTTATGTGCGGATTACTATTAATTACTTTTATCAGGCAGAAATAAGTCCAATTACATATTGATTCGAATTTAAGTTATCTATCTCTTTGAAACACAGTTTGATTTTTTACTCAAAACGCTTCAAAAGAAATCTTTCTTTCCTAATGAGAAATACTTTACCGTTTTCATTAATTCATTAACTTAAGGATTTCGTTGCCTTGATTATCAATTACCTTTCAAATGCAAATTTGATTCCATTGTGTATGAAATGTCGGTATTCGTGACTTTCACAAAATAAATTAAGATATTACAGTTAATTGTATCGAACACAACAATGGTATTGAAACGTTGATAACATGTAATGCATAAGTTTAAATATATGGAAATGAGCCCCAATTTCTAATTACTGTTTGTTAAATTGGGGCATCAGCTGTCCAGAATCGTTACGTTCTCTTGTAATATTAGTAAATGCAATGTTTATTTGACATTTCTCTCTCAGTAAGAGACACTGTATAATAGGTTATGCTTACAGAAGCATATTCAAACTTTATCAAAGTATTTCCTAACTTTGTGCTCTTTTTATCAGTCAATACTGTTACAATAGAACAGATCAATCGAATTAGTATAGTGTTTTAAATTTGGTTAACCCCCTCTTCCGTGGTTGTCTCTTCATAAGCAAAACTAACCAGATCTTGATCATCGTCAATCGAAAATTACTGATCAAAAATATTGATCTCGTCCTCGTAAAAAATGGCAGTATCTTGCTAACGATGCATATCGTCATCATCAAAATTGGCCAGCTGTTTATTTACGAGATACCTCGTCGAAACCATTTGAGGGGTTAATTGGATAAAAATTGCATCCTACTTCTGCCATGTGACTACTTTGAAAATCCTCTTCCTTACTTACTCTGCTACACTAAAATGTTTAAAGATTGTATCCAAGGCTCCGAAAATGCTTTGCAGAACTGGACCTGTATTGGTACTTACTATCATTCTCGTATCACGAGAAGTCACGCCCATAATTGACTACAAATTAGACTACCAAACTATCTTACGTTAGGCCACGTTCAACAGTGATTGGTTGGAATTCCTCTCTAATGAATCATCGGTTGTTTGGAAAAGCATTGTTACAGGTTTGAATTGCATATTGCACTTTCATTAGCATTTATCTGGAAGAACACACAGTAGAAACTTGTGGATGGGTATATGCCCTGATATGTCGTCCTGAAGTAAACTCAAGGCATTTATATGGAAATTGGGCCCAATTTGGTTTTAATTTTTGACTCGAATTGAGCCTCTTAAAATGTTTTACTAGTCTAAATTACTGGAAACTATTGTTTAAGAAGGCTTTAACACTGCCCATGTGAATAAACGCTTGAAATATTTAGGGGGTGTCTTGTGGTGCTTCCAAATCGTTAGAATTCTAAACCTTCTTCAGGCGATCCCTTCATTAAGATATTTTGTTTTAATTTTGAAAGAATAACAAACATATAATGTATACAAACAAAAATTTTTCACTCCGTAAAAAATTGCACTCGTTTTGCGCTTTTGTTAAATATTATATTTTTGTACAAGAATGTTAGGTAAGAAGAATAACAAGGGAAAAAACTTATTTTCAAAGCAAGTCAATTAATACTTTTTGAAATGAAAGCGTAAGCTCTTCGTGTCTTTAAAAATACTCTTCTGCATTTTTAACCCTCCTGGTGGCTTGTTTATCTTCGCGTCGGAAGCCTCCCTGTATTGGCCAGCCAATGATGCAAAACCTCTTTCAAACTCACCAGAACTAGGCAAAGGCCAATTTATTTTTCTTTCTTAACCCTTCACTTCTTGAACTAGTAGTTCAGTTTTGTCTCAACAATATGTCTCGTCATTAGCAAAACTGAACAGATCCTGATAGTCGAGATATTTTATCATTATCAAAGTTGATCAGATCTTAGGACCAAAAGGAGGGCAAGGATGTTTGAATATTCGGTATGCATGTCTCGTATAGCATAAATCGTGTAGTTATATATACAAGGATAATAAATAATAGAAAACAAGGTATAGATAGGAAAGAAAAAGTATCCTCTAAATATGCACCAACAAATTATTTGTGAAAATGGTAATTTTTATGAGTTTCAGGTTTAGCCATTTTTCGCAAATATTATGTTTTTTTCAAACACCTTTGGAAAGATTTTAGAAAAATATTTAATGAAACAGAATAACACACATATGCAAAAATATACTGCTATCATCAGGTCGGGATTACTAGACAAAAAACATACAATGCAAAATATTTTATGTTCAACAAAGTTAAACATATTTTATTTTCATTAAGGAATTTCATTTCAGAATACTTATGTTTACAGTGTTGCATTAGTAAAAAAACAATTTTAGACAAAATAGATACTTTTATAATCGAGCTAGCTTTGAAAATCATAGGTGACTATCTCAATACAAGTCTGAATTCTACCTCTAGTAACACACAACACTAATTTATTCATGATATTTTTATCGTAAACTTAAGCGGAGACGTTATTGCATATCCCACCGTTTTCAAGTTAAAACATGAATACGCCAACAAACAAAATGCAAAACATATACTAGAACGGTTGTTTAAGTTGAAAACTTAATTTACCTCCACGCTTTTCGGCAGGAGGTGGCATTGTAAATACGAGTTGATTTCCGATCTTCTTCAATATTTTCTCTCCGCAGACTATTTGAGTAAGGGATCAATATATTAATTTTAGAGTGTCAATAGACTGGCCAAAATGAATTATTCATCACTTGAAGAGTATTACTTTGATTCTGTTATTAAAAAATAATTAAAACCCACGGTCTAATCTTGTAGCGAAAGAAAACATTGCTCATATTATGGAAAATTCAGGTAAATGCCCCCAGGGATTTCAAGAGTTTGAAGTGTTTGTTTGCGAGTGTATATTTGGAGAAGAAAGACACGATGCCAACGTACTTTAAAGAGAAAACTTTACTTTTTAAGTGCAAAGTACTTCTTAAGTAAGGTGTATAACGTATTGTAATCCCAAATGATGGGTGTTATTTGATTTACATTAATGAATGAAGCATTCATCCGACGAGCTGCAAAATATTTCTTGTGGTTATTAGTGCATAAGTGCAATTATGGAAAATTATGGTATGGTTGAAGTGAGTTTTCATGTCGCTTTATCCACCCTTTAGAGCTTATTCGTGTTTGTTTCATTTGATTTGCATATTATTTAGATTTACGCTCTGAGTGGATTTTGATGTGCGTCGCGTTTTTATTCAGATTTTACACTTGATAAATATTTCCAAAGGCTTTTGTAAGTGGGATTGAAATCTAAATTAAATGCAGTAAAATAATAATATTTGAGGAAACATTTGGAAATGCGTCATGAATATTTGAGGGAAATTAAAACGCTGTTTAGAGGACTCATTTTCAACAATTTATGCACAAATTAATATTTTCTTCCATGTGTAAAGCATATTATATATTGTATATAAAAAAATTTTCAGTCATATTATCTATGCATTATATCACATGTGGCTAGTTATGGTATTTAATTCATGATGATACACTGGAAGAAATCTCCAATATTTGAACTATAAATACATCAAGAATTTACCAGTACAGCTATTTCTTATTACTGTACAATGTATTTTTGATGTCGCTTGTTAACAATTGGGTAGTATTTAATTCATCCTATTGCACAAAGCATTGCATGAAAAAATCACTATTATTTTGAACTAAATATAATGCAATAAATATTTTTAAAACTTATAATAATTTTCATTGAGTAGCGAATGGGAAGCGGTATCTAAGATGGTAGAGTTGCGCGAGTAGCAACAGGAGGTTTGCGAGTTCGAAACTGGACCCAAACAAAAACTGCCGTGTTCGTGGGGGATGGTGAACGTTAAATTTATCTCGTCCTCAAATGTTCTCCCACTGGAGTGGTATAGAAAATTGGAGATTGGTGCCAGTTCAGGTGTAGACCTCGTCATCTGACCGTTATTCAAAATTACGAGATGTAGCAAACGTATCTTTTCTTCGGATGTCCTATACCTTCACCGGACATGAATGGACAGTACCCATATATGAGCGACCTTCATAACTATGCGCAATGTACTATAACAACCTGTACAAAATCTATGTGGGTCGCACATGTTAAGATCTAAAACTCACTAGCTCTTGATGGATGAGATATCTCGTCATTAGCAAAATTGGTTGGTTTTGGATGAACGAGATATCTCATAGAAACCAATTGGATGTTAAAAATTACTCCTCATTTAAAATCGCATCCTTTTTCCTATTAAGGCGGCAGTAGCCCGGTTGGAAGGGTAACGAACTAGCAACCAGATGGTTGCGATTTCCACTCGAAGATCATCGCGTAGAACGGAGGCCGGTGAACGTTAATTATATCCATGCCTCAAATGTCTCTCGTTGGCATGGATAACAACCTTCAGATTCCACTTCTGATGCGTATATTTATATACGACGAATTTCTATTCCTACTATTAGACAAGTTTTTTAAATTTACCTTTTAAGCGGACCCATTCAAAATTCCATTCATTGTTTTTCTGGTGAGGAAAAACTCGCCAGTGTTTATTTCTTAAGGGACTGCTTTCACTTGTGTTCATCTGAAAACAGGAGTGTGTTCAA
>OX375872.1:38861363-38918863 GCA_947359465.1 Metellina segmentata
TGAAGTGTTGTTTTCCGATGAGGCATCCTTCACAAGGGAAGGAATTTTCAACACGCATAACGACCATATCTGGGAGGTCGAGAACCCGCATGCAATACGACGTCGTGCAGCACAGATTCGATTTTCGGTCAATGTATGGGCCGGTATTATGGGAGATCACCTCATCGGACCTTACCTGTTACCGTCTCGTCTAACCGGACCTAACTACTTGCTCTTTCTGCAGCAAGTATTGCCACAACTTTTGAGAGATGAACAGATTTCTGCATCGACGCAACAGACAATGTGGTTTCAACACGATGGAGCCTCTGCCCATTATAACGGAGATGTTCGTAACTACCTGGATGTCACATTTGGTCAGCAGTGGATCGGACGTGGTGGTCCCGTGTGTTGGCCTGCTCGGTCACCCGACCTATCATGTCTTGATTTTTATTTCTGGGGTCATCTGAAATCGCTAGTTTATGACACCCCTGTTGACAATGTTGACGAGCTGGTTGCAAGAATTGCAGTAGCTGCCGGAGAAATTCGAGATATGCCTGGAGTATTCCAGAATGTTCGGATGTCCATGCGTCGGAGATATGAGGCGTGCATTGTATCCCGTGGAAGAAACTTCGAATTTTTACTTTAATCCATGTACCTTTTGCTTCTTTTCATGTATTATTAAAACGATTTCTCACTTACGGTCTCTTTTCTTTACGGTGCTTCTGTGTACAACACCGCTTCAGGAAAGCATTTCCGACCCCACATTGCTATATGATTTCGAGTTGTCAGGATGTACCCTACCCCTCTTAGAAGTTCTGAAACGGTTCACTGAAACACCCTGTAAATATATATATATATATATATATATATAATCTTTAATCATACTCTTTTTCCCTTTTGCGATACACATGGTCTGTGTCATTCTTTTTCTCTGAAGGAATCGCATTTAATACATACATTAATACAAAACATTCACACATGCTGCCTGGAATGAATGACTCAGCCCTAGCAGCACAAATAAAGATACAAAGAGTTCTATGGGTGATTACATTATCTAACAATTTTTCCCTCCCGATTGGCGTCTTTTAGATGGGAATTCTACTTCTTCGATGCTGGTCCTTCGATTTTAAAGAGCCATTACCGTATTTAACCAAACCTTTGTACACTAATGACAGAGAACAACATGTAAAGGACATGCATATACACTATTCGATGCCGGATCTGGAATATTCGATTGCCCGGATGTAAGAGGAACGAATTAGCTACCGGAGGGTTGCGAGTTCAAATCCAACCAAAGACTCTCTTTTACAAAAGGGCTGGTTCTCTTTATATCTGTAGTGACCTCAAATGTCATCACGTTGAAGTGGTGTGGAAGTTTAAAGAGTGGGAAGGAAGCTCAAGTGTAACCTCGTCATCAGACCGTAGTTCAAAATTACATGTTGTGTTCAGATAATTTACTTCGTGTTTGATCCTGGACCATTGCCAATAGCCCGTTCTGTTCCACCAATGTGACGTTGAATAAATACCCACCTACGGCTGAATATTTTGCCTTATACGTACAAAATTTTGGATCTTGCTTTATATTCGGAATTTAATTATAAAATCAATCATTCAGAAAGAAATGCGCCCTGCCCTTACTTACAAATACGACAGACAAATTTCAAAAGAAATTTGAATCCTGAAAAATTTTAGCCATCACTGTAGAATAAATTGGTTTGCTTTTTTAATTAACATTCCCAATTATGCTTCAAATGTTCAAGAGATTAGACAAAGATAATTAAAACTTCACGTGTTTATTTTAGTAGCAAAAGCATGATGTAGCACAGAAAAAAACAATGTATGTATAAAGAAATATTCTTCACTCTTATAATTAGTTTCCTGAGTAGATAGATCTGGTACTGCTATAAGTTATTTTACAATGTAGTATATTGATTATTTTACATTCCAATTAGCAGCCGAAAGCATGAGAATTTGCAATTATTTAATCAACGTACAAGTGGCAGTATGAAAGTATCAAATATAACGTTGTTTGTGGAAATTATTTTATGGGTTTTTAAAAGTCAAGGGTGTAATGTAATAATTTAAATCCACGTGGGAGTCATATCCGAAATAAGAATAATGGTTTACACCAGCGAGAAACTATTTTAGGTTTTTCAAAAATCCCGGGCTGAGTAAGCCCGGTAGATAGAGTAACAGACTAGAAACCTGGGGGGGGGTCTGGTGCACGTTAAATATGCCGTGGCTTAACACCGATAATATCCTGATCACGAGTTGTCTCGTGATCAAGATATTACCGGTGTTTTGATGATGACGATATTAAATCTTATCAGTCTTGTTCCCCATACGAGATATTTCGTTAATAAATATTTGGTCAATTATGCTAATGACGAGGTATCTCTTTGAGACTTGGACCATCAGGTGGGTTAAGTGTAACATAAATATGCTTTTATCAACCACACTTCCATTACCACCAAAGCTCCACATATGCTGTAATTGTTATCAATCATGAACGATGTTTTGTTTTATTTTTCTGAACAAGTCGGTGAATTGTACTTAAGTTACTGTTCTTGCATTACTACAATATCTTGCACGCCATATGCAATTTTTGAACTGAATTTGATGCATAGTCGTTTCAGTTGATCAAAGAGTGACGTTTCTTTCTAAATTTCGCAGTCCAGTTTAATATTTTATGGGTTTGGAATCCTTAAGATTGAGTATTGAAAAGTATTAAGATATTTTCACGTAATCTACTGTCTTGTTATGCTTATATCTATCAGAATCGCCAGCACTGACAAGTTAGGGTTGATTAAAGTATAATATGGCAGTATTGTTGATGATACAAACAACTTTTACATGAAATTAGAAAACGTTAGAACCCCGGATTGATTTATTTTACTTTAGATGGTGTGCTTCAATTCCAGAACACGTCTGCATTACGTCAGTGATATTCTACCGCAGAATATCAAATTAAATGGTTCCGCCCGAAAAGCAAATGAATGATTTGGGATTAGATTTGCACATTTTATTTATTTATCTCTTAAGGCGTGTGAAAATGGTAGTTTTACAACACCGCATTAAACATACACAATTACTTCTTTTATACTCTTGCTACAGTTCTCCCCCAAAAACGTAAAATAAAAATTAGCTTTTTAAAAATTCTAAAAAGCCCTTTTTTGTGAAGTTGGAATATTAGCCCCGAAATAAAATATTTAATTCACTCTGGAATCACGAGCTTTCTTTCCGACTCCTTTTGGTTCATAAAAAACTAGCAAGAGTACAAAAAAGTACAGCATATAAACTTTATTATAGGTTGGATGTGAATGAGTAATGCTCTTGCAGAAAGGAATGAAAAATAATTTATTTTCTATTCCCGCAGAGCGCTAGATATTCACGAATAAAACTAAATAAGCGCTCCGCCTTTGTTATAATTCCTGCATTCCCATTGGTTTTGCGAAGCACAGCGGGAATAATGAGTTGGGGCACCATTAATGCGGTTGTTTATTGTTTCACAAATGTTTCCAAAATGTGACCTCACCCATAAATTCCGAAGAGGAAAAAAATGAATTGCCAATTACGAATCGTGGCTTTTATTTCTTCCCCTTTGAAGTTTGAACAAAAGCTCCCTTCATTTTCATCCTGCATTGGAAATGAGGCAGTCTACCATATTGAGACATAAGTCACCACAAGATGAAATAAAAGTTTGGGAAAAGTAATCGAATGCTTCTGTACGATTCTCATATGGTTTGCTATAAATACTATATCTTAGTTTGGGGTAAGCATTAAGCTACTCTAACGTCGTTTCTCGTATGTTCTGTTGTAAATAGTAAGTCAGTTTGGAAAAGTAATCGAATGGGTTGATCATGTGTTTTGATGTAAATACTACTTGTAAGTTTAGTAATCGAAATAGTTGTTAATATGCTTTTTGTGAACACTATATATATATATATATATATATATACAATTAGTTTTGGGAAACTAATCAAATGCTACCGTACGCTTCTCATTCGTTTTGCTGTAAATACTACATGTTATATTGGGAAAAGTAATTAAACGGGGGTTGCTTATATGCTTTGCAGTAAATACTACATGTTAGTTTGAAAAAAAAGTAATCAAATACTACTGTACGTTTTTCATATGTTCTGATGTAAATACTACGTGTTAGTTTGAGAAAAGTAATAGAAGGAGTGCTCATGTGCTTTGCTATATACACAACGCGTTAGTTTGGGTAAGTAGGTAGTTAATGATATCGTACTGGAGCAACACAGAGGACTATTGGTGACGTTTCGGGATTCATCCCGAAGTGAAAGATCCAATGTGTGAATTTGGGAAATATAATCCAATGTTACTGTGTTAGTTTAGAGAAAGTAAACAAATGCTATTGTATTTTACTCATATGTTTTACTATATAAATACTATATGCTAGTTTGGGAAAAGTAATAGCCTGTGTTGCTCATGCATTAATAAAGTCTACATAATTTGTCATGTTTGAGCCATAGTTACGTTTATATCGGTGATCATACATATTTGTTTACAAATTCAAATTTCCGTTTTTTTTTTTTTTGCGACATCAGAGTTAAACAATTATTAAAGTGTAAAATGTTAATTCACAAAGAAACTAAAAATTACTGAAGCTATGCATTTAAAATTTCGAATGTAATAAGCACTATTTAGAAAATTTTAACAGTGATAAAATTTTGTCTTTTACTGCAACTTAAAAAGGTTGTCAGAAAAATATTATGAATATTTAGCCAAAAGTAAACGCGAAATAAAAGGAATACGGTATATATAGTAACCAAAAAAAGTGTTAAAGCAGTCATAACACTGTGTAAATCGAGAAAGATTATAGTATGTGTACTTGATTCTTATATGCAGCTCCTAACAATGGCCGACTCGGAAGGAAGTTGGAGTACCTTTTTTGTATACACTGTAGTATTGTCCAAATGCAACAATACCCTCCTAACAACTTTAAGTTTTCTCAACGGAATTTAATAGTTTTTATTTACAGAAGCGTATTTTTTTTGTAACCATGTTTTTTTCCTATTCTGTAACTTCATTTTTATGACCAACTCAAATGAATAAAAAATAGAACTTTCATTTCTACTGTAGAAAGTCAGACAAAATGTGCGTGGTTATATATCCGAGACAGCGCCGCAAGCATGAGTCGGCAAGTCGAGAAGATAGCGGTGTAAACGATGCATGTACAGTTGGTGGAATATCGATGTTTAGTCTTTGACGCATGATGTTTAACATTGCTCATTCGTTGTTGATAGAAAACGGAAACATTTTTTTTTCCAATTTGCTAAAATACTAAACAGAAGGTTACGACCGCAAATGCCTCAATAAGTATGGATGTTTTATAATAATGATCTGTGAACTTCCTTGTTTGAATATTTTTTGGATAGGTCCCACTCTAATGGTATTAATTCTAGATCATACGATTATATTACAATGAATTCCTTACAAATCTTCGAATATACTTGATTGAATAATTTTAGAGTAGAATCTCACATTAACAGAGATATATTTCGCAGATGATAACTCAAAAAAATATGCTTAATTGGGGGTAAAATAATATAATAATACGTTATTTTTTTCATGTAAACTAAAGTTCGGTTGAATGAATTGGAAACGTGATGTTACTGTTAGTATAACAATTCAGGTAAAAATGTGACTGGCAAAATAAGTGATCATACAGTTATCGCCTTACATGATTTTACGTATAACATCCTCTTATCACATAAAAAGTTGACCATCTGACCTAAAATGAACTTCGACATGATCACCTGCACTCTGACGGGAACCACATAGGGAATTTGTACTAGTTGGTTAATATTTACAAAATATGTTTCATTTCACAAATGTGCCATAAAGAAATATTTTCCTCGTAAATTTCTCTTCGTGTCCTACATCACTGAACTAACTGATGGTAACTTTCAAAATACGTACGCTTTTACCGTATTGATAAGACAGATTTTCTTTAAATGGCTGCAACAAATAAATTATTCCCAGTAAATTACAGAATTATTTTCTGCTTAAAATTCTCCCCGTTATGCATTAAAGTGGCAGAGGCATATAAAAGTCACAATCGAAACAACGAGTTCTTAAATTCGCCGTTGATAGATGACTATCTCCTAGCAACAGTGCGTCTCGTTTATTTTCTTGGTCGTGCCTGTTACGCCCATGTAGTAATGTAATTACAGAAACAGCAGACAAGTCTGATCCAATCGATCTAAAAAATACGTTTTTTATAGCTTCTAGTTAGCTTTTTCTTCTAAGTTTCAAGTTCTCTACTATCTCTTCGAGGTATGCTTAATGTGACCATGCGTCCTGTTTTTAGGTAGGGTGTCCCGTTTTCCCTAAGCTCAGCTTCAGGACGCCGAAATGTCCGTTTCCAGAAAGTGACCAACCCACGGTAACAATTTCAAAAAGAGCCGCGAAAAATTAAAAAAAAAAGAAAAAAGAAGGACCTTATCTTTTTGTAAGTACATACTGCAGATAATTCCGGAAAATCTTAAACGTAAAAAAAAAAATTATTGTCATCGTTTACGCGATCAGCGATTTTTTATTAGGGAAGTTTGGAAGACTTTTTTTTCTTGTTTTGACGGAAGAAAACGAGATGATATTGCTCTCAATGTATTCCCTTTTAAAAAGCGAAATGTCAATCACGGGTGCCTGTGCCAATCAGGATTATGCGTACTTTTATTCAGGTCAACAAATTGGCAATGTCTACAGCAAACAGGCCTGGTTTTGTCAACAAACGACAGCGTCATGGCATTCAAATGCTATTGACTGAATATTTAAATTTAGAAGTTGTAATCACTTTAGGGCGTCTAGAATTTTGAAATTCACGTTGCAAAAGAACAGGTTGTTATTTTTTACCCATCCCTAGTCTGCTAGCTCGCTCCTCGATTGACCGTACGCGTAGACAGCTCTTGCATCTTTCTTGACAATTGATAATGGTTTTTTTTTGTACGTATCTACATGTGTTATTATAGTCAATTTAAATTTCTTGAACGTAAAATCTTTATTCCAACAATACCTAAACGTAAGTACACTTTTAATGTTAACTTATAAACTAGGTACCTGTTTATACAACAGTAAATTTTAAGAAATCCTGCCAAGAATATCATTTTTATTGAAGATCAACACTAAATATACTTAGGCAAATATGTTCTTCAGAAAATATAAAACCACATAAATTATTTATTTTCTCGTGTTCACATACACATACATTCATGTTCTTTTCATTAATAAATAAAAACTATAAATAAATATTTATTTTCTCGAATGCTCATATTATTACCTAAAAATTAGTAGATGTCCCGTTTTGAAGGAAAAAATAAATGGTCACGTTAGGTATGTTGTATCTATAATTAATTTTCAATATAAGAAATTGTAGCGTATTTTATAAGAGTTAAAGTTGTTACATGTGCTTAATAGAATGTAATTGAAATTACTTTTGACGAGTACAGGAAATCTTGATAAAAAAGCGCAATTCTGATTGAGCCGTCAATTGGGCTAGGGTTTTTATTAACTTCGCACTGGTTATATAACTGGCTATTGGTGAAGGTCCGGAATCGATCCCGAAGGGATGAACCGAGGACAACACCGCGTAATTTTGAACCACTGTCAGATAATGAGGTCACACCTGAGTTGGCGATTCACTCTAATAAGTTCACTTCAGACGGTGTACTCATAACACTGGCAACCTAAGAGTTGTGGGTGACATAGGTTTGATTCCTGTAACTTACCTTGGGTGAATTTCAATCTTCTATGCAAATAAATCTATCCTTGCGCGTGTGTATGTCGATTTGCGTATGATGCTTGCTTAAATATGTCCTTTGCACAACAAAAACCAACCAAACGTAATTATTGCTCTTTTAAAACTCTTAAGTTCGTATTAAAATTGTTCTTCAACGAAGTTTATTTATAGTACACTCTAAATTTAATTTCTGACATTTGCTTATGTGTAAAAAATAAGACGAACAAATCTAAGTTTTTGGAATTTCTTAAGGGAGTAAAAGGTTTTAATGTAGACAAAATCCGAAAAACTTAGTCAAAGATGAAGTATGTTTCAACAAAAATCCAAAATCAGATACACCCATAGTTTTGCTTGTACATCTTGTTATAGCTTACTAAAATGTTGGTGGTTGAATTTCCTTTTACTTTATCTGGCTATAAATAATTATGTGAACCATGTCTTTGAATTGTCATGAATTCGAAGGATACTATACTTTTATTTCCAAGATTGACAAGACGTTGTAGTAGCCGAGTGCTGAGCCTTCGGCCCTTAATTTGACTGTCCTGATTTATTCTTGAAAGGAATAAGAATACAAACCTTGTTGATTTGATGTGTCGCTCTACGGTCACTGTTTTCTTTTCAAAGACATTTTGGATTCCAAGGCGAATGAAGTACAGAATAATTGCTATACAAGTGCTATTTAGATCTTGGTGGAAAGAGAGACCAAAACTTTTTGATTTGGTGAGTCGATCTATGGTCATTGTTTGTTACACGAGGATAATTAAATCTAGAGGCGGATATATGAGAATGATACCTTGCTGATTTGATGTGTCGATCTACGGTCACTGTTTTATATTCGGGAACTTAGTAGATTTCGAGGCGAATGAAGAACTGGAACCTTTTTTTATTTGGTTTGTCGCTCTACGGTCATATTTACTACAAAAGGACTAATTAGATCACAATACGAAAGAGAACCAAAACCTCGTTGATTTGGTGTGTCACTCTATGGTCGCTACATGAAGAGATTAGAGAACCGAAACCATGTTGAAACATGAATTTCAAGAGCGACTCCTAGCCTCATACTAGATAAATAAATAATAACATATACGCTACTAAATAATAACAAATAAAATTTGTTTTTTGAAAAGAACATCTTATTTTGAAAAATTGTAAAGTATTCTGAAAAGTATGGCCATCACGACTAACTCTACTTCGATTCCAGCCTCTCAAGAGGGTACATTTTAAATTGATTCAAACGAAGAACCCCATTTTTGATACAAAATAATAGACCGTATCCCATCCATTTTAGAGATGGAAGGAAACATTGAAATCCAGCCCAAAAAATTAATTATAAAACTCCCAAACTGCTTATCGTGAATCGAATTCTGCGTTTCGATCGGGCGGCTTCGATTCCAGCATCTGCAAAGGAAAATGGATTCCCTCACAATACACTCCAATTTTCCCCCGTTCGTCGCTCAAGAGTATCTGCTCGACAAAACGGAAAGGTGTATCACTATCACCAATGCACCGAAAAGGAAAGTATCAGCATCATATTCCAGTGATCGATTGTACGTCCGCATTCTTCACCAAAGTATCCAGTCTTCTGCCAGCCTGTTCCGATCCAAACATTACTTTGGGCTTTTGAGAAGCAGCAGTGTAAGTGTGTGGGTTTTACGAATAATCCTCTTCCATCCCCACGTTTGACATTTGATTTCGGATGTTTTCAATGTCCTGTTTCTGCAAAGGTACCACAAGCGGTTGCGTTGAGGGTATCCATGTCGGTAATTTATAATATGTTAACTATTGCATCATTTTAATTGAAACCTTTAACTCCAGATTAACTTATTAGTCAAAATGATTCCGATTGGAGATATCTCTCGTGACGAGGAATCGATTCTCATTTGTATTATTTACCAAAGTATCAATCCATCGATTTCTTTTCAGTGATATTAATTTAAATTACAACGTTTTCATTATAATCCAAGCGAAGCATTATTTTGTCCCTTTGAGAAGCCGTACGGTGAACCATTTTTACCATTTGTTAATGGTATTCCAGGTTTTTCGGTCTTTTGTCATTCTCTTCCAAGCCAGAAATTGCTTTGGTAGCGCAGGTTCGATTCATGTAGCTTACCTTGGTTGTACTACTCTCTACTCTACCATAAATCTTTCCTAGTGTCAGCGTCCATTACTTCATACCCTATCTCTTGTGTTTCAAGTAGCTTGGACAACAAAACATCTCAGCCAACCATTATTTTTGCTTTTAGAAAAGCAGTATGGCGATCTAGTATCAAGCCTTACACCATTTTGTTCCAAGCAACACATTTCGCGTGTTTTTAGAAAAGCAGCACGGCTAATGGGTATCCAGTCCTCTGTTATTTGATTCCAAGCTAACTATTACTTTTTCTTTTTGAAAAGCAATACGGCTATCGAGTAAGTATCTAGTCCGCTGCTCTTTCGTTCCAAGACAAACATTACTTTTGTCCTTAGAAAAGCAGTATGGTCAACGAGTATCTAGTATTTTGCTCTCTTGTTCCTAGTAAAAGATTTCTTCAATATTAGAAAAGCATTCCTGAGAACGAGGATTCAGTCTTCTGTTCTTTCATTTCAAGTCAACCATTACTGTTGCTTTTAGAAAAACTGTACGGCAAACAAGTATCCAGTCTTCAGCCCTTTTGTTACCAGTCAAACATTTCCTTTGCTTTTAGAAAAGCAGTACGGTGAACGAGTATCCAGAACTGCTCTTTTATTAGAAGCCAAACATTGCTTTTGCATTTAAAAAAGCAGTACAGTAAACGAATATCAAGTCTTTCGCTCTCTTGGTCCCAGCCAAATATTAATTTTGCTTTTAGAAAATCATTACAGGAAACGAGTATCCAGTTTTCTACATTTTGTTCCAAACCAACTATTACTTTTGCTCTTAGAAAAGCAGTACATCGAAAGAGTATGCAGACTTCTATACTTTTTATTTCATGCCAACCATTACTTTTCCTTATAGAAAAGCACTACGCGTCGAACAAATAGTATCCAGTCTTCTGCTCTTTCTTCCAAGCCAAAAATTGTTTTTGTTTTTAGAAAAACAGTACGGTGACCGAGTACCCAGTCTTCGGCCATTTTGTTTCTAACCAAACATTGATTTTGCTTTTAGAAATGTAGTATTGCAAAGGAGTTTCCAGTCTTCCGCCATTTTATTCCAAACCAAACATTGCCCCTTTGAGAAGTAGTGCGCCGAACCAAGTGTGGTTTTAATTATTATTCATATTCATTTCATTAATTTAAAAACACCCCGCGGAGTTTTTATGCTTCCCCCGAGCAGTTACATTCAAGCCCCTCATTTCATCTTCGGCGAAAGGGGAAAAAATGACCACTTTTATGGGCTCGCCAATTAACGATAGACCCGATGCCCATTTAGCAGGTTTTACGGTTTTTGCCACCCACCACGTCCTTCATATTGCTTTATTTTACTCGGGAACAGATGGCCCCAATCTCACGTCCTATGGCACGAAGAGATTAACTGTTTAGGATAAGGCTATTAAGTAAAACTATGCACAACCCATAAGAGGGCTAATAAGGGGGTTGTACAACGTGACTACCCCTGCCTCTACTTTCTTGCTGTAATTTACTGCAGGGGGATCTCAGGAACGCAAGTAAAAAGATACTCCGCTTGTGGAAGAGTATAAAAAGCATTTACATATCCAGTTGAAACTCTCAACACACGAGATTTTGCAATCATAATTGGATCTGTATGGATAATGGGTCGTTATTTGTACACCGCGTTCAAGACAGAATTTCAAAATGCCTGTACAGGCATTTTTTTTCACGAACCGCCTTGTATTTCCCTGAGGAACCGGTGTCGGTTTCATCCCATGTTTGAAGTTCCTTTCCGTGGAAACGTTTATCCTTATTCGCGAAATACGGTAAACTAAGTCAGCAAGCACAGCTGAGTTTCGCCTCTAGTATTCCGTAATGCAGTTTGCGGTGTGTGTTTTGTTTCGAAAATGCATTTCACGCACTTGCAAAAAGGGATTGTAAGTGTTTAGAAATTCTAAAAGGCTACACAGTAAGCATTTTAGCCTCTTTTGATATCTAGTCCGCTTGAGTTGACTTTGAGTGATATCAAAATGTTTTAATCGCACGAGGTTAAAAAAAATGTGTATTATTTTGGTAAAATAAACCGATGTTTGCATCTCTCTTCAGGCGGTTTCATTTTTGGCGATTTCTCACAACTTCGGTTCTAGTATACTAAGAAAATCCCATAGGGGTGCTTCTGTGATAACTTGAACTATAAACTGTGTATATAAATCCTCCCAAAGGTTTCGACGAGATATCTCGTCCATTAAGATTTGACCAATTTTGCGAATGCCAAGATATCTCGTCTTCAAAATATTGTCGATTTTGTATGACGAGGCGACCAAGATATCAGTTTTTCCTCTAATTACATGATAATTTTATCAATCAAGATCTAGTCAATTTTCTTCTATTTACGAGATATATTGTCAATCAAGATCTGGTCACTTTTTCTTCTAATAACGAAATATTTCGTCAATAAAGATCTGGTCAGTTTCGTTAATGACCTTGTCGAGTCAACCACTAGGAATGTTAAACTGCAGAGAGGGAATTTTGAGTGCAAACAAACCTGGTAGACTGAGAATATTTTACTTCCGCTGCCCAAATGCTCTCACATAATGCGTATTGGGGTTACCTTAAAATGTAGTTTATTGCCATTGTGACGACGTTTGACGTTCAATCAATCTAAGTAGCATTGAACAATCAATTACCATACATCAATTTCGAATTCATTATTCTTTAATTTTTATCGGTGACGTGCTGAAACCACATTCCAAACACAAGCTAAGTGACGTCCGGTTCCGAATACTTAAAGGAAACGTTATCACCACAAAAACATTGCTTCCACCTTCATTTAGCTTGACATAAAATACCTATCAAATAAGGATATAAATGTGTACCCAAATCTAAACATGCTAAATGAACTATAAAACAATTTGGTTGGTATGGGTTTTATAGAACAAGGGCCACTTTAAGCCAGTCTGTGACAAATACAAGGCAAACAACGTTAGTATTGTACGTAGACACACTATTTGAGAGTTTTATTGGCGAAGAGAAATACACCCAAGGTGGAATAAAATCGGATTCACCTACAGCTCTCAAATAAAACAAAGTAAATTTTCACACGGAATTGTTAAATATATATGCTGTAATTTCAACTGCTGAGATTAAATTATGTGAACCGCGCGAGTTGCTGAAATTAAATCTTCACAGTACTCATTCTTGAAGAATCCATCTAAATTACTGAATTACATATGACAGAAAAGGCAAATATAAGAATTTATGTATTCATTTGTAAATATATTTGTTCATCAAATCTAAATTAGATTGAATTTATGTAAATTTAAAATAAGTAATATCTGGCCTTAAATTGTAAAGTATGGTACAGTTATTTGTATAAGAGTTCCAAAAGTATGAAATTTAATCCGAAAGACCATTTTCATCAATAGCGTATCCAGGATTTCATTTTGGAGTGAGTCCAAAGTCAAAAATGAATGAAAATCTTTATCTTGTTATGTTCTTAAAAAGTTTTGATAAAATATTTGGACATCAGTCTAAATTTTAAAGTAGGGGATTATTGTAAGTATAAAATGGATGCACATAACTTGATCTGGATAGAGAAAAACATATTAAATGTTTGTTTGCAGAAATCTATGATATCAATCAATAACATTACATAAACATTCAAATTTGATTCTTGAAATTTCTTTATTTTTTAAAATTTGAAGCGTTAATGTGAGTATGTGAATATTCTGCAGTCAGAGGAAAAATAACTTATGTAACTCTTATATTTCCTAATTATAAATAAGTGGTTGCGTTACTTAACATGGACAACGTTGAAAAGTCGACTTTGGCTAAAATTTCAAATGTAATTTTATTCAATACAAGCTACTGTGTGGCCAACACGGCGTTGCCAGTGACAGTTCTTTTCGTGGGGTCAGATATGACCATTGCTCGCTCACGCTCGCCAAACCCCAGTGATTGCTACGCATTCCCATTTGGTTTCCTTCGCAAACGAACACCACAGACAACGCAGTGATGGATTCAAAGTGGCAGTAATAAATAAATTCCAATAAATCAATTAAAAAGTATTTTAAAGTAAATTTTTAAATCGTGCTGGACACTACAATAAATTCGCAGAAAGGTATGACGTGGCATCTACCTGAGTGCCAAATTTCATTATCATAAACAAGAAAAATCAATAAAGCACTCTCCAAACCCCCCCCCCCTCCGCGTGATAGCTACACAATTCCAAAAACGATCGCAATAGCCCATTGTGTTGGTTTAGTGCGACGTTTTAATTAAATATCTACGTACGAAAAACAATTGCGAAAACGGTTCCAAAGGACGAAAAGTCGTAGCGTCATTGTCTAATGCGCCCATATTCGCAATTTCCAATACATCTTTAACGATCCCGATTTTACAAAAAAGAACTAAACAATACCAGTAAAAAAATGCTTTTGTTTAGCTTCCCTTGACTCGAATCGTTTGTCCGCAGTAAATGAAACTGTAATCTTTACACTTTTTAACGATCGGGAAGGTCAAAATCGTATTGGAAAAAATATAAAAGTTACAATTAAAAAATTATCTATTTTAAGAAAATCACATTTTAGGTAACTATCTGATGTAAAACCTTCCCCAGATTTCAAATTCGTTGAAATTTTTACTCTATCTTTAACGATCCAGAGAACTCCAGTTAAAACTGTTTATTTGTTTTGTTCGTCCATTGAAATCGTTGTTTGGAAAATTTAAGGGAAAAAATAAATTTAGATTCTGCGATCTCTTTATACTGTTGCCATTCTAAGGAAAACAATAATAATTAAACGCCAGTAAATTAATTTAAAATGTTCTAGATTAAATTTTAAAATCGAGTTGGACGCAAAATTCGCAAAAAATTAGGACTACCTGTGTTTGCATTGTTCATTATTGCAATGCCATACATTCTTCAGGACACTGCATACACTCAGAGAAACACTTCTTTTTATATATCCTGCTGTAACGGGCTTAGTGTAAAAGTTAAAAGAAAAATAGTGTAAATTGAATTATCACATAAACCATTGTTGTGTTTTTTCTATACGTTACACTACAGAAGTCATACTTTTATGTTAATCTTTCTGTTGGCTTATCTTCGCATTCGAAAACTATTGTGTAGTGGTCGGCTTCAGATGCAAAAACCCGTTCGAAACTTTCACCAGTTCTAGGCAAGGGATCCTACAGGGATCTTCTTACCTCCTTGAGGTACGGGGTAGTTTTAAATCGACGACGTATATCTTTATTAGCAACAAGATCTTGGACGAGATTTCTCTTCGATACCACTTGGAGGGTTAATCTTAGAAGTTGCATGCGTCCATTCAGTTCTGGAGTTTTAATTCATGTGTGGGTCATTCCACGTGAAAAGAGCACAAATCAGGAAAAACCTGTGGCCGTACCGTAATGAATTTTCATGAAATTTGGTACAGGGGTTTAGTTTATGCATAAATAACGATATATGAAACAGCTAGGTTCAAAATGAAATATTTTCCAAGTTTGAGGCATTTTAAGGACTTATAACTTTGAAGAGGAACTGTGAGATCGCTTATGTTGCATTTTGAAGTTCTGTTTCTCAAAAACTACTTAACGTAGACAAACATGTTGTACATTTTTACAATCTGTATAAAATTTAATTTTTTTCACTTGCCCCCCCCCCTCCACCATTTAATCTAAAATTTTGTTGCAAAAAATGGGAAATTGTCATTTCTGACAGAATTAAAAATATTTCTAAAGGCTAAAAAAATTTTAAGACATCGTTGAAATTCATGCCAATTACAGTGCTAGGTACGATAAACCGACTGATAAAACCGACATTTCACAGGAATACAGTTTATAATGTTTATTACTTGTAAAAAAAATCGGGATTGTAATCTGAGTCCTAAAGCAACAATAATAAAATCAAAATCACAACATTTGCTTTCCAGTGTAACAGTGATAACAGTGAAATTAACTACAGATAATGAAACCCTATATCAACAAAGATATGCCAAATCATTTTTAACTTAAAAAGTGAATTATAAAAGCAGAAAAAATCCGTATCAAAACAAGCTTAAAAATTTCAACTTAGTATCATAGACATTATGACTTTTAAAGTCACTATGTGTTAAAACTTCCATGTTAAATTTTGCATCTTCTATAATTGAAACGTGTTTTTTTGTGCTGCCGAATTCTTTTTAACTCCTTACTTCTTTTGCTGGTGATTTTGATAAATATGAAACACAAATTTGAGACGTACAGCTGAGAATATGAATGTAGCAATGATAGTTACGCGTTCCTGTAATGGCTGCCGTCACATCATTAATTTGTTGAAGCTTAGACTCAATTTGAAAAACATCAGTTGAAGGCACATTAAAGAACTTGATGTTTGAGATGGTTGAAGTACAAATGGAGAATAGTTGTTTTACATTAAAAATCTGACTGTCGTATGGTCTCTGCAAACTTGTTTTTACGGCTGACCATTTGATAGTTCCACCGATTCCATCGTATGGGCTCTTGCCATGACTTCTGGATTGCTACTAGAACATTCACCGGTGTTCGAAAACTTTTGGTTCAGCAAAAAATTATTTGTTTAGCAAACCAATCACATTTATAACCATAGTTCATTTAATAGTGTTTATTTATTATATTATATGTCCTTGAATGTAGTACCATCTCTTTCAATTAATTTTCATTAACATCGGTGATGTCTCAGCCACAGTCGATTTGCTAATTTTGCGTGGAATGACCGTTTCAGAAAAGTACGGTGCCTAACTATCGGATACATTAAATTAAATTGACATTCCTAGGAACCCGAAAGAATTGTAAGCATAACTAACTTCATTGCATGAAATCGCGTTACTTGCATATAGCAGCGTTTTTTCTGCTACTAGACGCCGTACAGAAAACATACCGTATTGATAAATCTTCAAAGCAGATGTCAATTTATTCCGTTAGTTACAAGCATTCACTCGATTATAGTTTACAAATTTCAAACCAACATTAGTAGGATACCAAAAATCTTGAACTTTGAAGTTTACTACATTTGACCAATAAACCAAATAACTCCCTATGGCTTGAAATCCCGATACTTTATGATGTGTTACCTGCAAGAAGCTATGCAGAAAACATACCATACTGTATTATTGAAAACTGGACGTGTCAATCGAGTACCCTCAATTTAATTTATGGCACAAGTCTGCCTCCCAACCATCCATTACCTTAATTTTACTTAGCATTCGGTAAGATTTCGAAGGAGTCAAAAGTTTGAAGTAAATGTCCTTAGAGAGTGACAAACCAATCGCTCTTAGATCAAAATCTCGGTACTAACATTAGTTTTTTTCTGTTCAAGGCTATGTAGAAGACATAACGTTTCTTTCCTAGAGTGACAAACCAAATCTATTTAAGCATAAAATATCAGTACTAGCATTAGTTTTTTTTTCTTTCAAAGTCTATGCAGAAGACATAACACTTCTAGTAATTCCTGGATGCGTCAATCCAGATCTGTCAATTTAATTCATGTGTCACAAGTGCGGCATCCAACTATCGGTTACAGTAATTTCAATTGCCAGATAACCAGCAGAGTGTCTAAATGTGCGGTTATTAGTGGGCGAACTCATGAATCATTGATGCGTGATGTTAACAGGACGAATCCACCAGTCGATGCAGTTAATTGTACGACCTGCCTGATAGATAGTTAATGGCCTTACAGAAATACTCCAGACTAGGTGGAAATATGGAGAGATGGCTTTAATCGAATCTACACTGGCGCGATCCCATCATTTATAAAAGCTGCTGAACTCAGGAGTGCACAAAAGCCAGATCACAGCAATCCCTTTAGTATCCACTATGTTCTGCATAATCACAGCTTCGACAATCACCCTTTCATATAGTTCGTTTAGCCCTCCAGCTGGTTTCGACGAGATATCTCATTCATCCGGATCTGAATAATTTTGCTGATGACGAGATATCTCGTCATTAGCAAAATCTTGCAAAATTCAGCTCTGAATTACCTCAGCCAAAACTTTCTGGTTCCTATTTTTCACCTCAACCATAAAACATTTATCCGTCCCTCGTTCAAGTCCTCCAAACACCCATTTACCCTCCAATTTCTTACTCCTGTTATACTTTCTTTTGCCAAATTTTTGTCCTTTCTTTCTACATTTCCACTCCTACCTATCACCAGCATCCTTTCTCAATGTTAAAATCATATCATTCTCACATGAAAGACATTTCACCTTCTTCCCAATCAAGCTACTACATGTTTGCAAAAAAAAAACATTTTCTAACGTTCAATAACACTATCCACTGCTATATCAAATCAACTAAGGGGAAATAAGCAACCAAAAGGGGAAAAAAATTCTAAATTCCAATCTGCAATTTCAAAAATCAAATTTAATCCAAATTTTTTTTCGAAATTTTAATTGAAATTTAAATAAAGTGACAAATTTAAAAAATTGTAACTTACAATCTGCTTACCAAACTTATCCTAAAAATTTTGAAAATTCATAAAACAAGTCGATTTTATAAATCAAGAGCAAAATTCATATGCACCCAACAATTTCAAAGACTGTCTAAATTTTAATTCCGTTCTACATTAAAAATAAAAGTGGAAAAGCGTATTTTCTTCCTTAACCAATCATGAGACCCGTTTATTATCGTCAGGAGAAAATATCTAGGGTTGCCTTAAAACTAAGAAAAACGCGAAAACGGGAAGGTTACCACAATTGGCAATACATCGCTCGAAAGTTGTAACGTATCGGATGCTACATACCATCCTTGTTTATATATATTTTGTCTGTATGGTTTATTGCAATTTAGTTGTTATGTACTGTAAAATTCTTGCTATTATTCAAATCATGTGACTACAATGTGTATAAATTTGTTGTACTTTTATCTAACAATTATGTTGATTTTAGTGATGTCAATTATCCTCTGACATGGGTGGTGTTCCAGGCGGAAGTTCTCAGTTCCCAGCAAGTTAGTGAAACTCCTCAAAAGTTAAGAGGAGGGAAGAAGATGTCATACGACATCCGTCCTTTCCAAAATTCAGTACCAATCCCGAAGAACAGAACCCAATTTCCCAGTTTAACACCATACGAGAGAAACGATTTGGCCTTTTGAAAGACGCTTCCGTTCTCACATCTGCAAAATCGCTTAACGAAACTTTCCCCTAATGATAAAACCAGATGTGTGAAGTTACCATGTCCGTTGGGGCCGACAGAATTGGAGTGGAATCGCACAGTGCTTGGCGTATAACGACACTCCACCCAACCATAGCACGAGCGCTGTCGCCAATCTTTCGCTCCAAGCACTGCTTGGCGAGAGAAATGCTCAAGCGCGAAAACGAGAGTTTTCGATTCACCAGTCTTCCCTTGGTTCCGCCTGGAGTAGCCCAACAACTCAGGTAATTAAATGTTTTGAATTACACTCTCCCCTCCTTAAATTTTTGACAATTTCATATCTCTAGTGAGACTTGTCACCTCCCACGGAAGTAACGATTCTATTCTTGGACTATTTCTGTGGCTTGTTAAAAAGACTAGAGCATTATAAAAATCCATTCCAACTCCCTCTGGAACACCACCAGCCCTTGAATAACGTTGTACTGACAATTATCATTATTACCAGTATAACATATATATGTATTTACTCTCGAGTGAATAAACAGGAATTCATTTGTCACCAGAACTCTGTCTTTCTTACAATCACGGAAAACCAACGCACAATAAGCTCTAATCATTCTTCCTTAGTGAATATTTTTAAACTCCCACTATACGATCCTTAATCTGAAAATCTCCATTGTAACCATTGTTACAATGACGATATCAGTATCTGGTCGGTTTGGCTAATGGCGTGACATTTCTTCTATACTACCAACTGAAATGGTTGAAGGTGAGGGTTTTAAGATATAATTTTATCGAATTTTATTCATCTTGAATATGGTTTTCATAAAACATCAACCACAGCAGAGGAATCATAAGAAAGTTCAAATTTTCAGCTTCGTCTTAAAACATGAATAAAAACAATTTAAAACATGTGCTGAAAGTTATTTATGTTTAAAATAATTACAGAAATAAATATTGCATAAACTATGTGTAAACTCTAGGGATTTTGATTTTTCCCAAAATTTATTTTCCTTGTATGCATATACTATATATATTAAAATTACCAATATGCACAACAGTGAAAAAGCTAGAAGGGAGCTGAGAAATGCAGACTAGTAAGCAAATCAAAAAGCTAAGAAAGCTACAAAATGGGGAATTAGTCAAACAGAACACTCTATGTATGCGAAAGAACATAGCATGGTGAGTGAAATAATTCAATTAAAGATATCCAGAGGGAAATTTTAAGAATATTTTCAGGAATTAAGTGTTGTTGTCAGGGCGTTATCAAGGAGGAGCCTCACCCAGACAACACAAAAAGGTGTTATCTGCGTGTAGGCAGCGGTATGTCAAAAGTTGTTCACACATTCCCCCAAAGAACATAATGAACAAAAGTGAAAAATTAAAGGTAAAAAATGTCAGACAAATAAGACAAAAATACACGAATCAAAGTTAGAAAATTAAAAGACACCACAGATTCAAAAACACCATAATTAAAAAAAAAAAACACAATAGAATAATAAAACAAACACACAACACTAGACCGCATATATATATATATATATATATATATATACATACATACATACATACATACACATATATACATACATACACATATATACATACATACACATATATATATACATACATATATATATATAAAAATAAATATATATATACATACATACATATATATATATATATATATTTGTTTATTTGTTTTCCTTGTATGCATATACTAAATATATTAAAAATACCAATTATAATTATATAATTCAAAGTATATATAATTCAAAGGAGAGAAGAGGAAACGAAGTAATCATTTGCAATTCAATATTAATAACAAAATGTAGCTCAGAGACGATATATTGTAGCATTTATGCGAGAGCGTTAGTGTTACTTGAACAATTACTTGAAATAATTAGTAATTATCCATACACATTTGGAGGAGAAAATACTTAACCTTAATAACCTTTCCAAAATTCATGATAATAGATTTAAACATTTACCCCCAATTAGACGACCAGAGCTATCGTCTAGAAAATGCCTAACCGAACTGCAAATATTAATTACAGCTCTCGTTTACTATATCGCTGCTTGTAATAATACAATTTCAAAGGTATTATATATAGTAAACATAGCTCATACTAATCTAAATATTTGCACAATCCGAACTTGAAGCATCGAGGAAGCGTCTTGTAAGTAGGGACATTATTAATAAAGGATAATAGCATTACTGAAGCGTTAAAATAACAATATCGAGTTGTAATCTTATTTTCATGCAAACAATGGATAAAGAAGGATTTGAACAAAAACGTTTTAAGTTTTATTGGTATTGATTTCTGTATTTATTTTTATATTTTTCTTCAAAAGTCAATTAATTACATTACAAAAAAGTTGAATTATACCCCCTAAGAGACTTAAAATTAATATATCACGCTCATTTAATTATCACGGTTTTATAAAGTGTCCGATTGAAATAATACATGTGCATATGTAACGAAGAATATCCTAAAATATTATGGTCCAAATTTATATTTTAAAGTTATTTGAAACTCATCTTAAATGTAGGGTAGACCGTGTGTAGTTGGCATAATATTTGGGTTTTGATTTTTCTATTCTTTTTCAGTAATACTTTCAGCTAATATAAACAATGCTGCTGATAGTGGAACTCTCTGGCTACAAATTAATGAAGAAAACATCACTAAAAATTGTATAGTTTACTCGTTAAATTTTGTTTCCGAAAGTCGTCATGCTATGTCAACTTACCACTGATGTGGGGTAAGGTCGGCGCAATGTCCTGGGTAAGTTGGCATAGTATATCATTGCGATATAATCTGAGCAATATAATGCGTTAATCACTTAAAAACTTATATTTTATTACAAAATAAGGAAAACTGACGAAAGAAAACAAAAAACAAAGAAATCTTAACACTGCGTGTCTACCAAAAAAGTAGGGTGATCGTTCACTCTGATTAGTGACTTTAATTTTCGCAAAATTTTGTTGCTGTTTTTCCAGATTGTGTCCGCGGCTTCGGCCATCTCCAAAGTTTGTATGTTTTCACCACTGTGGAAATATAGAATTCATCATCCTTGATGTCCACCATATTTCCTATGCAAACATGACCTACGATTTAAATGCCAACTTGCCCCACAACTTTTGAGACGAGGTGGCTGCCTCAATCTTATACATAATTCTTACAAGCAGCAGCAAATACCAGTACATGAATATAGTCATTATTGCTCAGTCTATTTAACGCAACCATTGAGAACGCATCAACACATTCTAGGGCTTCATTTAAGACACTAAAACTTTCAATTAAAACAAACGTGGGAAAAAAAATCACAAATCCGTTCTTATCTCTTTCTCTGAAAGATTTTATCAAATTGAAACTTAAGTATATGATACATCATACACGTATAGTTAAATAGCGGTAATACCACCTCTCTGAAATCAGTATGGTAAAAATACAAGGTGAATGCAAACGTAGCTTTTATGACAACAAGCCACGATCTCCCCTATTTAATTTATTTAATGTCCTTAAAATTCTGAAATTAATGTTTGTGCGAAATTTCCCCTGTAACATTCCTTATTGCTTTTTTTTAATTATTAATTACATACATTTAAGCTGATTTTCTAATTCGAATGAGTAATTCATGTGAACTATATAATTATATCTTTCTTTACACAGTGCAGTATGAAACTTCAAGAAAGTAAATGCAAAAACTACATGTTTCCTCTTGTGTTATTCTCAACGTCACGAGATTTGCGAGTATTGCATAATTGCTTTTACCCCACAACACACACACACGCACAATACAATGTCTATATAACTATATCTATCGGTTAAAAGAATCCATAGATTAATGTAGAATTGCGTTTACCCCAAACACACATACAATGCCTATATTACTACATTTATCGGTTGAAAGATATTTCATGGATTTTCTCAACCTTTAGATATATTATATTGCTCGAATAAAATCTTTTAGAACAATAGGATTCTATTTTGAGGGAAGATCCGATGCAATATTTTCAAAGGATTTTTTTCTAAGAAAAATATCAATATAATATTTCCAAAGATTATATTCTAAGCAGCAATATAATCCTTACAAACGATTGTATATCATCTATTTTATTCTAAGAAGTCACAATAGATCTCTTAAAAAGGCATTTGCACAAACTACGTTGAGTATTTGAAATTGAGCTGAGGAGATTGTATAGGATTGAGATTCACCCCTTTGAGGAGTTCACACGCTGTCATTTGACTGACATCCCTGTTTTCACCTCCGTCAGGGCAAATCTGCTATAGATCTGTACGGGCATCACAACTCTGAGGTCACCGATTGATCTTTTTACCGTTTCATTTTGAACTTCGACAAGCCTTTTGTTTTGCTTTTTCTCCATCCCTCATTGTGGTTTTTGTCTTGTGACTGACGCAGCTTGGCCAAATATGGCCCTTGCTCCATAAGAAAACCCTTTTTACCTTCTTTCATTGCGCTTGTTACTTTACTTATTAAACATTTAAAAAACACGTTTGAATGTTATTTCGACTTCCATTTAGATCATCTTGTCCATTGTTGGACCGTACACATTAACCCTCAGAAGGGTGCAAACGCATACATCCCTTATGTAGTCTTCCCTGCATGACTTCAAACCATTTTTCGACCGACGAGTATAGTTTTTAGTAAGATTCAACCAATAGATGTAGATGTTCAACAAATAACTGTAGGTTTTCAACCAATAGATGTAGGTTTTCAACCAATAGATGTAGGTTTTGAACCAATAGATGTAGGTTTTGAACCAATAGATGTAGATGTCCAACCAATAGATGTAGGTTTTCAACCAATAGATGTAGGTGTTCAATCAATAGATGTAGGTGTTCAACCACTAGATGTAGGTGTTCAACCAATATATGTAGGTGTTCAACCAATAGATGTAGGTTTTCTACCAATAGATGTAGATTTTCAACCAATAGATGTAGGTGTTCAACAAATAGATGCGAGATATAATGTGTGTTGCGGTATAAAAGCAATATTGCACTACTCTGAAATCTTGGGGACCTCAGAGGGTTAAACCTAAATCACCAAACAACTTTTCATTAGGTATTATAAAGACATGTTTCGGCGCAGATTTGCCATAGTAATTCCAGGTAATCCCTACCTCCTCTCGAATTGAACTCTATGGGGAGAAGTGGTATTTCTATAATAACAACCATATTTGTACGATGTGGGTAAGATACCTCTGTACACATCTTCTCAAACAATAAAAAAGTTTTTGTATACCCACGGAATCAAAGGGTATTAAAAACAGCATGGATTGAAATGGACAAGGAATTCGAATTTCAATTCTCCCCATAATAAGTTACAGGGATTGCGAATACATACATTATTATCGAAAAACATCCGCTTGCATACAGTTTTCTGCAATATTTCTAGTTCTGAAAGAAACATCTTGGCCCCATAAAACAATTTAAGAACAAGAAACTTTCCAAATAACCGCATATATATATATAAGCGAGGAAAGCAAGTTAATGATGTCTTAGGTTTCAGAAAAAATGTTTTGCTTTCATTCTCCGAGTAGGAATGTTCTTTTATTTTAAAATAAATCGCTTATACTAAGTTTGCTTCGTAACAAGGGCGTTTTTAACCATGCATTTGTTTTAGCTGCGTCTACATTCGTTTTTGTTTGCTGATTTTCAGCTTGTTTTCTACGTTTCAGTCTGGGTTTAATGCAACAAGGGAGGGAAAATAGTCTCATTTATGAGCAAACCAGCAACATGTGATATAAAATGTTAAAATACGACCAAAGGCGTAGTGAAGTATTTCGTGTACAATTTCAAACCTTTTTCGGCGTATATATTTAGTATTCTTACCTCATTCGATATGCCATTGTGAGAAAACATGTATACAATTATGAAAATATTTGAGTTTCTGTAAAACGTTCAATCTGTATAATCATATTCAACAGAAAAATACAAAAACAATAAACAAGTATCCTTTTTTAAATTTATTTAAAAAATTTATTTTAGAGTTTTAAATTAAACTTTACATAGATAAATACAAAGGAGGTTTCGATTCCCAAATAGCAGTAAGAGTAGTCTGATTTACCTTAAGTAGTTTTTTGTGGTCACAGTATTAAATTTCTGTAATACACTTTATCAAAATCCGAAAATGAGAGACTTACGTATTTATTTACGGAGACGCATATACGAAATACCGATTCTGGTTTGTCGCTCTACGGACATTTTTTGATGCACAAGAGCTAAAGAAATTACCATAGAGCGACAAATCCAACCAAATCAGGCATTTAGTATATTCATCTCCTTAAATAGACTTAATAACATTTGTATTTTAAAGATGTTAGAAGCAGAAATTTAGCAATGCGACAGTTAGAAACTGAAACCGTACATCAGCAAACCCCAATCAAAGAGGGCATTTCGTATATTTATCTCTGTAAATAGACACACATGTTAGTAATAAAATGTGGATTTCAAAGTTAAGGGATTTGAAAGGAGCAAACAGCAGAAATTTAGTAATACGCCAATTAGAAACTGAAACCAGTTTGGTATGCAAACTAAAAAAAAAAGGGCATTCCCAGTATATTTATCTCTATAAATAGACACATAAATGTTCGTAATAACGTCTGGATTTCAAAGAAGTTAGGAACAGAAATTAGCGAATGCGGCAATTAGAATATGAAATTTAAGATCGACAAACCCGACGAAAGTGGCTAATTTTGTATATTTATCTCTGTAAATGGACGCTGGAATTTAATACGGCAATTAAAAACTGATACCGCGGGGAGACAAATCCAACGAAAGAGGACATTCCTATATTTATTTGTATACGTAAATGGAAAAACACATCTTCTTTAATCATGTTTAGATTTTTTAAAGAAGTTAACAAAATAAATTTAATAATATATGTGGCAATAAAAAACTGAATTCCTGTAGTGCGACAAACATTATCAAAGAGGGCATTCCATATATTTCTTTCTGCAATATATATAGACACCCACATATTCGTTATCTCGCTCTCATTTCAAAGAACTTTACGGATTTCAAAGAAGATAACGGCAGAAATTT
This sequence comes from Metellina segmentata, assembly GCA_947359465.1. Lineage (NCBI taxonomy): Eukaryota > Metazoa > Arthropoda > Arachnida > Araneae > Tetragnathidae > Metellina > Metellina segmentata. The sequence continues at coordinate 38,887,346 of OX375872.1, forward strand.
ACTAGTGCGGCAATTAGAAACTGAAATCGTAGATCGATACGACCAAAAGGGCATTCCGTATATTTACCTCTACAAATAGACACGTAAACATTCGTAATCACGTCTGGATTTCAAAGTTAGCAGCAGAAATTTAGTAATACGTTAAATAGAAACTGAAACCGTATGACGATCAATCGAACCAAAGAGGGCATTCCGAATATTTATCTCTGTAAAAGACCCACATATTCATAATCTCGTCGGCATTTCAAAGAAATTTAAGGATTTCAAAGAAGATAAAAGCATAAATTTATTAATACGGCGATTAGCTACTGAAGCAGTGACAAAAACAGAAGAGAGCATTCCGTATATTTATATCTGTAAATAGATGCGCAAATATTTGTAATCGTGTTTTGATTTCCAAGAAGTTAAGCAGAATTTAGCAATACGGCAATTAGAAACTAAAACCATAGATTAACAAATCCGACCAAAGAGGGCATTCTGTATATTTATCTTTATAAATAGGCATGTAAATATTCGTGATCACGTTTAGATTTCAAATAAGTTAGCAACAGAAATTTAGTAATACGGCAATTAGAAACTATTTCAGCAAGCAGCGCTTCACAAAGCCTGAATCTTTGAGACATCGCCATAGAATGATCAGTCACGGGCACATCACTGTCGATTAGCATAATAATGAGTATCAGTACTTCCTGTTTATTTCGTTCTGCAGGAGAGCTGGAACCGAATCATTTCGCTCCAAAAACTCAGTGGATGTCGAATTCTGTTTATTTTCTTGAGATTCCAAGGAGAAGTATCATGTACTCCTGCCTTGGAATGTATTCGGTTGCCAAGGAACGGTCTTCCTCCTGGGAGAGTAATCTAAAAGTGAAATGTTTAGCAATGAGAGGCGCATCCACTTGGTCCCCTCTTTCATAAATATTGTAAGGATGAAATTCGATATCCGCCGCCTAATTAAGTTTTCAGTGGGAGCGCTAATAAATTTCAGATCACGATCTCCAAAACCTGCTTGCCTCTCACACCTATATGGCTATGTATTTATGGTGCGGAATATATCACTTTAAGGGCTGGGAAGAAGGCCTAACCTGGTGCGGAAGATCCAGACAGATGCGTAATAGATTAAATAAGTAAACATACGAGGACGTATACGTAGATAGGAGTTCATAGGTAGACCTAAACATATAGATTGATATATACATCTATACAGACTGGGCAGATAGCGATTTAAAACAAGTCATCAGTTAGGGACATATGCATGTGTAGAAATAACTAGGGGCAATTATATATAGAGACAATCAGGAATAAATATAATTGTATAGAAGTTAATAAAAATAAATATTAAAATTAAATTAAATTAATGAAAATTATTAATGAAAAAAATTAATGAAAAAAATTAATGAAAATAAATATGAAAATAAGTAAATGAACTATAACAGACACAAACATAGCAGTAAAGAAACCAATAAAGAAAGATGTACAGAATCAAAAAAAAAGGAATATAAAGCAACAGTTAAAGAAAAAAAAATAAACGCAAAGCAACGGTCAAAGCAAAAACGCCAAAAAACCGTCAAAGAACAGAAATGCAAAAAAAAAAAACAGGCCAAAGAACAATATAAATGATTACAAACGACCTTTCTAAGAACAATGTAAATGTATATACACGGCCGAAATGTGAAGAAACAGGTATAATCCCCCCCCCTCCCAAACCGAGAACCTTAGAAACAAAAATGTATCAACAGAAGAATAGATGTATCTAAGTAGATATGAATGTATCCAAGAAATTAATTTATACACACATAAGTACAAACATATCTATATATATATATATATATATATATATATATATATATTTCACGACGTTGTATCATGTAGCAACTTACGTACACCTTAATATTTCAGAACCACACTTTAAAATAGGATTTTTAGCAGAACATAAATGGTCTGCTCAAATTTTACAACAATCCTATAACTCCAAATAGTTTTAAAGTCCACTGTCCCCTAAAGTACTCTTCAAATGAGCGACTGACTCCTCCGCATGTATAGTGGGGAATATATATCTTCGAGCCCCAGTCCAGCGAATAGTTTTGAAAGCAAGCCTTTGTCGCCGTCCGTTGTGTTTGCTCACGGTCGCGAAGAGCCCTAATCTGCAAACGCAGAAAATAATAAAAGACGTTTTGTGTCTGTTTGAAAACCGGGAACTCTTTCAAATAAGACAAGGAATTTCCGCCAAACTTTTGGCGACATGATGTCGCTGTCTCAGAAAGTCTCTTTCATGAATTCTCAGGTTAGCGACATTCAGGGGGATAAGTTATTGATGTCAGTGCGGACAATTGAAGGATGGTCCGGGACAATCCGGCGTCGCTTCGGGAATCGATTCGACGGTGGCAAACCTAAAGCAACTCATCATTTTCTAACGTTATTGTAAGGCTTACACACTACTCCAAACGTACGCTTAAGGATTTTATGTCGTTGTTTATGTTTGGGCAGAGAGAAGCTAATCAGATGGAAGTCGGGGCGTGTCCTTCCAATCTCGAAACACATTTTGAAACTTTCATACTTGGATTTTTTTTCGCTTGATGTGTGTCTTAGTTTCAATTTTTGTCACAATAAAGGGGCGATGTATTTTATTACAACCGGGATGAGCTATGGTATTCCGAGCCTCTAAGGCATTCATCTAAGATTTTTACTACACATTATCTACGCAAGGTAATCTACTGTAGAAGTATACGCAGAACAATTTTGATTATCCGAGCACCGAATAAACAAGGGACCGTGTTATTCGACCCAAACGTGTTAGCTAGTTTCTTAAGGAGACAGTGGACTTTCAAAACAAACTTTTGAAGTTATTTTCTGAATGCCGTTTAATTTGCATAGGCCATATGTTTTTTACAAAAAACCCTAGACTAAAAATGCTCTATGTTAAAGTTATAATTTAACCCCCTCCCCAAAGCATTTCGACGAGATATCTCGTTCATAATGATTTCACCAATTCTGCTATCGACGAGAAATCTCGTCACCAATATATTGACACTTTTTTAATGATTTGAAATTTTTTCTGGTCAGTTTTCTTATAATGATCGTGATCGTGTTTACTTCTAATGACGCTATATTTGGTCCATCAAGGTTTGATCAGTTTTGCCAGTGTCGAGATAACAACCAAGAGTGTTAATGTGTAAAATTTTGAAGACGTTTTTCCAGATGACATCACTACATTTTCCACACGTGTTTGCTATGTTAAGGAAAGGTTTGTTTTCTCTCCTTTTTTCCTCGAATATGAGGAAAAGTTATTTTTCGATATTTTACCAACCTTTCTTTACAAAAAAAGAAAGACAATCGAATGGCATTCTTAAGTTCCTTATACCGTTAATCCTCCTAGGGATGTCGACGAGATACATCGTCTGTGATGATCTGATCAATTTTGCTAATGACGAAATATCGTCATCAGGATATCGCTGAATTGTATATAATGGCGAGAATAATACCTGGCCAGTTTTCTTCTAATGAAGAGATATCTCATCCCTCAATCCTGGCCACTTTAGCTAATGATGAGATGTCTCTTCCCGGAAACCGCCAGCAGGGCTTAAAAAAGTTGTCCTCGATGGTACAGTTCGCTTCGAAATTGAAAAGCAACTATGAATATTAGAAACAAAAATGTACAAAGGATACACTTATTTCGGGACAGATTAATTTTCTTTTATAATACATAATAGTATATATTATACAAACCTCATACACATAACAAGATAACTTATTTTAAAGTTATTGACAGCCTATAATACTACTCACACACGAAACGTAAGATTAAAGATTTTTATGCCATTGTTTATGTTTGTTGAGGGAAAATATTCTGGTGTCCTTTCGCGAAAATAGGGTGTCTTTCCAATATCCCATATCTAAGCAAATTGTGAAGGTTTTATTTCTCATTTCCGGACTTTTCTCTTTTGATGTGTTTTTTAGGTTAATTCGCATCTTCGTTTCGATTTTTGCCACACTTAATCTAGATTAATTAAAGCCGAGGGTAGCTTTGAGTGTCCGATCCCTTGAAGATCTTTATCTCTGACTTTTGAACTGTGCGCATATAAAATACTACAGACATACCAGTTATTTTTGTATTCAAATAAATAAGGCTGTCTTTTTAAAATAACTGTATTTTTTAAATACGCTGTAATGGACGTAGGTGCTCGTCTTATTACTTCTTGCTGACACAACTGTCAATCCAAAAAAAAGTGGCAAAACAAATCTATAGTTCAATAACGAAATACTATTTCGTGCTAACAGTGGGAGGGGGGTGGGGAGACGTAGCTAACTGGGATTGCTCACGCCAGTAGAAATCTGAAGTAGTAGGTGGCTCAGGTTCGAATCCCCTAGGGTGTAGTTCTCTCTTCTGCATCAGTGAAAACTTTATTTTTGTATGTTCATTTACTTAACGTTGTTTGGTACAGCTTTGCCAATTATGGACCTTGCCTCATTAAACCCAACTTACAGAGCATGGAAGCGGTAGTATGGATTTTCTTATCTGTGTATGTGGGCCTCAATCAGCTTAAATACACGTGTCAATCCCTTTAGCATTGTAAGCAAGTAAAAGGGAATTTCCTGGTTAACCCTTCACTGATGCACGAATGTTTTTTAAATGTTCATTATAAGCACAAAAAAAATTGTCTTTAATTAAGTCTTTATTTTTCTAAAAGGATATTAAAAGGACATAATTCTTGTCATTATTAATATACACGGCTTTGAGCAGAAACTCATTAACTGTTATTTTTTGGTGACATTAAATGCTTTTTTATGGAATAATGAGAATTGCAATATCATATCTGTTTAAGAAACTTGGCATTATCAAAATAATCTTATAATTTCAATTTTTTAACCTAATCGTTAATAGTTAATCCTTAAACAGCTGTACAGTAAAAAAAAATATTTCGTCAGTAATGAGTTTTTGCTCTAAGTCGAATGTATACATATACATTTATACATTGAGAGAATACATGTTTCATCTCAAATAATTACTACTCATTTTAAGTATCAGAAATTTTATTTCAAGTTCAAACTGTAGCTAGTTTGTTCCGCACTTAAACGAAACCCCCATTTCGAACTAACAAAATTATTAAGGGTGCATTTGGATGATATACTCAAAAACTTTTTGTTTAACTGATGAGCCCATATCTATTGATTACCCCCTAAATACAACTGAAACCTATTAATGATACAAAGGAAAATTATTATACAAATGTATTATGCTATAATGATTTTTTTAAATGTGTCAGAAATTTAATACGTTACCTATCAAAAGCAAATTTGCAACTTGATTTTGGTCTTGATTTGATGTCTTTCAATTAAGTATTTATTTGAAACCAAAGTATCGTAATCGGGTTGCAATACCGCCATTACTCAAAAAATGAATTTCTAGTTTTATGTGTGGAAGAATACAGGCTTCTGCATACTGCAATAACAACCTTCTACTAGAGCATGTACCGCATTCTACTGGTGCCTCCACTGTCTCCTCTAATGGTGCCTAAACTGTCTTCTACTGATATCTGTTCTGATCTCTACTAAAGCCTCAACAGGAGCCTCAAAAGCGATCTACTAGAATGTGCAATTCTGATAGTTTTGTTGGATGAAAAAGCATGGATATAATCAATCTATACTCTATAAAAGCTAGAAATTCTTATTATGATTTATGGCGGTGTTGTAGCCTGAGTGCGATACACATTAAAAGCATCTAAAATAAGTTTTAAAATCTAAAGCAAGGAAATGTAGTAAGAAACAACAGGGGATACATCTATACTAAAATGCTAAGAAACCAATGAGATGGATTAGAATCATGCATCTATTATCCTACCAGGTTACTATGCATTTAAATCTAAGCTTCATTATTACGACATTATTACCGAGTCCTTTAATGGAATTAACTTCATTAAGTAACTATTAAGTCCATAATTTTTTGCGTCACGCATACCGATATAAATGTTTCTCTAACCTACCAAAACGTCAAGTACCACGTCATAAAGATAGAAGAGATCGATTTTAACTCAACAAAGCAACAGAGGGTAAACAAAAAGTGTGTCTGAAGTTATTTGCATGTGAAATTGTCCGTAAGTGTCAAAGTGGTTGAAAGGGGTTGTACGAGAAAGGAATCAATACTTAGGTAGAATTCTTGCTTTATACTAAAGCATGGTATAATGCACTAATGGTAACTTTCTGATAGAGCCTCGTCCTTGGAAAATATGTCTAAGGTTAAAACGGGAATTTAACTCTAACGTCTCAAGATTTCAGAGTAGTACAGTAATTCTTTAACCCCACAACACACAAATGACAAAATAACCACATCCATCGGTTGAACGAATTCACAAAGATTATTGCAACATTTTATTTGATTCCATTGGCTCTTTTTTTGTAATAAAATCATTTAGATATATTCTATTGGTCTTTTTTCCTGAATAGGACTTGTTAGAAGGAGATTCTATCCGTCCTTTCCCCTTAAAGTAGAATCATTTGGAATAATTTAAATTATCCCTTCCTTAGAATAGAATAGTTTGTAAAGATTTCACTGGCCAAGTTTAAAACTGGCTAAAGGTCATACCTCAAGCTCCAAGGTGGCATTATATATATGGATCCCGTTTACAACTTGGTCTGTACACAACCGCAGACGCATATGGAGACGTCTAGGGCAGCGTTGGGATCCTGCCCTTACAATCGCATGCCACACATGCCTACACAGGGCGTTATGGTCTGGGGTGCCATCTCCTTTGATAGCCGGACCCTTTGGTAGTAATTTCTGGCACACGTACAGCACAGCGGTACGTAGATGACATTCTACGACCTGTTGTGTTACCGTTCATTTTATAATACCCCGGACTTACTTTTCAACAAGATAATGCCCAGACACACGACACGTGTTGCTATGAATTGTATTAAAGCTTTCCCAACGCTTCCTTGGTCATCTAGGTCTCCAGATCTCTCTCCCATAGAGCAAATTTGGGACTTTATGGGAAGGCGATTACAACCATCCTGGAATGTTGACAATTTACAAGTTGTTGACAAGTTGTAGACAGTTTGGAAAGAAATTCCGCAGGACACCATCCGGGAACTATTTCAGTGTATGTCACGCCGGGTGACAGCTTGCATCAAGGCCAGAGGTGGACCAACGCCTTATTGACTTCCTCCCTTTGTAACGGTGAAACTGTGACATAAATCATTCAAATGTTCTGAAATTTTAATCGTTTGTTTTCTATGTATGTACTTTACATCCATCAATTGTTATCGCAATCGGACAACTATTTCTTGGTGCGTCGATTTTTTTGTTATAGAGTGTAATAGATGTTCATTTTGTGCTAATATTACGATAGTCACATTGGTGATAAGTTTGAAATATAACTGTTGACTTTTGATTAGATTATTTCCGGTTTTTTTTTGTAGTTCTTAACTCTCTAAGTTTTTTTTGACCAGATACCTTGTCCATCAGGATCTGAACAGTTTTGATTCAAAAAGTTAGACTGGATTCATCTTACAACAGTAATATATTTGATGTACAATGGAATATCGTGCATTCACGTTGTCAATACCGCTTCTCAATGAACATATTGGCTTATGTACCAATAAACCGTGATATTAGAGATGGTTTGCTTAATTTTTGCATCAGTAATATGCCTGAGGTTCAATGAAACTTCATGCATATTCGTTACCTCCAAATCTGCATATGAATGAACATATTAGATGGTTTAGCGAGTGAATTTTTATTAGAGACGTCCAGATACCACATAATTCAATTGCTGAAATGTTACGAATACCAACAGGTCTATTTAAAATGTCGCCCCAATCGCTAGCAGTTAGGCATCTCGCTATACGATCCGGACTTTGTAGTCCCGTTTTAAGTGCATCTACTTGAATCAGGAGTTCCTAAGACGGTAAAATGGGAGCGGACACACTAGTGATTCGCATCTCATTCTTCTTTATCACTTCTACTTCTTTTGGTTCCGCATTAATAGTATCATTTGCAAGAAAAAAAAAATCGATTTTGAAGGGTGATCTACAACAAGAAAGCATCTACTGCCGTGTGTGAGGCCCTCTCAATCTCTACATATATTAATTTTAACGTGAGACGATTAAGCACTGGTTTCTTGTATCATACAATTTTTAAGCTGTAAAATAATGTTTCTTGAGTAGACAGTATACTATATAATCTTTCAGGTCCTTGTGCCAATTGCAAAATAAAGACCATCCAAATGTAGTGAAGGAGTTTATGAGTACTCCTGCAACCTAAATATAATTGTGAATGAAATTATTCCAGTAAACATAATATAGTTCAGTTAAATTACTTTGGTGACCTACCAGAATTGAAATTAATTAATCTAGTACATCTGATGTAATTTTATGTAATTAATCATGTATGCCTAGTAAAATTGAATGTAATTAATCCAGTACGCATATTATAAATTCATATAAATAATACAGTATACCGAACAAAATTGGACACAATTATTATTGTAAACCTGATATAATTGAATATGATTAATCCTGTAAACATGGTTTAATTGAATATGATTAATTCAGTAAACATGATATAATTAAATATGATTAATCCAGTAAACATGATATAACTGCATGTGATTGGTCAAGTAAACGTGATATAATTTTATATAATTAATCCAGTAAACCTGATACAATTTAATAAAATTAATTCAATATGCTTAGTATTCATGAATATAATTAATCCATTAACTCTAGAAGCGCCGTTGGAGTCATTTTGACCCTTTTTCCCAATTTTCCATGCTTTATTTGACCATACAGTTGAACATCGAAGCTCATATTTTTTTTTACTGTTATTAAAATGCTTCCAAGTGAATGTCTGTTTTCGAATTTCCGATGCTTCATTTTTGATTTCTACGCATCGGGAAACTCGCACCGCCAATTTAGTTTGACTGCGATGAGTATCGCGACAGTTAGCGGGTTCACTCTAAGCACTCTGACTGTTCTCTGAAATGCGCTCGCATTCGAGCAGCGCTGGTGTGCTACAAATATTTAGGAGGGAAACCAGTCCTGCTATAGCTACTATCGAGAACGAAACTCGACGCCACTTTCCACTGTTGTTTGATATTTCGACCAGTGTGTAAACATTTTGCCGTATAAACAATGTTGAAAGGATTAAGTAGACAGGAGGCCATTGCCCTCCTGGAGTCGTTAGATTCAGATATCATTGATTCACACATTCCAATATAGTGTAATGTAATATATAGTATTGTGTACTATTATACATTACATTATATATTGTCATATATTATCATTTTTTGTTGCCATTTCAAAGAATAACTTTTTAAGCAAGCAAAATTATTAGCTCTAAAAACTAAAAAAAAATTATATTACTAAAAGCTGAAATAAATTCCTATAAAAACTCTTATATACTATCATTTCAACATCCTTTATCAATTACAAAAAATTTAGTTTGATATGGCTTACATTTCTTGTGAGGGTCAAGTTGACCACCAACCGCGGCTTTAGGTAAGTCCAAAATTCGGCTGTTCTTGTGTTAAACTTGATATTAACCTTTTGACTACGTCTATAGATATAACTAGCGCAATTATTTCTTAGCGCAATTCTTTCTTGGCGCTATTCTTATTAACCTTTCATGGTTCACAGGCCGTAGTTTAAATTCCTTCTTGATGCGATTCTTATTCAAGGTATAACTGCTGTAGTGGCCATAGTCTATATTCCTTCTTAGCGCGATCAAGGTACAACTGCTGTACCGGTCGTTGTCTAAGAGATTATTGATTTGTTTACAGATCAAAGCTGCATAGCTCACTGAGATGTTACACAGCGAATAAGGTCGATGCCAATTGCTTACTAAATAAATGGAATTCAGAAAATATTGAACTATCTCAATCTAATAACTTTGAGTTCCGAGAATGAATATACTGTTCAGCCCACTGAACGAAAACAATATAAGTAGTAGCGGTGTTGCGAAGAATAAACTATTGTTACCTAAACTATTCTGATCATAAAATGGAAAAGTTTAAAAATAGAATGTAATGGAATATCGTTGTTTTCAAAATCTGAACAAAATTGATATAATTTATTCAGTAACTAGTATTTATTTCCTTTTTAGACAATTTCTTTCGCGTTACTGCTTTAAATGTATAACTGAATTTAGTTTTAGTCTAGTTATTTGACGTTAAGCTTACTGACGGGGTAAAACTAAGCGAAAAAATATTGGTATCAAAAATATCTAGCCATATGCACAAAAAAATCCTTCCCAATAAATACTGCTGTTCCGAAACTAACTTAATAATGTCCCCAATGATATTTTCAGTCACGAAATAAGAAACTAAATTCTTCTTTGTCGGTGGAAATTCTTATAATCCGCAGCTTTCGAGGACAGTACTATTTCTTTTGAAATAAGTTTAGTGGAAAATCTGAACGTGGTTAGGTAGCTAGGACGTTTCTGAAGGAATACATTGTTCCCTGCTTTTACGTTCAAATAATGAGAACCTTGTCCACAAGGCGGAGTAGACAAGAATGTTGCAATTAATAGGGGACCGCATCGACTGAATAGGCAGCATATTGAAAACGTTTCCCTTCCATCGTCCTTGCCCTAAATGCATTCAAGGAAATTGAAGTTTCTTGTTAACCGCGCAATTGGTTTTAAGAAAGAAAAGGAATAATCTCGTAAAAAAGAGATTGTGAGCAGGTCAGATTATTATGCGAAAGGGTAGGTTGGTTAAAATGTGCCTAATAGGGTGATACATGCAGTGAATCTGATTCTTCATTTAGTGGATCTGATTTTAACCGACAGTTGTATTTAACGACCGTCGGTACTTATCTCACGTCTGTAATTAACCACACGCCTGTATTTAACGCTCGTCTGCATTTGACACAAATATGTATTTAACGTACGCCTGTGTTTAACTTACGTCTGTATTTAACGTTTTTTCTGTACCTAACGCATTTTCTGTATTTAACACACACCTGTATTTGAGACACGTCTATATTTAACGCATGTCTGTATTTATCTCAAAACTGTATTTTACGTACGTTTGTATTTGATATACGCCTGTATTTGATATATATGTCTGTATTTGATATACGCCTGTATTTATAGCACGTGTGTATTTATAGCACGTGTGTATTTAAAGCGCATCTGTATTTGAGGCACGTGTGTATTTAAAGCGCATCTGTATTTGAGGCACGTCTATATTTCACTCAAATCTGTATTTAACTCAACTCTGTAATTTACGTACGTTTGTATTTGATATACGCCTGTATTTAAAGCACGTCTGTATTTGACACACATATATATTTTAATTGCTGAGTGAAAAAACCCATATGAATCCAAACATTTTAGAAATTTATTTCAATGCATAAAGGGCTTGTTTAGAGCTCGCACGTAATATGTGAAGACATCACAATAGTCTGGCTTGAATAAAAAAACATAGAACCAGCCATGAAAAAATACGTCGGGTGCAGAAACAACATGAGAAACTGAGTTACGTGGTTTCTGCGCCCAGCTTTTTCTAAAATTTGAAAAAGGGAACTCATTTGGTTACAAAATTACCGATTCATTTGATTCATGTCTTATTTGACACACGACTGTACTTTATTCCTCAAGCTTCTGTACAATAGTACTTGCAAGAAAAGTATCGCAGGTCTGCATAATGGCACGTATCCACATGCAATAAAAATACCACTAAGCTTCCGCATAGGTATATGCAAGAAAAATGTCACGAATTTCCTCATATGGTATGCGTCCACATGTAAAAAAATATCACAAGTTTACACATATTCTTCATGCAAGAAAAATATCGTAAGCCTCCACACAATGGTACATGAAAGAAAAATAGTGGATGTTGCTGCGTATGTAAACACGAGGCTGGAATCGGTAATGGTAATTAATTAGCGTAACGCTGGAGGAACACAAAGCTCTGTTGGCGACTGTCCGGGATCAATCCTCAAAGAAACGATCCGAGAACACCACCACGTAATTTTGAGCCATGATCATATGACGAAAGAAAACACGTGATTGAAATATCTTGCGAACAATGCAATGTCTACCAAATGTCTACTTGCGAGTAACGTGTGTGATAGTTTACTTACATGCGGACGCGTACCGAAAGATAAAGATACAGCGTGCGGAGCTACTATTAAGACCTACATATAGTAAAATAAAGTATGTAATGAATAGCAATTTTAATTAATCAAAAATCAATGTTTTCATCCTAAAGAAACAAGTTTGGCATTCTACGAAAAACAATTTCCTCCAAAACGCAATGTTAACAAATATTTACTTGATCTGTGACCTGTGTGATATGTTTCCCGCATGTGGACACGCACCGTTAAATAAAACTACAGAATGAGATGCTATTCTTATGACAAACATGTAGTAAAGTAACGATGCAATAAAGATCAATTTAATTAATCAATAGTCGATGCTTTCGTCCTAAAGAAAGTTATTCGGCATTCTGCCAAAAACATTTCCTTCAAAACCCAATGTGTACCAATTGCCTACTTGAGCTGTAACTTGTGTGATATTTGTCATGCATGTGGAGACGTACCGTTAGATAAAGCTTCAGAATGAGAAGCTACTCTTATGACAAACGTGTAGTAAAATAACGTATGCAATAAAGACCAATTTTAATTGATCAATAGTCGATGATTTCGTCCAAAAGAAAGCTATTCGGCATTCTGCCAAAAAAAATATCCTCCAAAAAACGATAGCATTGAGGTTGCAGAGCCTAATCTCTTGGAGTCTCTCCTTCAGACGACAGATTAATTTGTCTTATAAAAATCGCGACTCGATTATATTGTTATTGAGCTCAGGGGCGATTTGCAGCGTGTGCAAGTATATAAATGGTGCCGGAAAGACCAATGGTAAAATAAATCAAACTATAGCTTTTCCCGGAGAATGAGGGTAACTGAAGTCGACGTTTTTTCAATATGCCGTCGAAATATCGTCGCTCAAAATTAATTGCGCCGTCCGTTTATTTTTTCTTCATTCGGTGTCGATACTTTACAATATTTTTGAAAGAACGAATGCTTTCTTGTTTTTCAGTACTCGCCTCCCGATCAATTCGGCTGGCTTTTTGTCTGCGATTTTTATCTTCCGAGTGATTTGATTAATCCCACTTTGTATTTTGCTGCTGCGGAACATGAAATACTAGTCGGGCTTCCCGCTGAATGAAATATATGAGGGGATTATCTATGCATTGCGCAAACCCTTGCGGGACAGTTTAAAAATTCAAGATCTGATATTTTGGCTCTTTTCGAAATGGCTGATAGTCCTAGTTGGGGCCAGAAAACATTCACAAAATTGCCTGATCATCTCGCAGATCAGATACTGCCCACCAGATAGGTCTATTCAGCCAAGGAGACTAGGCACTGTTGTCCTAATAGTTTTATCAGAGCAACATACCATATGTGGCCTTCCAGAAAAGTTTTTCTACCCCACAGTCCACCACACATGGTCCTTTTAATTGTTTTATCAATCCCCAAGATTAGATACGGTCCTATTATTAGATTATCACGGATATATTTAACCACGGAATTCCCACTCTCCCGCCTTAAAAATAAGCATTATAAAATCGAATTGTCCAGTCTCATATTGACTCGATATGAATGCCATTAGAGCCGCGGTAGCTCAGTCAGCAGAGCGTCGGGCTCGCATCGGAAGGGTTGTGGGTTCTGTCCTCGGCGGAGCCTACAATTCTGATGGTTGCGAGATCGGAGCTTGGACCTGGCTAAAGACCGTCGTGTTCGCTAACGGTGGCTGGGGCACGTTAAATAGGTCATGGTCACAAAGTCTCCCATGTTCCCATACCAAATCAATACATCTGGGGGTACCTGATCAGTGTGTTATCGACCTCTGATTGGGATCTAAATTACGATATGTGTAAGTGAATGGATGTGTGAAAGGGACCTTCCTGTAAAACGGATGTGTCATGTATGAAGAAGTCCAACCCTCCGGGGCAATGGCACCCCCAATTGGGCCATATATGGCCCGCACGACAACAACAACATGAATGCCATTGATTATTTAGCTGTATACATAAATCTATACATCCAAAGTGCACCATATATTAGTGTGTTTGCCCACTTCGTTAATACACTGCGAGCTGTAAGTGGCGCAGTTACGATTTCGTAACTTACCCTGGACGTATGATAGAGGAAAAGTAAATTTTAGATTCAGCAATCTGAACCTTCTAAGGAAAACTACAATTAACGTGACCCTTACACTACTTTTGCCTGCCGGGTGGATCCGAATATTCATCTTCTGTTCGGGAGAAAAAGTTCACCGTTTCATCTTCTGACTGGTCCCTACGATAAAAGTAGATTCTGGCGATTTCACCACTTTTTATCGACACTAGAAATGCGCTTTCACACATCAATCTTGTCTTAAGATGTTATATCGCCAAACCAGACGATAAGATGCCAATTCGGTCAACGAAGTCACAGTACTACTAGTCAACATATTTGTCACTTTCTGAAGCTTCTTAGTATCAGTGCTCAGTCAGCTTATAGTATTTCACGTCTATGGGATGTCTCTTCTGTATAGCTCAGTTCTCGATCTCTTCATCTGAACCATGGTTCAAACTGACGGAGTGTTGACCTCGGATCTCTCCCCTATGTATCAATGCCCGGCAGTCTTCAATATCTCAATATAATATCAATATATTTAACATAGACGTGAAATATAAGTATCCTGAGCATTACTTTGAGAGGAACTTAAAAACGTAGTATCAACATGTCGACTAGTATTCACGTGACTGCTCTGTGAAAAATCGACTTGGTTGGCTGATGTGGTGTCGTATTTCCTCGCTTGGTGCATTCACATCTGATTGGGTAGATGCCTTAATATGCATTTCTATAGAGTGGAAACAAAAGTGGAGAATTTGCCAAAGTCCAGATGATCAATCAACGGAAAAGTCAGATGATGAATCAATGGCTGGGCGTTTTCTCTCGTCTTGTAGATCAATCAGATGATGAAAGCTAGGTTACAAAAAACACGAAAACAGTCTGAGAGTCATGTTACTTCTAGTTTGGTCTTATGATCCTGTGGACATAAAAAAGTTACCATTTCACATCCTACTTTTATATTTTCTATTTGATATTGGGTCGCGGTAGTCCAGTTCCAAGAGTAACGGATTAGCAACAGCAGAGTTACGAGTTCGAAACTCAGTCTACAGACCGTCATGTCACAGGAGCTGGTGCAATTTAATCTGTAACGGCTTCAAATGTTTTCAGTTGGCGTGGTGTGAAAACTTAGAGAGGTGGGGTGGCAGAGGTTTTCACCTCGTCATCTGACCATGGTTCCAAATCACAAGGTGTTTGGATCTTTTCTATTCCGTTGTGTTGCTGCAGTGACATTAAAAACAAAAATAGCAAAAAATACCTTGGATCTTTTTCTTTGGGATTGATCGCGGACCGTCGAAAATAGCCCATTGTGATACTCCAGTGTGACGTTAAATGACTACCAACCGACTTTCACATGGTAGGTTGGTAGTTAATTAATATCACACTTGAGCACACAACTTGCTATTAACGACGGTCCAGGATCAATTCCGAAGGGTAGGTAGGTAGATATTTTAATTAACGTCGCACTGAAGAAACACAGCAGGCTATTGTCGACGGTACGGGTAAGTAGATAAACTAATTAACCTCCCATTGCAGTAACACAATCGAGCTATTGACGATGGTCATGGTAATTTGGTAATTTTTAATTAACGTCGTACTAGAGCAATACAAAGGGCTATTGACGACGGTCCGGGTTCAAGACAATGGTCAGGGATCACAACCGAAGGGAAAGATTCGATGACAACACGGTGTTTGAAGAGTGGGGTGTTTTCTCGACAAGTGACCGTGGTTGAAATTAAGTGGTATTCTCCTCGGGTCTTTCCCTTAGGGTATTGATACCGGACCGTAGTCAATACCCCTTTGTGTTGCTCTAGCACGACGTTAATTAAAATTACCTTGCCCTCCCTTACCGATGGCAGTACGAAATTTTGAACCACGGTCAGATGACGAGGTCAACATCTGAGCCTTCAGACTTTCAGAAAACTTATGATTAAGTTAGTGTATCATTATTTAATTCTACCGGTCTGGTGGTTATGGTGTTAGTCCTCTAGATAGGAAGGATTCTGGTTCTAATCCGGGTCAGTGCATGGATGTTTGTAAGCGTATTGTGTACAGGCGGCTGGTGCACCTGTCGTGGCCGAAATTCCTCAAGTTGGGTTGTCGTGGAAATTTGGAGAGTGGGGTGCCAGCTCAGGTGTTGTCTCGTCATCGGACCGTGGTTCAAAATTACGTGTTGTTCTCGGATCTCTTCCTCAAGGGATTGATCCCGGACCGTCGTCAATAGCCCGTTGTGTTGCTCTAGTACGACGTTAACTAAAATTACCAATTACCATTACCCGGACCGTCGTCAATAGCCCGTTGTGTTGCTCTAGTACGACGTTAACTAAAATTACCAATTACCATTACCCGGACCGTCGTCAATAGCCCGTTGTGTTGCTCTAATACGACGTTAATTAAAAATTATCATTGTTTAATTTTTGACAATCATACTAACCATAAGAATTGAGCTGTTATCCATGCTGAGTGAAATATGCCGTAGTGTTTTTCCAAGTGTGATGTTAATTTAAGGAAATACCAAATATCAAGCTCAGTGAAGGTAATTTTAGCTGTATTTGGCCTATCTAAAACCGTTTCAAGTATTGGGACATCTGAAAAGTTTTGCGAGTTTTCAAATCGAGGCTAGTTTTTTTTATTATTATTTTGCTACCGTTGATAAGGAATGGCCTTGATTAAAGCAGATGTCGGTCTTTTCTGCTTACACTGCATAATTATAGCATGTGTTGCGGCATAATTTTTGTTTCACTGCAGTGCTGAGAATGGAGAAACAGAAAGTTCGTTATCGTCATATGCTCTTTTGTTTTAAGAAAGAAAAAATGCTAGTCAGACTGCTCGTAAAATGTGTGTTGCATATGGACGAATTTTTAATTCCGAAGCCACAGTTCGAAGGTGATTTGTTAAATTTAAGCGTGGAAATTTCAGCCTCAAAGCTGATGCCCGCTCTGGACAACTATCCTCCGTAAACGAAGACCTAAAGTAATGTTTTCGATATGGTGGGACTACAAAGGAATTGTTTATTATGAATTGTTGCCACAAAATCATCGGACGGTAAATTCGAAAAAATATTGTTCTCAAATTGCAATATTAAAAGCAGAAATCGATGCAAAGAGGCCAGAACTAACCAAGGTCGTCGAGGTGTTGTCTTCCAGCATGACAATGCTCGGCCCCACATTTTGCTGAATATCAGGCAAAGACTTATTGAGTACGGCTGGGATGTTTCGTGTCACCCCCATACTCACCAGACCTTCCCCCATCAAATTTTCACCTCTTCAGGTCACTTCAAAATTCTTTGAACGGCCGGGAGTTCAATTCTTTGGAGACCGTCAAACAGCACCTCTTTAAATTCTTCAGAAATAAGCCTAGTGATTTTAAAAAAATAATTTTTTTTAGCTTCCAGAAAGATGGCAAAAAGCCATACAACAAAATGGGGCTTATGGGATTCAATAAAATTTTCTTATGTTTTTGTACTGCTTCGTTGGTATTTATCTTAAAAAACGCGCAGAACTTTCCGGATGATCCAATATTTATTTTATGTCATGTAAACAAACCCTAAGAGCTACCGAACTGGAAGAAAGTTACACTACTAATGCAAACGACGGAATCTATAAGTTTAAACTCAGAATATCCGAACTAGCATATTTCATTACTTTTCAACTTGAAATTACTTTATGCATATTCATTTTTCTGTTATTGGTTCTTCGCACTGTAGTCATTGAAGCTTCCTATACCTCTTTCTTACTGAACTTTTGAATATATTATGTGCAACTGTAGGAGGCTTTTGTAGGACGGAATTGCTCAATGGGTATTCTGTAAGGTAACGAGACAAGATAGCATTTCTTATAAAAGCAGATGATTAATTACAATACGAAATGAGCGTTCGTATTTGGTGGACTTATCTGAAGGAATTTTAATGCTATAAGTTTTAACCGAGTACAAATATTGTTTCAGTGAATAGTATTTTGTTTCACAATGTTTCTATATTTGGATATTCGTATCCTATGACATAAAGTATAACTGGTTGCGTGTTTACCCTTTTGGCGGTTGTATCGACGAGGTATCTCAGAAAAACTGCCCAGATCTTGAAGTACGATATCCCGTCATTTACAATCTTGAACGAGGTATCACTTGTAGTGCTTATGCTATACGTTTTACAGTATACAAATATTGGTTTAGTGGTACATTTTATTTCACAATGCTTTTATTTATGGAAATAATTGCGTCCTTTGGCATAGAAGAAAACTAACATTGCGTGTTTTACCTCTTAATGGTTATGTCGATAAGGTATCACATTACTAAATCTAAATCTGGTGGGGGATGGTGCAGGTCTGTGGTGGCCTCAAATGCCCTCACTTTGGAGTGGTGTGAATGTTTGAAGCGTGGGGTGCCGGCTCAGATGTAAAGTTTGTCACCTCGCGGTTCAAAGATACGACGTGTTATCCTAGAACATTTCCTTGTGGATTTATTCCGAACCGTCACTATTAGTCCGTTGTGTTTCTCCAGTGGCACATTAATTCAACTAACTGTCTCTTAATTTATCGAGGGTAGGTAATTGGTAATTTTAGTTAACGTCGTACTAGAGCAACACAACGGGCTATTGACGACGGTCCGGAATCAGACCCATAAGGGAAAGATTCGAGGACAACACCTCGTAATTTTGAACCACGGTCAGATGACGAAGCAACACCTGAGCTGGCACCCCACTCTCCAAACTTCCACGCCAACCCAACGTGAGGACTTTCGGCCACGACAGATTTAAGGTGCACCAGCCGCCTCTACACCATACGTTTACAAACATCCATGCCCGGACCCGGATTCGAACCAGGAACCTTCCGATCTAGAGGCTAACACCTTAACCACTATACCGGTTGGTCGGCTAATTTATCGAGGGATTCACACGCTTATATTCAGTATAAAAGATGCAAAACGTACCTGTATGTCTTCTAACAAGTTTGGACTTTCTCAACCAATTGTCCTTGGATTATTTTGCTTGCGTGGCATGGTAGTTAGTAGAGTGGGGTGCCAGTTTAGGTGCGACCTCGTCATCTTACCATGGTTCAAATTTACGCGGTGTTGATCCCGAACCGTCACCAATAGCCTGCTGTGTTGCTCCAGTTTTAAGTTAATCAGACATGCTAAAAAAATACCTTGGATTCTTTTGACAGTAATAAATAAGTTATCTAGTCATTTAAAGTTCTGTATAAAAGAAACACTACATTAACCCCAGGTTCACTTGCGATCTTTTCGTTTTATGGGGTTTACTGTCTTTAGTAAACACGGGGGTCAAGCTCCCAATATACACAAGTTATCTTTATTTGTTTTCATCCCACTGACCAGTTCCTCACTGGGTGCATTTCTTTTTTCTGTGTCAGTAAATCTTTCATTGTGTGTGTTTGTCTATTATTTGATATTGTATGACTTGTGTCTTTCTCAGCATGGCCAAATATGGCCTTTTCTCCATAACCATTAGTACCTTCTGATTCTTCAACATTTTTGGTTATTTAGTCACAATTGTTGCTTGTATAAGTGGTAAAAACATTACTACAATACTCATAATATCTCATTGCTCAGAAGGTTGAATTTATGCAATACGTTTTGAAACGAATGATATAGTTGAAGCTAGCATTTTTACATAAATAAATAGTTACTAAATACGTTTGTGTGCGTTCTAGTTTCTTCTATTCGCTTTCTTAAGTGTATCGTGTACTTAAAGATGCAAGTATAAAGAATAAAAGTTTTTGAATGTTTACTTTAAAAATACAGGTTATTTTGCAATAGTTCTTTGGTTTTTCAATGGGAAAAAACGAGATCATTTCTAAATTTGATAATTATCAGAATAATTAGCTAATTAGCATGTTTTTCGAACAGTGATGTCTCAAATTCTCAATTAGATCAGAAGGACAATACCAGTTGGAAATTATTTTTAATATTTTTCACGTTTATACCCTCAATCAAGTTTCTAGATGAATAGGTTTTTACAATTTTTTTCCCGTGAAGGCAGTATAACAAATCAAAATTTATTCTAGGAATTTTAACATTAAGAATTCATTTATCAATTAATTACTCTGATCTGGCTCAAAACTACCACTGTATTACATAGATTTCAATGGTACAGAAATAAATATAATAGATTAATTCATATTGCGTTGAGTTATCACCTTTTGAACAAATCATCGTATTGTAAAAACGCAATTTATCAGAAATTGAGCTTTAAGTTTTGGAACATGTTTGCATAGTGCCAGTACCTAACGAAAAATTCTCGTAACTAGAAAAAAATTCTGTATAGTTAGAGGATTTAGAGGAACTTGGTATAGTTTGAAAGACAAGAAGTTGGAAATTATTTTAGAGCAATAAACATCAATTTTCTGGTCGATATTCGTGATTTTTATAGTGAATACATACCATAATCTAGATATTCGCGTAGTGCTTTGGAAGCATACCTTTTTTCAGTGCCATTTTTCGGAACATAAACTTTTCTGTTTTCGCTTATACCTTACGATGAAGTAACCTTTGTGAGAGCGAAGATTTCTATGTACTTCAATTTTGGTTCCCTTTAAGCTCAGTTCTTTGTATTACTTGGCTCTATTCAGGTCTCTCTGTATCCCCTGTGGGGCGGACTAAATAGCTGAAAGCTTCAATGGAGAAACAATGTCAGCCTCGGAGTCGGTCTGGGACACAATTCGGAAGATTAGAGACTCGGTTCTACACTGAATGTAACCCGATATTGCAGCCGCAGTGTGTATTGAATTATGCCGGTTTATCCTGTTTATTTGGCCACTAGGTTGATGTTAAGCCTCAATTAAAATCGCGTGTTCATAAATTACTTGGTGGTACCATACGCTACTTGATGCACGTATCGTAATATATGTCTTTAATCAATGATTCTATCTAGGAGTGCTATTTTTCTGAAGAAGTGTATTTGCTGATGTTATCGTGATAATTTTCATAATTATTCGATGATTCTATCAATCATTTTTGTTTTTATGAATTGGTGTTACTGAGGTAATGGTTTATATTTATCAAGGTGTTTCTTTTTTTATGATGTAGTGTATTTACTGATAATATTCAATATTCATCAATGCTATCAGTGTTATTTTTCTGAAGTAGTTACATTTCTGAAAATACATCATGCGTTATTCCATATTACTGTGATAATGTTCATATTTGTTCTATGATTCTATGAAGAAGTGCTACTTTTCTGGAGTAGTGTATTTGCTTAAAGGGTTTCACGTGTTGAAACAGCTGTGATGATATTCATATTTATTCAATGAACTATCAATTATTGATTTATTCAGTGATTCTATCAATTAATTAGTGTATTATTTTAAAAGGTATGTGTTTTGATGTTACATTGATGATGCACACATTTATTTGACGATTCTATTAAGCAGAACGAATGTCCTAAAATGGCCTATTTTCTGAAAGGGTATCATGTTATTTGATGTTAATGTGATAATGCTTATCTATATTCGATGTTTCTATAGTGATATTTTAGTTTTGAACTATCGCATTTGCTCACATTTATTCCATTAATGTATAAAAAATTTTTGTCTAGTGTTTTTTTATGTGAAAGGATGTCATGGAAGATATTACATGATATTAATATGGTTACCTTTATTATATAATTCTACTAAAGAGTGTTATTTTACTTTTGTGTATTCTCTGAAAGGATGTCATTCAGAAGGACAATACCAGTTGGAAATTATTTTTAATATTTTTCACGTTTATACTTTATGAGATATTTAATGTGTTCAAAGAAGCATTGTTAATGTAATAATATTTATCATTATTCTATGATTGTAAGAAGTCTTATTTTTGATTTATTGTATTTGATGAAATGGTGCGTGTTTTGATATTACTATAACATTTATTCTATGATTCTATCAAGGAGTGGTTTTCTGAAGCGATGTATTTACTGATGTTATTGTGATAATATTCATATTTATTCAATGATTCTATCAATAAGTGTTATTTTCCTGTAGTAGTGTATTTGTTGAAAAGTCATTCTGTGTTATTTAATACTATGATAATTTGTCCTATGATTTTATCAGAGTGTTATTTTCCTGAAGTAATTAGTGTATTATCTGAAAGGACACCAGTGTTTGATGTTCATGTGATATTCATATTCAGTTTCCATCAGATAGTAACATTTTCCTGAACTTGCTGTATTTTCTGAAAGGATCTCACACATGTTGATAATGTGGTAATGTTTATTCGATGATTCTACTAAATAAATGTTATTTTTTATTTTAGGGTGTTCACTGAAATGGTTTATGTTGTGTGCTGTTATTGTGATAATCGTCTTTATTCTATGATTATATAAAGAATCATTTTTTCTAAGGTAGTTTAGCTGAAATATAGCACATTGTAGCAAAATACAAACTTTCCAATTCCTGTACAACCCTTCAAGAACACTAAGCAAAGCAGTATTGTTTCAAAACAATTTGGAGGGGAGTCAAAACTCACTCAATGTCAGTACAATTTGCACATCACATTTAATTTTGTTTTCGTTTCCAACGGATGGTTGGGATACCCCTGTGCCTTGCTGTGTCATCTACATAGACATCTGAATACCAAATAAGAGAACATTTATATATCATAGCACTCTTAATATAGCTAGAATATTTATACAGCCTTGATCGCTTAAAAGACGTCTGGCTCTAGACGGCCTTGAAAGTATTATAAAATATATACCTCAAAATCCTTTTCGTTATCAATATACAATTCTACGAATTGCAAGTTGAGATATTTATTCTGCAATGAGATATTTAATGTGTTCAAAGAAGCATGCTTAGCATGCGATATGTGAGTTCCATAGTCTGTATTTATTTTAGTTTCGTTTTATTAAAGATGAACACAGCTCAAGAAATTTGAATCGAACATAATTAGTTCTTGGAATATCACTTCAACTTAGCCCAGAAAACTCCTAAAACTGAGAAACTACTTATGAAATTTAAAACTTTCTTAAAAGGATATTCCTTTGAAGGCATACACAAAGGCTCCATTCATCAAGAAACACAGAATAGATAAGCGAAGAAAACAAACTTGAAGAAACTGATGAAGTCCCAAAACATTAAAATAGATTCTCGTGGAGTTCCAGATTGGCAAGAGTGCGTTTCTGCTTTTTAAATTAAAATTGTTTACTCTAGCATTGCAATTTGTAGGTGGCACTAGTTCAATTTTTCTTTAACTTCCCCTTGCCAAACCTCGCCCATTTGCCATGAAAATTTAATCAATCTCTAACTTCCCCTGGGTATATTTCTTCTGCGTTGCTACAGCTTTCTTTGTGTATGTATGTCCATTACGTGACGAAATGTGTCTTGATTTTAGCACGGGTTGGCTAAATATGGACATTGTGCCTTGAAAGATGTTATTAACTCCAACGCTTCATTCATCCAAGGTTCCTGTTACATGGATCCTCTTAGTCAAATATTTAGGTGTGAATAGTCTTCAAGTACCTTGGTACTCTAGTGATCTAAGCGGTTCCCATGGGATTTACTGCCTCTGGAAAGCATGGGGTAGCGACACTAAGATGCCCAAGCAATGCTTGTCATCTTTCCTTTCTTTGCCATTTTCTTTTGTTTGACGTAGCTTGGCCAGATATGGTCTTTTTTTAGCTATAAAATCCAAAACTGACCAACCTGGTTCATGGAAAAGAACACAGCCACCAACATTCATCAGGCACATATGTTCTTTAGATATGTACGGGCATCATGATCCCGAGGTAGTCTAGTAATATTTTCTTCACCCGTGGGATTTTCTATTCTTACTAAACATAGAGGTTACGCTCCCGGGAAACCCATGCGATCTTTTTTTGCTTTCATCCCACTACTCAATTCCTAATCCGTCGTTTTCTCATCATGATAATTTCTACTCGAAGCTGTATTTGGCACATCTTTGCCAAATATGCCCTTTACGTCATAAAATTCCAAACCAGCCAGGGTTTTCCGGTTTGGAAATGCAGATTTAAGGTTAAGGTGTGAGGTTGCAATTAAATTTTTACTTCTATGTGGATCGCTAGCAATCTTTACATGCTCGATTCTACCTGGGTGCTCTTATCCCTTGTGTCAGAAAAACTTTGAGTGTGTATGTGCATTAATAGACATTGTATTGTGTTTGTTTTGAGTTTGGTGTGCTCACTGCGATATAAAACTGTGTGTAGGTGGTGGTCAGATTCATCTCTGTGTGAACTTCTGAGTTCATATACCTGTCCTTGTGTATATGTCCATTTATTAACGTTGGCGCAGCTATGCCATATATGGCTCCTGCGAAGTACCCCCCCCCCCCCAACCGTAACACAGTTACAAATAAAATAAAGTTCCTGCCCTCGATAGAATTTTGCAACGAATCCATTTTAGATCCATGGGGTGTGTAGCCACCCCACGCGGGTACTGCCGGGTTGCATGTTTAATTTTCGTTGACGGAAAATAACCATGTACTTAATAAATGCCGCGTTCATTCTACAAACTCCTAGAATTTAAGGCCGACCAACCGGTCTGGTGGTTTAGGTGTTTGTCTGTTGATCGGAAAAGGCCTGCTTTGAATCAGGATCAGTGCACGGATGTTTGTAAGCGAATGGTGTAGAGGCGGCTGGTGAATCTTAAATCTGTCGTGGCCGAAATTCCTCACGTTGAATTGGTGTAGAAGTTTGGAGAGTGGGGTACCAGATCAGGTGTTGCCTCGTCATTTGACCGCGGTTCAAAATTGCTTGGTGTTGTCTTGGGATCGTTCCCTTAAGGGATTGATTTTGGACCATTGTCAATAGCCCGTTGTGTCGTTCTAGTACGACGTTAATTAAAAATTACCAAATTACCAAGAATTTGAGGAGTTTTAAAGCATTTGTATAAAAAGTAAAAATATTTCAATGAATTGTTTGGGTTGGTTGATTGGTTGGTTTGGATATTATGGTGAATTCCAACTGGCCAAACTGCGCCAAACAACGTGAAGTAAATGAACATACATAAACTGTTTGGGGGTCTCGTCGTCGATTTTCATACATCAAAGTTCTTTTATTTGTGTCTTCAATTTTGAAACTTCAAAGAACAAAATGCTTTACAGTGTCGTATAATTGCTTCAGTGGGCTTTCGGCCTATAAAATTCATTACCTTCCAAACTGAAACCGAAGCCAAACTGATAAACAATTTCTCCGTGATCTTTTGAAATTGCCTCTAGGAAGGAAAATGAAACTCCGCACCCAAGAGGTTAGGAAACTCATAAAGTAGAGATCTTGGGATAGTAAGCTCGATAAATATTTTACTTTTTCATCCTAAATTATTGAGGGGGGAAATATTTTGGAATATATAAGGCCAATCTTGCGATTTTAGCTATTCGAGGCAGTGAAAGCTGGCTGACAGGGAGTGTCTATTTATATAGGGTGCTATTGGAAAATAAAGACATAAAAATAGAGTGTCCCTTTATTTTCCATCTTTTCTCATTTCTCCCGATTAGACCGTCTGAATGCTATCACAACTCAGGGGTGGTCACTTGATATGTCTTCTTTATATGAAGGTACAGGGATACACATTGAGAAGCATCCGTTTGTGTTCCTGTAAACTCTGCGATGCCTAATCACAGAGATTTTGATGTCCAGCAATATAGAAGAAATTTGGTTATATGTTTATAAGATTATTAACACATAAATTAATAGATATAACAAGGAGATCTATTAATTATTCTGGTAGATGTCTCGACGAGGTATCTGACAAAACTGAGGACATCAGGATCGAAATATCTCCTAGTTAGAAAACTGGCCAGATCTTTATCTCGTCTTGATAAAATTAATAATATCTTAATGACGGGAGAAAGGTGAGTTAGAAACTCGATCTAATCAAAGACTGGCGTACGTGGGAGCTGGAGCGCGTTAAATATGTCGTGCAGTAACAGCTCACATGTTGAACTCGTCATCAGAGCGTTGTTAAAAATTAGAGATAAGTATTATAATTAACGTTGGGGGGCACTGGAGGAAATGATCGGCTAATTGCGACTATCCGGGATCAATCTCGAAGAGAAAGATTCGAGTAGAACACATAATTTGAAACTACGTGGCACCCCACTGTCCAAACATCCACGCCAACGTGAAGTGGTTTAAAATGACGTGATGGGATTGTTCCCTTCATAGATTTTCCAATATAGAGGACGGGTGTCCAACTGACCCGCGTCTGCTTTGTACAGTCTATTCATCCGTCGTCAACTTTTACTAGGAGAGAGCGCACTCAGTTGAAAAACATGCCCTTTAAACTATTTCTGTTTACCATTTTTAAGGTGTATGTCCTGTTTTTAATCAACACCTCAAATTTTTTAAAAGTTCAATTTTGAATCCGAGATTTGAATGAGAAAAATCCCCATTCAAACCTTTTTGCATTTTTACTGCCAGTTGGTTTTTAAATTTTATCTAATTATATTCAAAATTTAAAATGATTTAAATATATTTTGTCACATATTCTTTTATAATTAAGTCTTTTAAATCTCACTTTGAAAATTTTGTGCATTAAAATTGAAATTGTAAATTAAATTCCCTACTTATGCTACGAATGATGATCTTGTCTTTATTTAAATAATTTTAGTTCAGGTGTTAACTCGTCATCTGACCGTGGTTCAAAATTACTAGGTGTTGTCCTCGGATCTTTCCCTTAAGGGATTCATCCCGGACCGTCGTCGCCGACCAACCGGTATAGTGGTTAAGGTGTTAGCCTCTAGATCGCAAGGTTCCTGGTTCGAATCCGGGTCCGGGCATGGATGTTTGTAAGCGTATGGTGTAGAGGCGGCTGGTGCACCTTAAATCTGTCGTGGCCGAAAGTCCTCACATTGGGTTGGCATGGAAGTTTGGAGAGTGGGGTGCCAGCTCAGGTGTTGCTTCGTCATCTGACCGTGGTTCAAAATTACGAGGTATTGTCCTCGGATCTTTCCCTTAAGGGACTGATCCCGGACCGTCGTCAATAGCCCGTTATGTTGCTCTAGTACGACGTTAACTAAAATTACCATTACCATTACCCGGACCGTCGCCAATAGCCCGTTTTGTTTAATGTTTCTTTTTCTAAACGACGTTAACTGAAATTACCATTACTATTACCATTATTTTTTTTCTCTAATGGCGGGCACATTTTGACCGAAGTCATTGGCCACTACAAGGCCGGAAGTGATGGCCACTTGTGAAGGAGCACCCAGTGGGAGGGCCATTATTGCCCCTAACAATTACATCGTAATTTTGAGCCATGTTCAGATGACGAAGCAACACCTAAGCTGGTATACGCTTACGAACATCCATGCCCGAACCCGGATTCGAACCGGGGACCTTCCGATCTAGAGGCTAACACCTTAACCACTATACCAATATTTTTATTCTCATTCACACATTTTACTTGTTTTAAATTTAAAAAAAAAATTTTAACTTGCTTTTTAAATGCTTTGTGCTCTTATTGTGTTATATTATATCTTGTGTTTGGCGCGCAGCTTGTACGCTTCTGTCTTGCGCTTTAAAACCCCAACATACAATCAATTCGGGGATTGATCCTGGACTGCGCCTATAGCCCCTTATATTGCTCCAGTACGGTATTGATTAAATACCTAGCAAAAGGCCAGCGTGAGTACGTTTGAGTTTATAACAGATTTAACTTATGTCAGACCGCATGTACACGACAATCTTCTGTTGGATCTAGTTTCGAACTCCCAACCCTCCGGTTGCCAATCCATTACTATTTAAACTGGGCTAGTTTCGAGATGAATATCAGACCGTCGCTAAAAGACCATTGCGTTGCTCCAGTCGACTTAGATTCAGCTACACACCTCATAGAACGCCAAGAGGACTGGTATAAGTTAAAACTGTCGTGGCTTCAAATGATCATCATTTGACCGTGGTTCAAAATTACGTAGTGTTGTCGGATATTTCGCTTTGAGATTAATCCAGGCCCGTCACCAAAAGCCCGTTGTGTGCTTCCAGTATAACATGAATTATAGAACTACCAAAAAAAATGTCCTCACGTTGATGTGGTGTGGAAGTTTGGAGAGTTAGGTAGCAGCTCAGGTGTTGTCTCGTCATCTGACCGTTTTTCAAAATTACGTGATGTTCTGCTCGGATATTTTGCTTTGGGATTGATCCCGGACCGTCGCCAATAGCCCGTTGCTGTAGTGGGACGTTAATTTAAACACCTACCTACCTCATTGCACGCCCGAATAATTTCCCCGGTTAAAATTCGTGTCGCACAACCTGCACTAATTTTCTTGTTTGAAAGATTTTCAATTATTCGAAACCTACGGCCTCCCACGAGCAGGGCAGCGCTCCGGTTAAATTAATTTCCGTCAACTGTTTATCGCTTTCGACATCTTCCGGGAAGCGAATGAAAAGACTCAATTCGAGTTGAATCGGTGTACACATGTATCTAGTCAATCCGCTGACTTCCGAAACGCCGCATCGACTGGCTCTCCGCGGCCCCCCGAACCGAGAGATTATTTTAGAATTAATCAATGAGGACCGTGTTTCTGAAATGGGACGCTTTGACTTAAATGATGAAACCCTGGAAATCATTCCGACTATCGCGTTCGAGGGTAAACTGCGATCTGTGTTTCGCGAATTGTGGGGGGTCTTCAAAATGCAATCATATCTGATTAACAATGCGCTAAGTTATGTGGATTCGTTTGATTTTTAATTGCTTAAAATGGAGCTCGGGCCTTTGGAGTTTCGGTAATGTTTTGTTTGAGTGGGGCGGAGAAAACGCCGAGTTAATAATTTTGTAATTTAAGTGATACACTTTCTTTTAGATTGATGTCTTAATTTTTCAGTGAATCATCACGCGACTAGTCGAAATGCTGGTCACTCCTCTTGAATCTCCACCTAAAGGCAATACTTAATCTACTTGTATTTCCTGTTTGACTCATAGTTTATTTTACCAGTTCATTGCGAGTTGTACGACTTGCAATTCTGTTTCTTTCCCTGGGTGTATTTCTCTCTTAAATGTTAGTAAAATTTTTATTTGACAGTAAGGTGTACTTTACGAACCCGAGGTATCTTAGTGATCTATTATTTTCCCATGGGCTTCACTGTGTCTAGTTAACATGGGGGTCGTGACCCCAGGATGATCAATCGATCTTTCTGCCCTCCATTCTTTCTCCTCTATCCTTTCTTTTCAACAGCGTTTGGCAAAGCTTGTCTATTTCTGGACTGTGTCACAAAACTCAAACCAGCCAACCTTTCTTTTCATAATTACTTGACATTGTCCTTGCTCCAGAAAATCCTATCAACAGATGTGTACAGAACTTGACATTCTGAAAACTAAAATATTCTCAGTATATAATTTCTACTTTATTTCTCATCACGAATACTTTTTTATTATGTTTAACCTGATTTTAAAAGGTCATGTAATATATTTTACGGGATGGAAAGTTTTTGCGCAAGATTTACATCTACCTTTTATTAAAATTTTTTTTATATTTACATTGATTTTATTAATTTGTATCTTGCGATTTTAGCGCAGTTTGTCCGCTTTTGGATATTGCTTCATAAAACCCCAATATCCAATACTGAAAACTAGACAGACACATTATGTAAACCAGACAGAAACACTCTGAAAACCAGACATAGGCACTCTGAAAACGACACAGGTACTCTGAAAACGACACAGAGGTACTCTGAAAAAGAGACAGGCTCTCGGAAAACGAAACAGGAACCCTGAACATGTGACAGACACCCTGAAAACGAGACAAGCGCCCTTAAAAAGGAGACAAGCACCCTGAAAACGAGACAAGCACTCTCAAAGCGATAAAGAAGCACCTTAATCGAGAAAGAAGCACTCTTAAAACGAGAAAGACGTTTTCTTAAAACGAGAAAGACGTTTTCTTAAAACGAGAAAGACGTTTTCTTAAAACGAGAAAGACGTTTTCTTAAAACGAGAAAGACGTTTTCTTAAAACGAGAAAGACGTTTTCTTAAAACGAGAAAGACGTTTTCTTAAAACGAGAAAGACGTACTCTTAAAACGAGAAAGACGTTCTCTTAAAACGAGAAAGACGTACTCTTGAAACGAGAAAGACGTACTCTTGAAACGAGAAAGACGTTCTCTTAAAACGAGAAAGACGTACTCTTTAAAGAGAAAGAAGCTGCCTGAAAATGAGACAAGCACTCTGAAAGCGAAAAAGAAGCACCTTATTCGAGACAGAAGCACTCTTAAAACGAGAAAGACGTACTCTTAAAACGAGAAATACGTACTCTTAAAACGAGAAAGACGTACTCTTAAAACGAGAAAGAAGCTGCCTGAAAATGAGACAGGAACTCCAAAAACAAGAAAGAGTCCCTTTGAAAAATAGGTAATAGCAGTTAGCAAATTGAAAACATCAATAGGCAGTAATCCCGCAACTATGATGATCAATCATTAACAGAGTTTATGAAGCGATACATATTTCTTATGATCTTTTGTGTTTTCAGATTTCACTTCCGGAATTATCCCTGAACACAGAATATGTAATTTATTTGCTACTTTGGGAACCCAACACTCTCGAATTTCAATTTTTTTTCTCCGGAAGCATTGAACAGCAAGCACATTTATCCCCACGGTATGACTCGGTTTAATAACTGAATCCTGACTACAGCAATCAATCAATAGCGCGAGTGTCTAGCATTTAACATACTCCACCCGCGGATGCGTCGTCTTAGCATTATCTCGTTACGTCTTAAAAGCTCTTCCGCATATTAAACGCGTGAGCAAGCTCTTGCAGCTTTTGTCGATGGGGCCGGTCCATTAAGACGCGATATTTTCTCCGAACGTGCTGATTGGTATCGTTTTAGGCATTTACGCCTTCGCGGCCGGCACGCATCACTTCTCACGAAGCAGTCTGCCGTGAAAGCGTTTTCGTGTACCATCGACTTCAGGTTTATTTTGAGCATGTTGGTGCACGAGGATATGCGTATTTTTCTGAGAGCGAAAAAGTATGCCCGCAGTCCTCAGAAAAAGTAGTAATTTTTGGAATGTAATTAACGCTAAATCCTTTGACATTTTGCCGCTATGACGGATTTGTTTCACAAGTGGCACCACTGAAGTCTTTGTAGTTGGATCCATTTTTAGAAGCCACAAACGCGAATACACATTTTAACTGTTCACTAAACGAGTGTTTAGAAGTCTCGTCGTAGCTTTTTTGGTAATAAGTCATTCACACACACACGACCAGTGATAATGGACTGTACGAATTTTATTGTGGATTTATAAATTCAATCATAACATAGACAATTTTTCTCTGTGAAGAATATAACACAAAAGGTATTGAAAGCCTAGGCAAAATCCTGCTTGGATTGCGGAGAACGCTGCTGTCTCCGCACACACATAAGTAGCCGCGAATACGAATCGTAGTTGGCGCTTAAAACTAAGATATCACCAGATATATAGCGCAAACCTTGCTGTCACCGCGCACACTCAGAAGTGGCCGCG